>JANPWX010000011.1:1085161-1163948 GCA_024734555.1 Trochalopteron elliotii
AAAAAAGAAAAAAGAAAAAAAGAAAAAAAGAAAAAAAGAAAAAATGAAAAAAAGAAGGGGGAGATGGTTATAGCAAACTTTGCATGTGTACTAGAATTCCAAGTGTGAACTCTGACCACCTCACATCACTGGCTGCAACCTTTAAACAACAGTCACATTCCTGAGTCTCCAAGGAAAAAACAAACACCTGTAATAGAGCTGGAGGGACTTTTGGAAGCGCCAATATCAGAAACACATAAAACCTCCCTGCCACACTTTACAAGCTTTTAACCAGACACAAGAGTGCCCACTTACTGCAGCTTTTGTGTATTCCCCCGTTGCAAGGGACCCTTGGGAACTCATCTCTGCAACCAGGAGACAGCCACGCTGGAGAGGGAGCCCCACTTCCTTCAGGCCTTTCACAACTCCAGCGCCTGGAAGCGCGTGGGCATTGACAATGTCTGCCCAGGATGAGATTCTGAACACACCACCTGAGAGCACGGGCAGGGAGACACAAAGAGTCTTCAGAAATGTGTTAAACAGGAAGCACAAGCCAGACAAAACCAGCTGCACACACTTAATCACTCACATGTTTAAAAGACAGTTTTACTGCTGAAGCCTGACAGTTACAAGTCCAGTCTCATCAGACAGTTCTGACAGCGGCCTCACCACAAAGCATAATCTCTCAGGTTACTTTTCACAAACACCTGTTAGTGTCTCACCTTTAATATTTACTGAGACATTTATGTTAGCCCAGAAATCTGCTGCCACAGGTGCTATCTTCCCAGACAGCACACAGATCACATGGGACACAAGGCTCAGGAAAAGAGAACAGCAGCTCTACAGCTGCAGGTGGAGTATCAAAGGAAAGCCATGCTGGGCACATGAGCAGTACAATAATAGCTGGCAGCAGTTTCTCATGGCACACAACTCAGAAGTACTTACTGAGCAGAACCATAGATTCATAAAAGGATTTAGGTTGGAAGGGACCTCAGGAGGTCATGCCCTCTCAGCAGGGTTAACTTCAATGCTAGGTCAGATTGCACAGGGTCTTATCCCCTCGAGTATTTCCCAAGGCTGGAGATTCCACGTTTTCTCCTGGCAACCTGTGCCAGTACTGCAGTTACACACACCAGAGGCAAAGTTATAGTGAATCCAGGTTGATGATAATCACCTTCATACTGATGTTTCACTGTGTTTCCAATATCTGCAAATTTCCTGTCTTCAAAAATCAAGAATTCATGTTGATCTGCGAGCCTTCTCAACTCCTTTACTACCTCTTGGGTGAAATCATTCAGGATGTCTATATGAGTCTTCAGGATACAGATGCTGGGGCCCAGGGTGGCAGCTAACTGCAGCAGCTCCTTGGGGCTGGTGACATCAGCAGAAAGGCACAAGTTTGTTTGCTTCTTTTCCATGAGCATGAGAAGCCTGGCTGCCATTGGATGCACCCCTGGCAATTGGGCACGAGTGCTGAAGCTCAGCTCCTTGCAGGGTCTCTTCACAGGAGCAGCACCATTCTGAGCCACTGCCTCAAACATATTCCCCTCAATGAATTTCTTCACCTTTTCAACCATCTCAGCAGCCACTTCTCCCTGCTGCTGGAGAATCTCCAGCACCCCAGACAAGGTGCACACAGAGTGCAGGTGAATTCCATGTGCCTCTAGCCTGGCCTTCCCACCCTGCTCCCTATCCAACAGCACTATGGCATCTGTGACTTTTAATCCTTCTTTCTGAAGAGCTTCTGCAGTTTCCAGTACACTGGATCCACTTGTTACCACATCCTCAATGATGAGGCATGTCTCTCCTGGATTAATGGTGCCTTCTACCATCCGCTTAGTACCTGAAAAATAAAAAGCAAACACTCTGCCAAATTAAGAACAGTTGAAAAAAACTTAAGAGTATCAAAACTTTATTAGATGATACCACTTATCACAGTTCTTATCACAGCTCACTCACTGACCTGTAATTCAGTTCATAAGACTGTTACTTCTCCAAGCTGATAAAATATTACTTTATATTTCCAGAGGTTATATTCCATAACAAAACTGACACACTGTTAACAGCACAAATTCAAATGTTTGAATAAGATGACTCCAGAAGTTTAGTATTGTCATGTCTTGAATGCTCAGACTTACAAAATTATTCTCTCATTATTTAAAACATGTTTAAGGCTGCCAAGTTATTGGCACTCTTCAGCATGTCCCTAGTTTTCCACAGGCAGCACTGTGTGCTTAATATGCCTGTTAGAACAATTAGAAGGAGTAAAGCCTCAAGTGCCTTTGTCCTAACTTACAATAGGCACACATCCATGAAAGGCCTCCTGGGGGGCAACGACAAAGGAAGCCTGGCTTTCCCAGGAGCAGTTAATCGCTGTCACAACTGGCTTGTGCTTCACAAGAAGGAACAGCAAATGTTTCCATGCCTGGCCCACTGTCTGACACAGGAGTAGCATTTAGTTTTGACAAGTGTTCCTTCTAATTACACACTGTTGGAAGAGGATGTGTAGAAATCCAGTTATATGGCAGGTTAATGGTTTAGTCTGCTCTCCCTCTTCCTTTATCACCTTCAAATAAATGGCTCACTGAGTGGAGAAGGGACTGCTCACCTGGCTCACTGATTACAGGACCATAGGACAATGAAAGAAAAAGGGGTTTGAGAAGAGAAATTAAGAAGAGACTAGAAAGGTTCCTTTTGGTGTCAATACACAAAAAGCTCTGCTTGAGAGTGAAACGTGGCTCTGGTCTCAGCATGCTGGAGAATCTGAGTTATAAATCCTGGTTTCTGGATAAGGCCACAAACCCAGAACCATAGCATGGGTACCAAGAAAAAAAAAAGCCTTGCTAAAGAAAAGAGAGAAACTCTCACAAACAAAACCAAAGAAACACAAAATACCCTTCAAGAGTCTCCAAATCTCCTAAAGCAGGACTAAAGCTGTAGCCTAAACAGCAATCAGCTGGGAGAGGCTGATCAGGCTGGGATGCTGTGGGAGGTTTGCTTTAGGGGGGAAAGGGCCTGCTTCCTAAATTGCAAAAGAACCACAAATTATATGAAGTCATTTCCCAAAGAAGGTAAGTTGCAAACTCTTGATTTGAAGGCTTTACCGTAGTCTTTTCCTTCCTTCCTCCGTATAAGCATCGGAATCTGATTTTCCGCGCAGATGATGGTGGCCAGCGGCAGCGCCGTGTACGGAACGCCGCACACACAGTTGTACTCCAGACCCGCATCTTGCGCTGCTTGGAAAAGAAGTCCTGCCACCTGGAAAGGAAAACCAAACGCTTTTTCAGAGCCAGGCTGGAGCGAACGTGACTAGATCAATGGAAACCTCTCTGCCTGACCCGACCGAGAGCCGAGCCTGCGGGCTCCCGGCCCTGGAGAGCCCCGGCAACGCTGCCGCCCCCGCTGCCCTGAGGGACCCGAACACGCGTAGACACGGACACACGTGGAGCCCGGCCCAGGGCTCCCCGGCCCGCACCTGCCGGAGGAGGCGCGGGTGGGACACGAGGCAGCGCAGATCGATGTACACGGGGGAGGAGCAGCCGCTCTTCAGCACGAAGTTCCCAAAGCGCAGCGCGCCCGCCCCGCTCAGCGCCACCGCCACAGCCCCCGCAGGCCCCGCCGCCATGGTCGGGCCCGGCGCACGGAGATGATGCGGAGCGGGAGGGGCGCGGGGCGGGGACATCGTGTGGGACACGGGGATGGACGTGTCCTGTCCCGCGTCCCCTCACTGCGATGGGAACGCCAAGTGTGCCGTTCCCCGGTCCGTGTGCCCCGTCCCGCAGCTCCCTGCGCCATCCCGGCCCGTCTCCCCCTCACGATTCCAGTTCTCTCGTCCCCCATTCCCCCGGGGAGCAGAAGCCGCCGGTGCAGAGGGTTTGATGTCACCCGAGGGTTTCTCCCCGGGTGATTCCCAAAAGGTATCTCGGTGGATGCAGTCAGGGTGACAATCCCGCGGGCTGGTTCCCTGAGAGGTCCCTCCGGAAAACATGAGCTGAATAATGCCCTCAGCCAGCCCTGAGCCTCCGAGGCCTCGCTCAGACAGATGCCACACGTGCGAAATAAGACTGACCCGGTCTTCTCTGAATAATTTTATTTAATCAAAAAAGCCCAGAAACGGAGTCTTTAGTATACTCTATTTATGGGAATGCAAGGACAGGAGATGTACAGGTCGAAGCTACATCTGTAGGTGATCATATATACTGCAGTATAGTAACAACAACATGGGACAGCAAGTAGTCACCTCACAACAGTACACATGAGTGATTAGACTTACAAAGGAAATATTTACAAACCTGCCTTTACAAACCAACATTGTGTGTATACAAAATGAAATCTGCAATAAAACTGAAGATACGTTTAAGGCAGACCAGCAATACACTGAAATAATTAAGGCTGTGGAATTACTTTGCACCTTGAAAATGCTGAGCTGTTAGCAATACTGTTTCTTTTTTCCTCCTTCAGTGGATTGTTGCTAGGATTGAAAAGCATCAACATGTTCCAACTGTTTGCTCTTATCTCGGTGAATAAGTCTGAGGTTGATTTTTTTTTCCACTTGCTATTGCATTTCCTTTCCAAAAGTTATCAGCAAATTGACCTCAGTGGCAGAGCAGTGTTGAACAGTTTGGTAGAAAGAGAAGTAAAAGCACCAGCATCAGAAGTTAGACATGAAGGTGAAATATGGCTTGAGTAGAGAAGATGTTGGTTTTTCACTAGCTCCGTAACAAAGACTACAGTTACAGCAAACATTCAGCATCCTGACGCTATGGAAACACTCAGCACTATACAGATCCCAGAACGAGAGTACATCACTTGATGGCAGTGTGCAGTCAGCCTAGTAAAATGGGATTTGATTTTGTTTCCTTGGGAAAGCACCATTTTCTGATGGGACATGAGTGAATGAGCTCAAAAAGAAACCCAAGCCCTGTGTTAGAGGAGAATCCACCTCTGCTGTGAAAAGAACAAGAATAAAAAAAGGTGGTGAGCCCCTGTGCATGTAAATTTCTTGTTAGACCTTTATGTGCACAGAGAAACCTTTATATCTGTCTCTGAAGTTTATATTATCCTAAGTTACTTGTCACGGTCCCCTCATTGCAAGGGCATAAAAATAGGGTTATATATATAGTCAGGTTACTGCATTCAGCCTGTATGCACGGTATTTGTAGCAAAGGCCTAATAGCATTGTCAGAAATGCTAATGAACTCCACTGAAGCCACAGCCTCGGGGTCAGTTGAGGGCACAGACTTTGTCTCAGCATTAACTTAGAAGTAAAAAGAGATGTTACTGAAAAAACCCAATCCATAGTCTTTTTAAAAAGAAAGGGTAGTAAGACTAAATGAAACTTGTTGGTATCACTGAGAAGAGAGAGAGATTTTATAAATTTTAAAGCCTGGATTGCTTTAAGGTAGTCAAGTCTACAACCTTGGACTAGCTGTGTATGACCCTTGTAGTACCATGCACAGGGGGCTTGGCAGCTTGGGGGTAAGTGGGGCCTCCCACAGGGCAGCAAGTGCCCCAACACCTGATGGTGTTTACACTGGCCAGCAGAATTCCTGCCCTGGCCTGGCTGCTCCAAGTGGAGCAGAGAGAGAGGCAAGTTAATTTCTCATTGCACATTCATTAAATGAAGCCACCTTAAATAAGGAGCGCCGCCTGTCACCGTGTCCTCTGGACTCTGTGTCACCGCACCTTTGCTGCTGCCCTCCTGTCACTCAGCATCAGGGACACTGTAAGCCACACTTTGCTGTCAGAGAAGGGTAAGGGCACTGTGGAGATGTCTGACAGCAGTGGCTGTGTGCACAGTGCCACTCCACACAGAGCTTGTGGTGCACTGTTGTTAGCATTCCTGTTGGTCATCCTGGATGGTTGGAAGCTGCTGGAGAAGCTAAAGGGTGCAGCTACCACCACACCTTCAAACCATTTTGGGAACAACCTGAGTGGTACACAGCTGCAGGTAGAAATGTTCCCCTTGGAGTCAGATATTCTCTGGGGAGCTTCACTGAGAAACTCTGTTTGTTGCAGACAATATTTCATGCACCAGAAAATCCAGTCACTGGAGAATGCTATGCAGGGGGTTGGCTGTGGTGCTTCTCACACAGTGGGTGCACTCCAGGCCTACTTAATGAGCTTCTGTAATCTCTTTACAGTGGAGTTGTAGTTTTCAACAGAGTTACAGGACCTGTTGTATTTGCAGAGGCACCACAGGTTGGCTTAAGAAGACTTTGAGAGAGCAAAGTGAGGATACTTCCTCTGCATTTATTGTATGGCAGCATTCCCTGTCAATTTCATATTATTCAGGCAAAAGCAAGAACGGTTGATAATCACAAATTTTATATGGAAATTCAAACTGGTTCAAGTATTCCTGAATGGGCTGTAAGAGAAATGGTGTCCAGGAAGAGGTGTTCGAACATGAATATGGAAAAAAGCAAAACTACAAAAGAAATTAACCCCAGAACATTCAACATCTTCAGAGTTCAGCACCTCCAGCTCTCTCAGCAAGGAGCCTTTTTTGAATCTGAGTACCAGTACCTAATCATATGTCCTCTCTCTTTCAGCCTTTTGGGTTTTCTTTTCTGTTATCTGATAGCAATGAGAGGCTTAAATATTACCTCAAACAGTCCAGCTTTTCCCCCCTGTGCATCCGAAGTGTCTGCTGTTGTAGTTTCACGTATGAATGCAGGATGTAGGAAAACAAAATGCTAAATAACTCCAAATTTCATGTGATACATGAGAATTTGTTTGTATTAATGCCAGCCAGAAAGCCTGTGGCTTAAACTGTACCCATGGGCCTAATAAAAGCTGTGGGTTTTACAGACCACACTTCCATGAATGTTTTTTTAAGTGCAGCACATTCACAGCACAAAGAGCCAGCTTTGACAAATAGGAAGAATTACAGACAGTCCTGTAGTGAGAAAGTACCTGAGGCTGGTGGTAATTAGAGACCCCCCTTGACTGCTGTCTGTATTCAGTTGCTAAGAAATTGCATACTTTGCATTGCTGCTCAGGATGAGAGTCTGGTCTTTATCTAAGAGGTGCTGCTGGATGGCTTAGAAAATCTGCTGCTGCCCTAGAGAGGAAGAGAGATAGGTTCTAGATGATTCAAAAAGCTGAACTTTCTGTGAACACTTGTCTCTTTCAAACTTTTCCACACTCCCTCCCTGTATTACATCTCTCACAGAACCACTCCTGACTCTACTGAGGCACCTGGGCTCACCCTTCTGCCTGTAGCCTCCTGATCTGAAGGGTTGTTCCTTGTTGCACACAGTGCCGAGCGCTGAGGGTTTTTGCTGTGCCTCTTCTCCACTAACAAAATACTGACCACTCTGGTGTAGTGATAGAGCAAGCACAAAGAGAAGGGCCAGGTCTCCTCCCTGCTGTGAAAGGGAGCTTGGAGGTGGATCAAAAAAGGGCTATCAAAGCCCTGAGAATTTAACAGTACTTGCAGGGTATCTCCACCACCCACTGGCAGAGACAGCGCTTGCTCCTGCAGGCTCACAGTGCAGTTACTCAGATGGTCAATGAGATTTGACTCTCTCCCTTTGCAAGAGAGTCTGTATGAGCACACATGGTCAGATCAAGCCCTTTTCCTTAGGAAAACCTTTGGTAACAACTGCCATTTCCCATTACAGGCACACAAATGGTACTCAGCACCGAGACAAAGTCCCCACATGCCAGGTGAAAAAAAATCTCTTTGATCATAACCCCTCAAGGCTGTAGAGCTTTGTGGTGTGGCAGTAGGATGGGGAAGCCCCAGCTGGTTTTCCCTTCCAGTCCCATTTCTGGAAAGGAAAATTTGGCCAACCTGCAAACTGCTGATTTGTCACTGCAGACTGCCTATGTTGGTTATAACTAAGGCTGGCTCCATCACTGTAACATCAATATGATGATGTTGCAAGTTGGCTTGCAAGAGGGAAATGTTTTAATTATGAATATTATTTTTTTATTACAAATTAGGCTTTGGACATAAAAACATCCTCATGATTGCTTTGGTTATGAGGTGCTAATGGTGGCTGAGAGATATTTACAAGTTTGGAAATGGAAAAAATGACATACTTTAAACACTGAAAACTATTTTCAAGCTGTAAGCACGAGAATGAACTCACCACTCCTACTGCACTCTGAAAGATTTAGATGGACTTTGGGCCAGGCAATTCTGAAGCTAGAAATGGAACAGGATCCTTTATATTTATATATATTTATATCTATGATACAATATATGTATACTGAAAACCTGTGATAGAAAAAATTGTCTTCATCACCATCATCATCTAGTTTACAGATACTGCAAAAATTGGACTCTGCCTTTTCTCAATGCACAGGTTTTGCAAAAGATTTCTGTACAATGTGTATAAAATGCTTTAAAAAAACCCACCATAGTCCCATTGTGCTTAATCAGAACCAGCTGTATGCTCCAATGAATTCATTGCCTTAATTGTAGCTCCGAAAGGTGCTGCACATTGACTTTACACAGCAGAAAGCTCAAGGAGGGGCTTAATGAAGGATTTGGGTCTGAGCACTGCCACGCAACACGGGTGTACCTAAGCCACATCACCATGGGAGCTGATCCAGCAGTGACTGGAGCCTGATCTTGCATGTCCTATGCAGGCAAAGTCCCCACTGAAATCATGGCAGACCCGGGCATATGGGGCATGAGAAATGTGACTGATAACCTGGAGCAGGCTTGCAATGATTTCAGCAAAAACTGACTGGTCCAGTTCTGCAGTACGTGCTAAGGTCAGCCTGGTCTCACTTCCCCCCCACTATCCTACTCCTATTCTTTTGTACATTTTGAATTCAGTTCAGCAAGATCAAGAGGATTTCTTATAAGGCTGCCTCACAAAGATTAAGGCAACTGCAATTTTGGCTCTTATTCCCAGTTGGTGTTTGCTTCCTGCAGTCCTTTTTTGGCGGTGGATGTGACAATACCAGGTGCCCCGAGAGAGGGAGCGTGTCCCCGCTGCTGCCACCCTCTTTGCCTTGGTCCGACTGCCACGTCTGCAGCGGCTCCCCCCCTGCAGTTGTGGAATACAAACATGGAACATGGGATATGTACAGGCGGGTCCGCGTGCTCCCGGCGGCGCTCCCGGCACCCGGCTCAGGGTCCCAGGGATGGGGGCACTACGTGCCCGGGGTCATCCTGCTCAACAGGAAGCTCTTGACGCTGGGCACCGGGAGCACGTCGTACTGGTGCCTGCGGCGCTCGATGAAGGACGCCAGGCGGGAGGTGTCCAGTGGGATCTTGGAATAGCTGCCATTGTGCGGCTGCAGCCACGGATGCTGTAAACAAGTGGCCGCTGTCGGCCTTCTCCTGAAGTCTTCCTGGAGGATAACGTTGATGAAATCCCTGGCGGCGTGACTCACATCAGAGAAGTACTCGTGCGGGAAGCTGAAATCCACTCTGCACACATTGATACAAGTCTCCTCTTTGCTTTCATCCAGGAACGGAGAGACACCACTTAACATGACGTAGGTGAGGACCCCGATGCTCCAGATATCCGCGCTCAGGGAGACAGGAAGGCCTTGGATAACTTCAGGGGCTGCAAACTCTGGGTTTCCAAGGAGGTGGTGGACATGGTAATGACCTGTGATCTGGACTGCATCTTCCAAATCAATGATCTTGACACGAGGCACTGGGATTCTTAAATCAATGAGCAGATTTTCTGGCTGTTGAAAAGATAATGATATGAACTTAATCATAACTATATTTTTGCAAATAAAAGATGTAGGATTCATGTAGGCTTAATAGCCAATCAAAAACTTGCACTTAATCAGATGTGCAAGGGAGAGATCAGGAGAGTGAATGATAAGGAACCAGCACAGCTGCTGTTTCCTCTAAATTCAGATCAATGCTGCAGTCACAATGACAAGATCCTTTTTGCACTAGGGCAACTCACTGGGATTTTGCACTTTGTCCTAAATACTTACAGTTTATTTTCCCAAACTAATCTCTACAGATTAAGAGCACTGACGGATTTTTAAATTTTAATAAGACTTATATATATCTGATCAGTTTATTTAGATTCCATTTGTTCAGATGACAGCAGGCTAAGCAAGTGTGCATAACTTGCAGCAGAAATGTTCTTCATGAAGTAAATGTTCACTTTTGCACCTACTACCCTGGGAGGGACCTGTGTGTGCCATTAGTGTTGCTGTCAATTGACACGGAGCTGCCAGTGTTCCCCCCCACACACCAGGACACAGTCATGCTTTCCAAGCCAGCATGCAACCACATTTCATCCCAGTTGGTTTTCTGTCTGTTTTAGCAGCTGTCAGTATTTAAGGTCTCTCTCAGTGAGAGACACTGAGCATTGCCTATACACTCTGTTCTGGGGACTTAACATGGATTATCATTCCTTTATTGGCTCTGAGATGATTTCTGAATTTACTTCTTACATCCTTCTAGATCTTTTTTTCTCTGCCTTATCCTCATGCATATTTTATTGCTGCCTCATGGCATATATATAAAAAAGCAAAGTTAACTACATGGCTGTTCCAGCCTCTCCACTTGCTCTTCTCTTGTGCAGTCTCTATTGACAAAATCAACACATCCTTGAGCAGGATCCTGGGACAACACAATCCATGGATAGCTCTGCTGTCACTGCCAGTGCATCTCCTGCTTCCCACTTAGCAACAGAAGGTGCTTTATTTAGCATCCCTCATTCAGGGAAACTGCAAATAGGTCACAGAAAATTAGCTTCCCACCTTGTTTCTGGGAAGTATCTTATGATCAAACAGAGAATTCATTGCAGTTTCTTACCTCCAAGTAATGTCTACTTTTTGACAGGTCATATAAATAGAGCAAAAAATACAAATAATTGCATAGAAAGAAACCAGGATGATTTAGCCTTTTGTGTCTAATTCTCATATAAGGCCCTGTGCAAATGGAATTCTTTTGTAGGGGTAGAGGCAGCAGAACAATCTAAGTATCACTTCATCTGACATGCCTGGGGCTTGGAGAGATGAGAATAAACCCCCCTGAAGCTGGATTGTCCACTATATAAGAAAGCTAAATTCATCCTTCATTCCCCATTTTTAATTGCCATTTAAATCTGCAAAGTGTTACAGATTACCTGATATCCCTGGCAACCAGGAACAACGTTGCAGATCACAAAACTTGAAATACTTGATCACAACTTCAATGGCTAAATCTCTGTCATCCAAGATAGCTGTTATGCTGAGGAGGACTGGAGTACAATGCCAAATCCAGGACAGTACAGTGCCTCCTGCCATGTCTGCTCAAAAAGCAGGTACGAGCTGTGCTAGTCTGAGTGTGACGTTCAAGAATACCCCAGTTTCTTCTCCCCAGTGCAATTTGTCTTTTGTTCTTCCTCTGAACCCTTCCCTGGGTCTAATTCCCACCCAGTTCCCCTCTCAGGCTCTGCAGCACAATGTAGTGTGCTGCTTTCCTTTTCCTTTGCCCCTGAGAGCCTGGGACAAGCCAGCTCTGCTCAGGAAGGTTGGTGGCTGAGTTGGTACAGTGTGAGCCCAAACCCTACTCCATAGAATTATTCATAGTTTCCTTCAAACACGTGCTAGTGACATCTCACTCTTGTGTCTCCGACATCCTCATTCTCCTTCATTAAATCCAAAAAGCCCTAGGCAACAAACCAGTGAATGAAGGGAAAAGGTGCATTTCTTGTCTGAAGGCAAAGACCTGGCACTGCAGGTCAGCAACTCCTTTCTCTGATCAACAGCTCATCCATTTAGTGAGCATCTCTGTGGGATACAGCCTGCACCTCCTCCCTGCCTGCACAGCTGGGAACTCTCTGTTCTAGGGCATGGAATAACAGCACCATTCTCATTTGTTCCTACCTTTATGTCCAAGTGAGCCACTCTGCAGTTGTGGAGGTACTGCAAGGCTTCCATTGTGTCTCTTATATAGAACGCCACCTTTTCCTCCATGAGTTCATCGTGGTTCATCAGATAATCTAAGAGACGACCGTCATCCATCCTACAAACACACCAAACCCTGTGCATGAAACATCACATGGCATCCCTAGGAACAGTTAAAATCTGAAAACAAAATTGTGATGGAAATTTTGTGACCTAAAAAAGGGAGGAATATAAAATGCAAGATCTGACGAGTATTTAATGATATCTCAAGATACTGCAGGCCATGGAAGTGGTAGAATGATTAATCCTCAATTGTTATCTCCAGTCCTTGACAAATTTAGCAACAGTCTTAAAGTAAACTCATTTGCTTAAGGATGGATTCAATAGACAGAGACAATCCCTTTGGAAACAGAACTTCTTAATTATTTGGATTCATCTATTTATTTATACAGCTGGTTGCATAATGCAGGAAAAATAATCATTGGCATTTTCAGCTGGTAATATTTTCTGTGGGAAAACTAACCCAGTAAAAGTTTTCCACCTCGTTTATTTATCTGTACAAACAAACAATTAAATAGCCCAAACATACTTTGTTGGATATACCGTAACAAAGTGTTTTGGAGTTTGGTTGCTGTTTCATCTTATGGGACAAGCATGATTGCTACACAGTTCTTCTCACCAAAAAGCATTAGAATGATGAAGGCTTCAATCTAGCTGAAACACTTTTACTCAAATGTAAAAAGTTGACAAAACTGCCCAGGTAGGTCTGATGCTTTTCAATGGCACAAATTACCCAAGTAGGAAGCAGTTTTATTTGTCCCTCTTAATCTTACTTACTGTAAAGAAAAGGCAGTGGAAACTCTGCAGAAAATGACTATTTCATTTGACATCTCAATCAATAAAATCTTTGCCCTGCTGAACTCAGGGTGATCTTTATGCTTGGCTTTAATAGGGCTGTGATTCCTACCCCAACACTTGAATCCAAGCTCTGCGTACTTACAGCTCCAAAACTAAGATGTAAGAAGTCGGAGACTCGTAGGTATCATGGATAGTGATGTACTGAGGATGCTGTAAGTGTTGTAACAAAGCTGCTTCATGTGCTGCCTGCTCTTTCTTTTTCATTTTTTTACTAATGAATTTTACAGCAACATCTTTCCGGGTGGCTTTGTGGACACATTTCTTTACTATGGAGAATCGACCCCTGAAATTAGAAAGAAAACAGAATAATGATGTGAATAAATGGAAAATTATGCCTGGTTTTTAGTGCAATAACAGAGTGATTTTTGAAGATTGTTTTGATTCATTACATTAATATTTCACAAGGCATCAGATTTAACAAGTTGTTCATAACATTTTCCAACAAAGGCCCTCCATGTCTTACCCTGGGTGTAGAGATTCTTTGGGGATTAGCAAACACTGAGAGCAAACGGTGTCACTTTGCTTTGTGCAGCCATACTGATACCCTCTAACAACCTCCCCTGGGTTCAATTTGCTGTCACTTTTGCAGGTTCTGTCTCCTTTTATTTTAGCTGTGGGTCTCCCTTCTCCAGCTGCTTTACTAAAGAGACCAAACTTTCTCAAACAACTAAAATAAAAGTCTTGTTAAATAATCACTGGCCTACCATTTTTTTTCAGACACACAGTAAGAAATTAAGAAAAAAGCTGTCAGGAAAGCATTTAGGAAACTCATACAGACCATAGTACCATTCCTGAAAGTAAAACTACCCAGTAAAACCATCTGCTGAACTTGAGCTCTTAGCAATACATCCCTGTTTTCTACAGAACCAGAGGGACTCCTGTCCTTTCAGCCCCAGAATTGTCTCTGACATCTGAGCTGAAGAAATAATTCCATTAACCTGAATTATTTGCATGCCCCTTATCTGTTATCTGTGGAGAGCACCAAGGGCTGACAACATGTGCTGCTCCTATTTAGGCTCTGTTCACCTCACCCTCTCAATCAGCACAGATAAGTCAGTCACATGCCCAAGTGTTTTGGCAAACTCAGTCTTTGAGGTTAAGCTTATCCAGAACCAGTACATTGTCATGACTTCAAAACAGGACCTCAAATCAGAGATGAAAGATACCAACTGCCAGAGATTTGGCTGCCTAATTGCTCACTAGTTTGCCAATCTTCAATTTTCAAATCAGAATTTATCTTGAAAAACAGAATTTAGTCAGTATTTTCATCAGTATCTGATATGCAATGCTCTCTGAAAGAATCAGCAGTTTTCAGGCTAACTACAAAAGTAACCTAAACTCCCCATCAAGGAGAAAGCTTCATGCCATTGTTTGAGTGTTTTATTGCAGTGATAAGCAGGGTTAATATTACCTCCCAATCTCATGCAGCTCTGCATAGGCAAGGTCAAAGTTTTCCTTCCATGAAATAGTGGCACCGTCAGCAGCAGAGTCTTTGAGAGAACAAAGAACATTCAAGAAAGTATAAAGACAGTTTGCTGTGGACTATAAACAGCCTATTTGAAAATTATGTGAGACTTTATTATTAAGATAGGAAACATTATCACTAGGAGTCCAGTTTCATACCGGACAGTTTCAGGCACAGCTCCAGTTGGACCACTAAATGCTGGAGCTCCCCAGGGAAAGGTATGGATAAGGGGGACTCAAATATGTCCTTGAAATTTTGGGCTGAAAAGGGCCACAGAGACAGGGGTAGAGCTATGCTGTGTGAGCTCTTGCTCCATCCAGCACCAGCTGTTCAAGCCAGTCACAGACCTACCTACACACTAGGGCTGCTAAAGCATGGGGAAAAGTGGGACCTGCTCACAGCACTTGAGAGTGAGCTGTGCCCCAAATTCCTGCAGGACTGAGTGCTTGGAAATTGCCTCCATCACAGCATTCCCATTCCAGCTGCATTGCTCAAGGAGGGTTATCTTGCAAGTGGAATTGCATTTCCTAGCTGGGCTGCCCAGCAGAAGCTGCAGGTGCTGCTGGCATTGCTGGAAAGGCAGGATGGACACCAGCCCGTTGGGCAGAGATAAAGACAAGAAATAGTCTTGGGATAGAAAGCAGGGACCTGCTTGGAATCTGCAATATCCTCTGTGGCAGAGGCAGGCTCTGAGCCTGGATGGAGGTGAAGGCTCAAAAATCCTTTCTGGGGCCAGGAGCTGGCTCTGAGCATCTCCCAGGCTTTTTCTTGTATCCCCAACTGGCCCAGGATCCCTGTTTTTATCAGGAGCCATCCAGAGCACCGGTGGATTCCCGTGTGCCCCAGTCCCTCCCTGCCGCGCCCACTGACCGTACTCCGGGAGCCGGACGAACTCGGACGGGTCGCTGGGCAGGCTGATCCCCCAGGGATTGCTGGCACTCACTCGGAACTGGTACTGGCAGCCTGGGGACAGGTCCTCAATGACCAGGTACGTGTCCAAAGTTGAGGCTACTGACTGCTGCCAGACCTGCGAGCCTGTTGGACAGAGGGAGAGAAGGGGAAACACTTGCTGTGTGAGCTCAGGGCTGAGGCTTTCTCTGCCCAGCTTAGGTAATACCCCGGGAGGGTAAAATCTACAGGGTTTTTAAGAGGCAATGTTACAGCTGACTGTTAAACCAGAAACGGATCACAGGAAGCTATTTTGTGTTGCAGCCACCTTCCCATCTGGCTAAATGGGAGAAGAAGGAAATGCCCCTCAATTGACTGATAATGACAGAAAAAGCTCAGCCCAGGGACAAGCTGATCTCTCCAGCACTGTGGCTGTGTGCTACAAGTGATGTCTCACGGCAGTGTGGTAAGACAGAATGGAGGGCTGATTTGGTGACAGCTCTGCTATGACAAGAACAGTAGCAGAAATACTGCAAAAAAACCCCAAAACCATGGACAAGGGAGATGAAAGTGAGACAGGGCATGAGTGCAATCCAAATGCTTTTGCAGATGAAGATGTGGTGGCTACAGTGAAAGCTGTAGCTGCAGGAAGAGAACAGGTCTTGTAATCTGAGCAGCTTGCAGGTGAGCAGAATTGCAGCAAAGTAATGTGTGACTCTGTCATGTGTTTCTGCTCCTATCAAACCCAGCCACTGCCTAACCTGTGGCAACCAAAGGTGCAATACTTACTCACCTGTACAGGGTCAGAGAACAGAAAAGGACCTCTGGAACACAGACCCCTGTCACAGATGGGGATTTCTTCAAGAATACATATAATTTTATCTTATTTTAGTAAGTTCAGGGCCTTTTACCTTTACCATGACCCATTTATTTTGTGTGTCCTGTGGACAAATTCTGATTGCCAGGTTTCGTGGTTGGTTCTGATTGCAAGGTCATGGCTGGTTTTACAAGAATCAGTTTTACCTTTGAAGTGGGAGGAATACTGAAAACACTGCTGGGTGGTTTTGGGTTCTTTTTTTGTGTGTTTTTTTTTCTTTTTTTTTTTTTTTTTTTTGTTATGGTGGTTGTTCTTAAAAAAGGAGCTTTTATTCTTTTACAAAAATGCCAGTCACACTGATGGCACAGTGAGACTCAATGGAAAATATTCACTAGGAGAAGGCATTAATATGATGGAGTGATTAGGTTTGCACACTTACTAAAATGGGGTAGGATTTTTTGAAGGATGAAGGGGAAAAAACAGAGCTGAGCTTGAAAAGTATGCAGGGATCTGCAATTTTATCCAGAAAAAAAATAATGAGGCTGATTTGGTTTTGCATTTCGGGGAAGCACCCACCAGAAAGGATGGTGGTAAAATGCAAATGATATAAAGATGCTGGATATGTTTTAGCTTAGCACACTTGTTGTAAGTGACCAGAGGAAACAGAAAGGTCTCTAATATATGAGAGGCTGGACTGGATGATCTAAGGGCTTCTTTCTGCCTTAGGCTTTGAGATCTGAAAGCTACAATTAGTGGCATGGTGGTGACAAGAATGCTTTTGGGACCTGTTGTGTCATAAAAGAAACTTACCTTGCTCTCACTGTCAGCCAGCAAGCACAGCTCACACCACTTACCTTCTTCTCTGTACTCCACAGTGTAGCCTGAAATGGTGCAGTTGCCTGTACTGGTTGGGGGTAGCCAGCGTAGGATCACAGAGGTGCAGCTTCTCTCCTGAGCAATGGGGCGGTTTGGGGCAGCTGGCACACCTTGGGAAGAGGAAACAATACCAAATCCAGCATCACATCAATAAGTGCTAGTGCTTTGTTCAGAAGATCAGGTGTATCAGGTACATCAGGTCACTACAGGACAGCTGCACCTTGTAGAGAGGCTTAACTAAGCAGCAGGAGGAGTCAGTTACCATTGAATGCCCAAAAATGACACAAGCAAGGCATTCAGAATTCTTCTGTGTGTAGGGTGCTTTGTGTGCTTGGGAGCAGATTGACAAGTGACCAGTGATCCTTCTGTGCTTTGCTTAGGGCTCCCTTCAGCACAGGAGTAGTTAGTGCAGCCACTGACTTGCTTGGATAAACTGGGGAAATTGGATCTCTAGGGTGGTTTGAGAGACCAAACAAATCAACTTTTAAATGCTCGTGACATTGCTGCATCTGTAACCCACCAGGTAGACACTCATCTCTGGACCATCCCCTTCAACACAGCTGACACCTCATCTCTAGTGCTAACAAATCCTTTCTCAGAGCTGGAGGCAATGAGCATCAACTCATTATTCCATATTCATTCCAATTAGATGGGTCACTAATAACAGTGCTGAGAATTCAGGCTTGGAGATACGTCTCCAAGTTGAATCCCCAAAGAACAGTTTCACCCAGGCTAAATCTTACTCTCACCTCCTTTGTCCCCTAAAGAGAAGGGGAGGCAGAAAACTGGTGTCACTGGATCCCAGTTCCTCCCACTCCAGGAAGATTCTGAAACCCAGAGATTCCTGCAGTCAGCTGGGGCATCATTCCCCTAGGGACTTGGCTGCCGAAGGGAGCTGAGCTTCCCCTGGCTGACCTTACTGAGCTCCTGGGAAGCAGCACTAGGAGCAGGATGCAGGAGCTGAACCAGTGCCAGTGCATTTTCATTTCCCAAATGTGATGTTTATGGTCAGACGACTTAATCAAGCACAAGGAGTAGGGAAAGCCTTCAGCCATCAGTGGGAGTTGTGGCTGAGGAATGGTTGCACAACTTTAACATCTCAATTCACCTGACACAGCTCCACATCTGGCTGCCTCTGCATGGGCTGCTCCTGTGTGCTCCCAGCCCCCAAGGGCCCACACACAGGAAAAATCCCCTGTGTTAAGGTCAGATGTGCTACCTTGGACTTTGATAGTTGCCGAGGTCGATGCGGTTCCATGTTCATTGGTTGCCACACAGGTGTAGATGCCGCTGTCCTGAGGCATCAGGTTGCAGATCTTCAAGGTGAGCTCTCCCGAGTCACTGTGGATGCAGGAAATCCAGGTTATAAAACACTGCTTCACTTGCTAATGGTTTTTATATAGTTCCTGTCCTGCCTCATTGCAAACACACATGCACAAAAGCCCTGTTAACTCATTTGAAGGAACATCCCTCCAGCAATTTGGTGCCCAAGTACAATCCATTCATATGTCAGGGCTTGGCTGCTAATGAAACCTTTGAGCAAACCTTTGGTCCAAATTGCCTGCCAGGCAAATCCTTATGTTTGTTGTGGTCTAGGAAGAGATGTGAAGAATCATTCAAGCAGCAAGCAGTCCAGGAGTTGATCACTGCCTGTGCCTCTCCAGAGCTGGATGCTTAGACTTGATGTATCAGGAAAGATTTACCCATGAAGATCTTTCCTATCATGGGAGATGGTAAGCTGCTGTGCCTCTGCAGTGAAGTCCAACACACACCAGACAAACTGGGCTTCCAGAGATGCAGGAAGCAGTCACACAGCACAGGGTGACATTCCCAGGGAGCTTCAGACTCCTGGAGCATGTGCCATTGATCTGATGCTGCTATCAGGGCCCCAGTTAGAAGACTGGACATCTCATAACAGCCAGGGATAAAGAGCACAGCACTGAGTTTGTGAGACACACTGAGTCTTAGGGCCAATCTGAGAAAATAAACAGCTCTGTGCAGTCTCATGAATTTATAGCAGGTTTGTTCATAGTCACTGCTGTTTGCACACTTCAGTCTCCAATATGCAACTTGAGGGAGCTGGCCTGAATTAAAGGATTTTGCTTGTGTAACTGTCTTAGCTGTACTGGAGACCCAGCTTAGAGCCAACAATAAGTTCCCTTGATGGCAAAAGTAGGCTAGTTCTTGAATGCTTAATCTGTCGGGTACTGCAGAAGGACATGGTTGCTGGGACAACTGTCTGGACTCTGCAGCTTTTGCAGGTCTGACTGTGCTGGTTTAAAACAGGACAGAAATATCCCCTCTCCCTGAAATCCACACACTCGTGCCAGCAAGATTTGTAAGAGCCACTGATCCTCTGGGCCTCTGCTTGGCAGGCAATGTCTTCACTGGAAAGATTATTTGAGTAACAAGACAATACAAGTGCTGATAGAGCACAGGGAGCCAACAGGAAGAGGACTGTGATGAAAACCAGAACCCTGTATGGAAATATCTCCCCATCCCAAGCCTAGACAGAGGCTGAAGATAAGGCACTAGGAGATCTACTGAGCAATAGCTAAAGACAATTTTGGATGCTCTGGGGCAGCTGCACAAGCCAATGGTCTCTGAAGGAAGCTCTTGATCAGATGTAAGGGTTTTTTTTTATTGAACATGTAAAATCCCTTTTCTCTTACTGTTCTTTTTTCAGTTTCAGTGACTTTGTAGTCCCTGGATTGATTTCAGCGTGAGCCAGAAGTGCTGAAAAGTTCAAATGAAAGATTGCCTCCTGGAGATTTCCACTGCAGTTTGGCCCAAATTGCTTATATAAGCTGCAGATGAGCATCCAGCAGCAGGCTGTTACCTGACCTGAATTCAACTCCAGATCTTCCTGAATCTTCCCAGTGCTTGATGTAAAGATAGTTTTCCTCCCTGCTAGCCCAGCCAAGAACATTATGACAAGCATCTTTCTGTCCAAGAACAGCCAGATGTAGCCTTCCCAGGAGCACATGTGGGCTTTTTTAGGAACAGCTGAGGAAATGCTCAGGAAAACTGCAACCCCACCACTGCCAATAAGATCAGAAAATGCCCAGTGATAGGGGTATTGCTGCCTGGTGAGGGCTTGCTCTGCTTGACTCCCAAAGGAGATCAAGGCATCAAACTGAAGCAGAGAAGCCCCAGCAGAGGCAATACTAGCCAAACTAGCAGGTTGTAAACATTTTGGCTTCTGGCTTGCAGCTGGCTCAGGAAGTCAAAGGGAGCAAGCTCATGTCTGCCAGCAGCACTTTGTGGATATACCTGACATCAGCTTGGGAAACAAATACAGCTACCCCAGCCCCAAAGTCTGACCCTTTCCAGCCAATGTTTGCCATGCTTATGTGCTGACATGCCATGCCAGACCTAATTAACTGCATCCTAACGAGTCTTGTAGCCAGGCTGGTGCCATATTTGAGGGCAACACGACCATCAGGACCAGCTATGTTGGGATTCACAGGCAAGACCTTACCAGGATGACACCGTGTAAGTGGCTGTGCTGTTGTCATTGTCAAGAATGTTTTGGTCTGGTCCTTTCCAGGTTATGGTTGGTTTGGGTCTCCCACAGACTTTGCACTGCAGCATCACTGTGTCCCCAAGCAGGCAGGTGATGTCCACTAATGGCACAAGAAACTCTGGAGCCACTGCAAAAAAAACCATGGGGACACACACACAACACCTCTTTTAATCTTCAGGTGAGGATGTGTAGAGTCACACATTATAGGATGAGCTATGGGATCTCGGTCCCAAACAGCAGAAGTCCTGGGATTATGCCATTGAAACTGCCCTCCAGTAAAAGCCAGCTGTCTACAGCTCAGAGAAGGAGGTAGAGGGGACCATCCATCCTCCAGCTCTATGCACTGGCAGATGGATGAGGTATTGAGAGGGTAGGTTTGGGGGGTTCAGCCTGGCCTGTGGCCCCAGGCTGTCTGAGCTCAGCAGCCAGCAGGAAGCCTGCTTTGTCTGGGGACTGAGAGCAGAGAGCTGCCTTTGCTGCAAATGCTGGTAGGTGCAGAGCATGCTGTGGCACCAGAGCAAATCATAACTGCAGCACAGCTGTCCTTAACTCACCTTCTTGGATGAAATTGGGGTTGATTATCTGAAAAATACAAAAAGATACAAACATTTATTTCCTAGACAGTGACAAAGAGACATCTGTTTTCACAAGGCACCCTGGTGACTCTGAGCAGAACTGCAGAAGTGCTGCAGTGGTAACAAGAACCTTCTAACAACCAGCAGGTGCAGCAAACTCCACTGACAACACACATGGGAAAGTAAATGAAAGCTATGGCTTCTTGAACCCTGATAAAGCATCAAAGGCAACAGGCACAGAGCCAAGGCTGAGGAGGGTGGACGTGCTTCCTCTTTGTCTATGTGATAATGATGAAGCCATTAACTCTTCCCAGAGGTGGTTTGTGCATTGCCTGTGCCCGGCTCCAGACCTTTGTCACACAGCACCTGCAGTCACCACACACCTGGGACATGTCACCAGCACTCTGGCCACTAACAAGGTCTGAGGAAATGTCTTTTAACTTGTGCTCAGCTTCAGGAGAAAAAAGGTAAAGCACTAGACCATAAATACTTCATTTTGCCCACTGCTGAGGATCAGTCCTGCAACAATTCTTGGTCTATTAAACATGAGTAAAAATTCACTCATTTCATTGGACTGCTGCAAACTTTCCAGCTTGAAACTAGGTGTGGATAACTAGGGAGTTATTTTATCTAACTAGTTAACTGACCAAGTTAGCAAAGACTTGAAAAGCTACTGTCACTCTGCGGTCTCTATGTGCCAATGTAACTGGAAGCAAAGGTGGAAAAAGCAAAAACAAGGCCACTGAGTTCTTACAGAATCAATCCTAACTACATTGTGGTGTACAATAATATAGAGGTTTTAGCCTCATTAACTGTTCTAATCTCATAAGGCCTTATTATTCAAATTCAATCTAATAATTTCATTTTTAAGCACCATATACATCAGTGTGGTTTATCTCACCCTAAATATCTTTGTTACTATTTATTTCAGAGCTGTTTTGGAAGAAGCCAATGAATCAGTGACCTAATTCATGGCTTGCCAAAGCTGATAGGAGGTTTTTGCAGAGGTTCAGAAACCAGGGCACAAAACAGAAGCAGTAACTCTTCAAAATAAAGTAGCTACATCTTCAAGACTTATATTTACATTTTGGCTTCATAAATAGTTTTCCAGGGTCGATGGCTCAGGGTGCCATTCAGGCACATTCCAATTCATTTTGGTTTCATAACCTTTCTTTATAGCCTGAGACAAAGCTCTGGTACCAGCACTGAGGCTTCAGGGTCTGCTTTCCCCAGCCACCTCCACAAAGCCCAAGTGAACCAGGCATAACATGGAAAGCACAAAGTCCCTCTGAAGAGTGCAGCTGGGCAGTGCCACCAGCACATGGACCTGCCAGCCCAGGGGCTCAGGGAGCAGCTACTGCTGCTCCACAGGGTCCAGGAGCCACATACAGCCCCCTGGACCCTGCAGACAGGAAGAAATTGTGGAACAATGGAGTACTGGATGGAAAACATCCTCTGTCCTGTCTGTGCACGTGAAAACGAGAGATTGATCTTTGTGATTAGGTCGTATCTCTCACACAACACAGCAAAAGAAGAAAAAGCTGTTTTGTGGATAACCATTGCTTGCCACTTTCACTCACAGACACCATCTACTTTTCAGCTGAGTAACCCCAGGCATCAGCTCATTTGTACATACATCTTCCTTTTTGTGGTGTTTGACTTAACTGAAATATCCATTCTCCAAAGCTCTCCCCTTCCTTCCCTGCAGCATGCACTAAATTCTCTTATTATTCACTGATCTCCATCCCTGAAGGATTAGAGATCAGGAGAAAGAAACACTCATTAACATTTTATATTAATTTTATTACTCTAAAGGATTCATTAGAAGATGCAACTACAATGATGAATGTGACAGATATCCCTATAAATAAATAATTCTACATTTCTAGTGACTTGCAAGGTACAATAATTTATAATAATTGCATTATAAATTTTTTTTATCGCCTCACCATGGGAATAGGAGAAAGAAAATTATCACTGCTACATAGTATTGCAAGAGTCTGTGGGTAAAATTTACATTTTCTTACCCAAAACTTCATCTATTAATTAATCAAATGGTACCTAACAACACCCCTACAGCCACATCACAGCTTTAGCCTGCTGTAAGCTTAGACAAAAATAAAAGTCTGTCTGTACTAAGTGATTTAATACAGCACCTTATTAGGGAATGGGATTTCTTCTGCTTTGAAGGAAGGCATCAAATGAAGGCGTGAGAAGGGCAGAAATGGGAAAGCAAAGGTTCACAGTCAGATCTGCATTCAGGGGCTGGCTTGGTGGTTCACACATCTGCTCCCAAGCCCGGGGGTTCTGCTGCCTCTCCCTGCAGGCTGGTCAGGTTCCTGGGCTGTGGCTGGATGGCAGAAGATGGCAGCCTCCACAGAGTCCTTCTAGATTAAGTGCAAGACCCGTGGAGACAATTTCTTCATTTGCCAAATAGGTTTGTAATCCCCAGGAGTGGAGAAGGGGAGCTCCAGAGCGTGTCCTCACTGCCCTCAGAGGATGGGAGCTTATGTGCTGCTTCTCCACACAGCCTCCTGCTGGTGCCAGGATCCCCTTATGGATACACTTGTCCACTCAGTCAGCAGCAGTTTGAATGAGGATCTCACAGCCCAGCCCTCAGCTGAGCACCTGTGGCCACGGTGGCCATGAGCAGGGGAAGGTGGCCCAGGGTCTCCTGCTGACAAGGGCTACCTGAAGAAATCCCAGCAAGCACCTCCTGCACCAGTGTGGCTGCCAGTCAGGCTGTGAGAGGACAAACCCATGGGGATGGAACCACCCAACACAAGAACTTCTCACTCCATCTTCAGTGTCAGGGCACTCCATGCAAACACAAACCCTAAGGGGATGAGACTCAGTTCACAGTGCATGTAAGGAAAACAGACATGCTCTTTTTCCTTGAAACATAATTTTAATTGAGATGAGGTAGATTTTGTTTTTATTGGATGAAATACCTGTTGCATGGCCCAGAGCAGGTGAAAATTTCTCCCCTGTGGCTAGGAGAGTTTGTTTCCCATACAGTGACAGCTGAAAATGGAAATCCTATGCAAGGTAACAAAAGGCAGAACATGAAATGTCCTCTGCTCAAGTAATGTGGGGTCTAACACTGACCAGGCAAACCCAGGCAGCTGGAGAGAGGGTGGTGAGATAAAGGAATGAGAGGACAGGTCAGGGCTATTCAATAAAAACCAGAAATAGACCTTTCTTTTCCCTCTTCCAGCCTGTGCTGTTTTAGGGCTCAGATCAAGAAAGGCACATAAGGCATGTACTTGAATGCCTTTGGGGACCTGCAGGGATCTAAGTGACTACAGCCAGGTCAATTAAGTGTAACTTAACAGTAGTCAAGCTTTAGAAAAGCAGCATGGGTGCTTCTCCAGAAACTCAGTATTTTGCAGTATTTTTCCTGGTCTGCTGAGTTCATTTTATAAAGACAGAAGGGCATCTGCATCAGTAGCTGCAAAGCCCATTTGTGAAGTGACTCCATCTGCCCTAATTCTTAGCATAATCTTATCTTTCACTTGTGCACACATGCTTTATCTGGTGGGGAGGGAGAAGCCATCCTGCCATGCCAATGGTCAATCCCAAAACTCTCTGCAAGCACAGCTTGGCTGCCTGAGAGGGCTCTCACCTTGGCCAGGGTTTGTTTCTCCATTGCAGGGGGGTCCTTGCCATGCCTACCCCTCTTCCTTGGAGGGATTACATCCAGCCCAAACACACCAGTGCCCAGCAAATTTCCAGATTTTTCCAGTGCCATGTTTCAATCCCATTTTAAGAGAACATATCAAAACCAAGAGTGAGAATATTACTTTTTTCCCCAAAGCATAAGAATAGTCTGCAAACCAAGCCCTCTGCAACAAGGTCAGTGCTTCACCTAAACAGCAGAGGGCATGTTTACTCCAAGACAAGCAGCTGAGCATTTTGTTAACGTTTCATGGCACCCCTTGGTCACTGAGTTAAAATACAATATTGACACATTTGCTCATACTGGTAGCAGAGGCAGCGTATTCCTTGCTACCTCACTCAAAACCAAAAATTATGATTCTCTGAAAAAAAAGAAATTAATTAGAGAGAAATTAGGTGAACTCTTAATTTTTAGGAAATTATCTGCCACCCATCTCTGACTAGGTCAACTTTACTTTGAGACCTTCAGGGTGACAGGCTCACAGTGTCACCAGCCTCCCCTCCCCACAAAAAGAAACAAATTAAATAGAGAAATTTCTTGATAAAATGAGCAGATAAGATATCCACAGATGGATAGAGGCTACCAAAGGAAAAATATAATTTAAAATGGCATCTGATGAACCATTCCATGACATCAGCATTTGGTCAGGGATGGGGATACCTTCTGGCACCAGCGTGGATGGGCTCAGCTGCCTATGGGACTGATGGGGAAGGCACGAAGGATGGTGTACAGCATCTGTGCAGAGCAGAAGCCCTCTTGCCTCGTGTTCTTGCTGCCTGGCCCTAATGACTGGTGGCTTCTCTGGCTGAATGTCCCTGTGGGATGTCCCTGGCACTGTGTTGTAGCACCCACATCTTCCTGCAGATGAAGTAGGTCACTTGCTTTTTCAAAAGCTAATCCACCATGTCTGTGCTGCTGGCTCAGGCTATGTCACACCTGATGAGCCACCTTCCTGGTCTGTCTCAGCAATCCCTGGCCACTCAGGGCAGCAGGACAGGGCTGTTGCCCATGGAGGTTGCCCCAGGGAAACCCAGAGAAATTCCCAGGACTGTACTCATTCACACTGTGGTAACAGGCCAGGAAAGGCTTTCTTGTAGTACTGTAAGAAAATTTTGCCAAGAGAGTTTTAGATGTACTCTGGATGTGGACAACCTCAGGCAGAGGGTGAAGGCATTTGCATAAAGCACTTGGGAATTCTTGGCCTAAGTTGAGTGGTGACTTGGAACCAGTGCTGTATCCACCAAAGCATTACTTACTCAACCACATGGACTCTGGGGGTGCTAACACAATATTCTTCCACAGTGGATGTTTCCTAATGCTTATCTAGGTCTAAGTGTCTCTGAGTAGTTCTTGACATGCTAAAATGTCACAACTGAAAAAAACAGATTAGGAAGCCCAACATATGTACCTTGGCAACAGCTGAGTCACTAATCTAATGATGGCACTTCCAGTGACTTGGCCTGGGCTTCATCTCTGCTTTGTACAGCAGAGACACTGGAACAGACACCAGAGGCTCAGTGACAGACGTGTGTCACCAACAGCACTTGTAACTCTGCAGCTGGAGTTGTGCAAAATGTCTGAAGCCATGTCAGAACCCTACACCTGAGGTCCATCCCAAAGCTGGGAGGAGCTGCTGCTGGATTTAGTGAGGTTTAGCTCAGTCAGATCTTCTGACTGCTGGAAGAACATTCCCTCAGATAAGAGCAGTATCCTGATGGGATCTGTACAGCTGCCTTGTGACCACCTCAGCAATAATGCAACCCCATGAGATGTTACAACACAGAATTGTAGGACAATTAGTTGTGTCATTGTCCAGGACCCCAGACTTGGGTGTGGATATTTACTGATTCACAAGGGCATACATCCTCCCAGAAGTGGTGTTGCCTGTCCCTGTGCAGTTAACTACAGACATGTGGAAAGAGTCTCTGATCATCCCTAAGTGTAGGTTGCTCCTTCACTCATGTGACTACACGTGGCCCTTAAGTGCTTGCTCCTACACTCTCACATACTTAATGGGTGAGTTCTTGCATTCTGTTTTATGAAACTACAGAACAAAGCAGAAAACTGGGGGGGAAAAAAACCCCAACTTCATTTCCATCTTTATGCACTTTCATTACATATTAATAAACAAAGAGGGGAAAAAAAACCCACCAAAAACAAACCCAGTCACCAAGAGATGCTATTTCTAGACAAAGCTACAATGAATAGGAAATTCTCCAAGGTCTGTGTGAACAAAAAACCCAGTAGTGGAATTTTAGCTCCTTTAAACAGTCACCCAGAATTTGTTTACTGCTCTCACAATATATGTTTTCCACATTTCTTTCTGCCTCTGTGTTACCCTTGAAACAAAGGCAAAGTGCTTGCAGAAACCTGGAATCTACTGAATGGAATCCACTGTGGTATTTCATAAATAGCTAACAAAGTGAGATCTGAAAGGCCACAGTAGCTGTGGGACTTCATGGGTACTATGACCAGCTTAGTGACTTCTTGTGCAGGAAGTAGGGTGGAGATAAATTGCACCCACATTTCCAGGTAATTAAAAAGTCTGCTTTGCATTTAGAGACTGCTCCCTCTGTTCCAGCACTGGGTGCACATTCTCATGCACGATGGGAAGCAGAGGGATGTCAGGGGTGACTGGCCCTGTTATTACCTGGCTGTAGTGATGACTCCACCTTAATGACACAGGAAAGACACCTCTGAGTGTTGCCAGGACACAGCTCTTCTGCCAGCACTCCCAGCATCTGTAAAACCCCTCATGAGCCTGGCCAGGTATGAGGACAAGGTGTTCCCTCTCCTTGGGCAGTCACATTGTCTCCAGCTGCTCTGGGAACTTATCAGTGGACATTCCACACAGAGCAGGGAAAGCAAAACCAGGTGAGATGTGGATGTTCACTGCACACACAGGTTGGGCTGGAGGAGTAGCACAGATGTTTAAATTACTTAAGCCCAGCACATGAAGCCTGGAAGGTTGATGAAGCCCTGCATCAGGCTCTGGTGTTAGAATTAGCTTGTTTTGCCTCTGATTTATTGAGAAAAGACTTTGGCCTCCCAGGCTGTAATATAGCCCATTGCTTGTAACACGTTTGGAAAGGAGAACCTAAACACTGAAATGAAGGGAAAGGGAGAGCAGTCATGGCTTCCAGTATGTGAATACCTCAGACCTTTACAGACCAGACTTCCTCATGGCCTCTTCTAGGGCTTCATCAGCATTTTATGAGCCTGCCCTTGCTCTGCTCCCTCCAGATGACCTTATTTAGTTTGTACTGGGTATCAGCAATCCCTTCCCCCCAGTATTTCTTAGCCAGACCAACGAGATGACCACACTCAATCCTGGCTTCAGATCTACTAAAACCAGCACAAAGCAAGGGCCGTGCTGCTCCTTGCAGGGCAGTGTGACCTTAGTAAGTCACCCCCACAGTTGTTCTCTTATGTTCCCTTCCTCTGCCATTTTAAATATTTGCTCAGCCCCAGAGAGTTTTGAAGAAGCAAACTTGAGCTTTCCAAGTCATGAGGAATACTGTGGCTTCTGGGGATTGCAGTGTAGTGGTACTGTCACCTCCAGTAAGTGACCTGGGAGATGCAGGATGGGGCTTTCTGAGTATAACTAGTCACACAGAAGGCACACAGCTACTCCCCCAACAGCAGATTGATACCATAGCTAAGACTTAACACTGGTGTCTTTTGGTTTAAATAGAAAGGCTTTTTTTTCTCCTGAATTTGAGAACAGTAGATTATACCACAGTAAAAACCCAGATCAAGCCATCAGAAAGATTTGAAATGCTGACAATGCAAGGATTCAGATACCTCCCACTGGAAATTCTGAACCATCTGTTTTTCCTCCTGTTGAACAAAGTCAAAACACAGAAATCCTCTGCAAAAGAGCAGTGATTTTCAACCAGCTCTGCACAATCACCATTGTCTCAGCCACCTGTTGCTCCACAGGGCAATTTTCAGTGAATGAATGCTTCCACAGACTCATGTGTAATAATGGGCACTGCCTTATAACAAATACATACACTTCCAGATATTACCTGTGCCTGGCAAAACGCTCTTTGCAAATGTAAACACCCTCCTGAGAATAATGCAGCTTTAGAGGTGAGGACCATTCAATCTCCAGGATGTCAGCTGGGTCAAAAGCTTTCCTTTAATACACATCCCAACACAATTAAAATAAAAGCGAGCTTTCAGGTTAAAAGCTTAGGTGGTGCACCTCAATACACTTCCCCTCTTTTTATTTTCCCTTCAGGAGGAAGGTCAGCTTTCTTTTGCAGGATGTTTATAGTGCAGCCTCGCTGACAGCATCCAGGAGATCTGCTAGGACACAGATATCTCTGTTCTCCAGTGACCTATCCTGTCATCACCACAAAAATCACCATCTCTCTGAACCATGTCCTGGCCTGTTTCAGCAGGAACCTCTTTCAACCTTGGAACAATGTATATAAATGCTTTGTGAGGTCACTATAAACAGGAGGAAAAAAAAAAGTATCCTGCTAGATCTTAATTGAGGCGAACCAGACACATAACTCTTCATGATTTTAAACTCTTTCAGGCTCTCTCAACAAGGCACTCCACTAGAACTGGTGGTTTCACAATGGAAAAACAGTGGCATAATGTAGCATAATTTGGGTCCACCTATCTGCATCAGCCTTGCCTGAGATACAGGTACATTCACACAACTGGTTTTACCATGCTCCTTCAGTACCTTGACAGAAATGCAATTCCCACTCTGCTAAGAGAAAAGGGAAACATTGTCTTACCTGATTTTCTAGATAAAGTGCTGGTTGTGGTACAACATTTGGCCTGACTGGCAGCTCAAGTGTGTATTGCCAGAGCAAGGGGTGTTTTTAATATAGAAAGGTGCTACATTTATCAGCAGGTGACACACTTGCATTAGTGTTGGAATGAGATCCCAGGTGGGAAGCAAAGACTGAGGATGGCTACATGAGCCTCCAGCTCAGTAGGAGCTTGTTACTGAGCTCCTTCCACTGCTCCCACTACAAAAGAAGCCAAAACTCCAGTTCAAGGCTTGGCAAAACCAGAATCGACACTTTCTGTGACTCACACTAAATTGGCACACACGTGTGCAAGCAACACAGACCCACCAACATCCCTTGCAGCAAAGGCATTTCAAAACAGACATATGCTCTTGGGAAAAAAATAATCACAAGGATGATTGTCTCTACCTCCATACTAGTATTGGGGTCAAGGTCATCACACTCTGATTCCTCTGAGCTGTTTGTCTCCTTGTTTGGCAGCATGAAGAGGAAGAAAGAGAACAAGAGATTAGAAAAGAGATTGGTTAGTCAGGGCAGAGCAGCACAGTTGTGAGCAGCATGAACATGGGTAACAGTAGGGAAAATGCTCCTAAAACACAAACAAAAACCAAACTGACAACAAAACAAGGGAAGCAAAGGCAAAGACATGCTTTTGCCAGAGAAGCAGCAGTGATTCTGCAATTTGTTCAGGTAGTGAAAACAGGGAGGAAGCAAAAGGAGGAAGAACTGTGCCACCATGCTGGAGCAGCTGCCTCCCTTGGGCCCAGTCCTTCCTCGTCCAGAGGGTGCAAGGGCACCCGGGATGCAGTGTCAGGGTTCCTCCCCTTGCACATGCCAGGGCTACTGCACCAGGCTTGTAAGACAGAAAGCCTCTGCAAAGGAAAACACTTCATCTTGGACTCTCCTCGAGAGGGGTGGATCCAAAGGACATGCTCAAGTGCTTTCCTGAATCAAGGCTGGGCTTTGGTTGTGCCAAAATCACCACAAGTGTTTGCTTGCCTCTGTTGGGAGGGAAAGCCCCAGATTAGTCCTGAGCAGGCATCATGGTCGGTTTATGGGGATGGATCCTCTGAGTTGGAGCACAGTAGTCAGGCACCCAGAGCAGAAGATGGAGCTTTAACCCCACAGTTCTCAACTTTTTCCATACTGGGAGATCTCAGAGAAAGAGAGAGAGACGCAGACACACAGACACACACACACACACAGACACACACGAGACCTTCTCCTGGCAAGACAGAGTCAGCATCTCTGCCCTGTCTGATAACATGGAAAGAAAAAGGTCATTGAGACCATCTCCCTAGACCAAAAACCTTAAGAATCCCCAGGCTGGGAAGTCCTTATCTTAACATCTGGTGAAATATTGACCTAAAGAAAACTCATCAGCAAGGCCATTGGTTCACCCAGTGGCTTTCTCACTGCTACAGCTGCTCTGATGAAGCTGCAGATCAGGCTAGATCAGAGGTCACTAAATCACTGGTGTCCCAATTTTAAGTTATTTAACCACATATATAGTTGGATTTCTTAGTGAGGATTACTTACTTGCATGTGGGATGCCAGGAAAAAGAAAACAAAAAACAAAGACTGCATTTTATCTTGCATGCAAAAATCCTGCTAAAATGGATAATATAAAAAAGGAATAAAAAAAACCCCAAAAAGATAACTGAAGTTGAAAAAAAACCAACAAAAAACCAAAAACCAAAACCCAAACTCAAAATTGCCGCCCCCTCCCTCTCTCAGGAGAGGATGCTACAGGGGGTGGAAAGGATGGGAAGCAGGAGAGCAGCACAGAGCTTTCAGGTGGCCTTACTCACTTTAACAGAGACTTTGTTCCCCAGAATATCCTTGGATTTACGTGGCCCATTGGCTTCATTTTTGCCACTGCTCTCCTTTTCCGCCCGCTTTCTCATGCGCAGGGTATGCCATGAACATGACTTCCTGTTGTACCAAAAAACGCAGCAATCAAATGGCAAATCATAGCAGGAAGAAAGGTTTTGGAAAGGGGAACCAGCATCCATATTTGCAATTACTGCAATTCCCTAGAAGATGAAAGCCACTGGCAGGCACTATGCCCGTCTCAATCTCAGCAATGAGAGCTGAAGTTAAAAACCAAACCAAAGAGTTCTGCAAAGCAGATGTTGTGCCACACTTGCTGTTTAAATGCATGGAGCAGGAAAAAGATGTCCATGATGGAAGCACAGGCAACTCGAACTTGGTCATCTGGTTTCAGGGACTTTGTCTTACATTGTCACAAATAGAAATGTATTTAAATTTTGCTACATTTAAAAGACCAACTTTGTCCTCTTGTTGGTTAAAAACAGTGTAACAAATATAAATATGTAAAAATGGCCCTAATAAATCATTCACTATAATAAATTAAAAAAAAATTAAGAAATTCAAGTTGTTGCTCATTACATGTTGCTCAGAACACAAACAGCTCAATAAATAGGAGCTGCATTATTAATTTTCCAAGAGATTAGTAATTTCCTAGAATGATTAGCTCTGCTGTGCCTCTCAAGACCAAGAATTTTCCATTTGACTTTGCCAATCCAGTTAAAGAGGAATCAGTCAGCCCATGGGTTTTGGCTAGCATCACAGCAGGCACCATTTCCAGTAAATTTTTCACCCCTTATTACTGCTCCTATGACCTTATTCTTGGAAAAAAAAATAAAAATAGACCAATATCACCCTTTGTAAGAGCAATGCTGTGTTGACAAGAGAATTGCATATCAAAGCAGACATAAGAAAAAACCGAAACAGTTCTTGATATGGATTTCATTTGGTTAAAACAGTGGACAGGTTGGGGGGGATTTTGGGGAGGGGTATGTTGTCCAAAGCATAAAGCTCTCAAAACAGCAGTGTGATGAGCTGGGATCCAGGTTCAAAGCATCTGCCCACCTTTAAGTCATGCAAATTTGATTTGCATGTTTAAGCCCAATGTTTGGCACATGTCACGTCTACAGTACCTTGACACATTTTACAAAGGAAGTTGTATGAAATCCAGGGATCACCTGTGATGCCAATAAAACGCAGTATGTTAGCAAGGTAGGACCCAAAGGATGCCCCACACAGCCGACGCTCCCCCATGAACACTGCGTCTGACTCCTAAGCGCCTCCTGCTTTTACCTCAGCACCTGATGGGAGCTGTACAATAAAGAACAAGCAAACCCTGCCACAGCCACAAGACTGAACTGGGTCATGACAACTGTTTTTGCAACCAGTAGAGTCTGCACTAACTCAGCCTGTACAGGCAGTCGTGTCTGAGCACAGGGAGCACCAGAGCACTCAGACAGGCACCAAGTGCTGACTGGTATTTGGGTGTCTCTGGACAAGGTCCAAATGAGAACTGCAGAGCAGGGGAAGTTATCCAACATTTCAGGACTGTTAAGTTTTCCTTTAGGCTATGTAAGTGTCAAGAACACAGCAGATGGGGCTTCCTGATCTATGTAATGAATATAGGTGAATAATTCATGGTGCCAACACAGCTGGATCAAGCGTATATTTTGTGTACAGTATTTGTGACAGAAGAAACAGTTTTATTACTTGAACTAAGTGATCTGGCAAACCAGATAGGGCTGAAGATAGCACAGGTCCAGGTTGTTTTTCACTTATAGGACTCCTATTATTCAAGCATCTTTTTGTTTTCAGTGTTGCTTTAGCTGTTTGAGTCTGAAATCATTGTTTAGGACTTTAAATCTCACTGCAGTGAGATAGAGAGAAGTCTTCTCACGTGTCTTTCAATTTTGTTACACCTTCCTGGCCACAATTCATCTGCCTACAGAATTTGATGCAGAATTTTACTGTACAGCTGCCATGAAATCAGTCTTCACTATGAGTCTGGTACTGTGGATGATTCTAAGGGCATGTGGTTGCATATTGTGGCTAGAGAGGAACCTGGGAATGGCCGTGGCAGATGTGCAAGAGATGTGCCAAGCAATTCCTTTGGCTTAACATGCAATTCCAGGTAGCATTCATTACTGACTGACAGGTAAAGTCATCATTTCTCTTAACTGAAACAGCAGCAGAGATCAAGTTATTATTTTTAGTGGATCTTTCACAAAATCCTTCCTCGTGATCAATTCTGCACCTCAAGGTATTTGTGGAAGGTAACACAATTTGTAGCATACATCATGCATTACCATCTAGTCATTTTAGATGTTAAAAGAAATCAACAGGTATTACTGAAAAGAGGGTTGTACCTTCTGTATTTAATACCAAAAAACCACTTTCTTGCATTAGTCATTTCAGACTGACAAATCTCTAAAAATCAGAAAAGAAAAATATATATCCACACATTTGTTAAATAAGCAACAAAATATTACAAACAAAATCAAAACAAAACAAAATCAAACAAAAAAAAAGGGTCAAACTAATTCTTTTACCTCATTAAAACATGCTCATGGTGAAAATTTATTTTACATATTTAAAATAGTACATTTAAAATTAGTTACATTACAGGTACAATGATGAACATTGCGACTATCCATTATATTGCACAACCTGACTTCATCAATGTGAGTTTGTTTCTTTTTTTTTTAAATAGTGCAAAATACTTTATACAGGAATGTACTTGGATGGGGGTCTTGCAAACAAAAAAATATATTACAAAAGTTACTGCAAACAGAAAAAAAACCAAAACAAAACAAATGAAAAAAAAAAGATACAAGCTGTACAAGGAAATTGCCATAGACAACAAAATCTCTCCTCCTTGAGAAGCAAACCTCAGTCCAACACAGAGCCTGGATTTTTGTGTTTGTTTTTTTTTTAATCTAGATGCTGTTATGACCAATATATAGATTAGTAACTTAATACAACATAAATATAAGTCCAGTCCAAGCAGGTCCATGTTGGTGTAAATGGTGTCACATAAAGCATATCTTTAACCGTCTATGGTTTTATTTCTCTCCAAAGTATAAACAAAATCCCACAAAATGAAAATAAGCAAAACCCGAGCTATCCACCATGGCTGCCCAACGCTGCGGATTGACCACTCAGCTTGTTCCAATGGCACTGGAGATAAAAATCAGCAGGATTTCCCTACCATTTGGGTTTGTTTATTTTTATTTATTTATTTATTTTATTTTCCTCAAAAAATCCACATAGTGCTCCCAGCGAAGCCAATAGGGCACTTACTTGATGCTTCCATCGCTATTATCTGTAGTGGGCTTAGGGAGGGGAGCCAAGATACTGCCAGGGATCCATCCTTCAGCAGCTGGAGAGTGGTCGTTTGCAGGCTGGTACACCAGGAACATGTTCTGCTGGTTGATAGCAAGGATCTGAACCACCTCTCCTTGATTCACACAGATCTCATCCTCCTTCAGTGCATAGTAATCTTTAATCACCACCATGGAAGAGGTCCCATTGCACCCTCCCAAATCAGTCTGCAAACGGACACAACACAAAGCGGTGAGCGGCCGGCACAGAGGAGCCTGCCCCTTCTGGCAGAGGTCCCACTACTCCATGGCCAGCCTAACCAGACCAGGGAAAAAGACACAAAACACTTGGAAGTTCACATTGGCAGAAGAGGATTTTAAAGATCTGAAAGGTGGCAGTAACCTAATACAAACCAGTATCCTATTTCACATTAGACTTCAAAGCTAACGATTGTGCCCCTGGGTGTTCTCATCTGCAGGGGTGTTACACATGGATAGTCTGTGTGAGCCAAATGGGGAGAAAGACCAATGAAGCTGAGTGAATACTCACAGTTAAATATAGGTCAGATTGAAAGTGGCTTTGGTGAACCTCAGTCAGCAGCAGGGTCCAAACATGGTTGGTGGCCACTGATTCTTTGGTGGTTTGTGTGCAGCGCACATGTACCCAAATTACAACCTTTAGCTGGCACCCTGTGAGCTGTTATGTGGGAAAAGGTCTAAGCTCTTCCTTACCACAGACTTTTTCAGGAATGGGTGGTTAATGGATATTAGAGAAGCCTTGAATACTACTTCTGCCAGTACTGCAAATGGATATCTAGTTCACCAGATCTGCAAGCACAGTGCCCTGAAAAACACCGAGATCAGTGCTCCAGGGTCAGGCTCTCTGCTTCCCAGATGAAGTGCCATCCACGTGGATGCCAGGGCTTTTGCATGAGCTGTTTAATCCCAAATCACATGTTACCCCATTGCTTCAGTGTGTTGATTCCCGTTGACCTGGTTAGCTGCTAATTAAAGCTAACATCATGGATCACCTGTGACACAAGAAATGGGCTGTGAGATCATGTTTTGTCAGATGAGCTCAGTACCTTGCTTTGTTCATACTTGTCTCCAGGCTGTGAGTGCTCATACCCTGTGCTGCCGTTGGAGGTAGATATCTTCAGGGGTGGGAGAGATGGGTTACGGCTTGTGGCCTTCAGAGGCTTCTCAGACCCTACTGGAATAGAAGAATGGGGCCTGGCATTGGGCTGAGGGACCCTGCCGGCCTGGGGCCGCAGCACCGCCGAGCTGTTCTCCTTGCGCTGGTACTCGATGGGCGACTGCAGCGCTGCAAGAGAGGACAAGGGTCAGCCACGGGCTCCCAACAGCCTTGCCAGGGGCTGCAGAGGTGTTCAAACAGGTGGGATGGTTCCAACAGAACAGAGCCATACGCTGCAAACCAAACAGGAACAGCAGATGCCACCCATGGAAGCACACAGAGAGCTCATGGCAAGACAGGACACAAGCACTTTACACTGTGCTGTGCGTGAGCTGAACACAGCACTCCATGGTGATGCGAAGAACAGCTTCTCTAACCTACACAGTGAGTGGGCTAAAATGTTTGCCATTTATAGCATACATAATTGCATTCATTTTCTTTGAAATCGCACAAATTAATCACATCCTGCAGTCAAAATAAACGAAAGCCTGACTAAGAGGTGCACAGCATATTTGCAGTGAATTTTGCTAACATCAGAAAACACAGGTCAAGACCTCCAAGTCTCATTTGCATATTCCCAAGAAAGTGTGACTATGAAATACTCTTTGGATGTGATGCACTGCAACTTGGCTCTCAGTTTGCTTTTTACATTAACTGCTTTGGTCCAAGGAAACTGCTGGAACACTTTCAGCAAGTGAGGAAGTATAGATGGCACCAAGACATTAATCCTAGCAGTCCAAACCTCTCCAGAAAACACCCAACAGGCAACACTAAACAGCTTGATAAGCCGTAAAAAATAAAGTCTGCTTGTGAGAGTAGATTTTATCATCATGGAGGGAGCTTACACTGGGAAACGGAAGGAAAAAAATTCCAGATCGTAAAGAAATGAATAATTTGTTATGTTTGGAGGAGAAGGGATCAGGGCTGGGACTCACAGTGAGCAGATTTGCTAGGCTCAGGCTACCAGCCCCAGACCTATGGGCTTGGTTTTTTGCATGTCATGTGGCTTTACCAGATGATTTATAGTCAGTTAATACTGTGTACATGCACCAGACTAAACCTACTGGAATGCAGAGAGACTAGTCTAGCAAAAGGCAGACAGAGAACATAATGTCACAGCATTAGCCCCACCAGGGAACCACAACAGAAGGAATGTATTTCCCAACAAAATGAAAAGGAAACAAAAACAGAAAAGCTCAGCACTATACAGCACACTCTCTAGCATTCCCCTTCCAGAGAAAGGCAGGACAGCTCAAGAAATCACTTCATAGTAAAGAACAAATAAATGACTGGAAAAAAAAAATCAAGGAGGATGCCAGATCACCATTTTCTTCAAAAGGACACAGACATAGATCTGTAGCAATCTGGAAGATTACTTGTCTCTAAAACCCGACCCTTGTCACAAAAGCAGATCGTATCTCTGTCACAGTGATTGCCAGTTTCACTTGCTTACCTCAGCTGCAGCTGGAAATGGTTTGGTCCTGCTGCAGACCAGCCACACAGGGCAAGGAAGGCTGGGGAGAACTTTGACAATGATTTTGACAGTGACATTTTTCTACTGTATACAGTAAATAAGGCTGCAAGGTCACTAGCAGTAAGATCTGAATGGATACTTATCAATCTTGAAACAATCTACTGTACTCAGTACTTTTAAAGGGTATTTAGTTGTCCATTTCTGACAACTAATTCCACCATGAGCTATCACAGTGATGCCTGGCTTCCAGCCTCCTGTTAAACATCTGTCAGTATTCTTAGAAGTTTCTGGCAAAAGTCAGTGTCCATCTACTTGCATGTTCTCTCTTTCTCTCTCAAATTCCCCCCATCAAATATGATTTAAAAAAAGTACAGATGAATGGAATTTTCCTTATGAATCATGTCCAGCAGAGATAGATTTTCTTTACAGCTTGCTTCCTAAAGAACAGCCACAACAGCCCATCATTTGATGCACAGCCTGTTTCTCAAGCTTAGCAGCTTTTACTTTTCCATGGAAAAATATGAAAAACTTGAATATTCCACTTTTACATTAATGAAGTTTGGATGCAAATCCCATGCTTTGCACATAGCCCCTGCTCTTTAGGACTTCCCTGCTGAAGAGAGAAAAATCAGAGACAGCTTGGGCAAGAACTCAAGGGGAGTATTTTGTTATTAAGTTTATGCAGCATTGGCTCAGTGTGGATTTAATATGATTTTAAGGACAGAAAACATCTGCTTTAATGGCAAAGCTGAAGAACATATTTAAAGATTAGTCAGTCTCAATAAGATTACATTCTAAAAGCCACTTAAAATATTCTGGACTGGACAGGCTCTACTGGATACAGTATCATTTTCTTGGATCTTATTTATAGTTTTAAGGTAAATCCTTAAGCTTGTGTTTTAATAGCAATCTATTTTTACTTTTGCTTTAGAGATAGTGATGACTATGTTCCTAACCCATCAAATTGCTTGCTGGCTTCATGGAAGATAGGCTGGATAGAGGCTATGAAGATGCCTCAGTAGAAAAAGAGGCCCACAGGGCAGTAAGTCCTGTGAAGATAAGATGGAATTAAAAAATAAAAAGAACAAGCAAGAAGGATATGGAAGGGACAGAAAAACCCTGTGTTAGTGCATGCAGAGCTCTCATAAGGTTTTAAAAAAAAGTCTGTAGCTAACTGTTAGTGGAACTTTTTTTAGTCCAGTAATTCCTCAGTCAAAGCCAACTGCAGTGACATAAACCCATCAAGTTTTGGTACCAACTGGTCAAACTGGATAATTTAGACTCTTCATCTCACCCACATATTTAAGGAATAATTCTACAATGGTTGTATGAGGCCATTTCTATTCCAAGTCACAAAATCCCAGTAACAAGTTGTGGCACCATGGGTGAAATTTATTTCCCTTCTCAGCACAGCCATAGATTCTGAACTGTCACAAACAACTTCTGCATGTAGCCCCTTCCCAGTTAACTTCTGAAATATAAAATTAAGCTTAATTAATTTTTTTAAAGCCTCTACATTGAAGAAAAGGGAATCTTTGCTTTGATATGAACTGAAAGAGCCTCTTCCCATTTTGCAACAAAAAAATCCACAAAACCAAATAACAACCCTCCCAAGAAAAAAAAAAAGAGCAAAAACCCAACAAAAACTAACATACTATGCCAAGCCCAAACATCTTGATTCAAGCAAATATGCTTTATTATTGAACATGTATTAAGCTATTAAATATAGAACTCTAATGTAAGTTCCATAAAATAAGTTGTTTTGAANGGCAGGGAATGGTCCTGCTCAGAGCCCAGGGAGGCAGGGAATGGTCAAGCTCAGAGCCCAGGGAAGCAGGGAATGGTTCTGCTCCACTGAGAGCCACAGCTCCTCGCTGCGGGAAACAGACAAATGCAAAAGCAGTGAGAAGCTGAAGTGAGGCTGGGAGGGAGACCGTGAGAGCTGCTGGCACACAAACTCCATGCTGGGAGGGGGGAGACACACATGGAGCCACAGGGGATCCCACACTTGCAGTAGACACTCAACAGGAGAATGAGCTTTTTCCCAAGTGGAAGAAAAGGGGCTGGAAAATTATCACATGAAAATTTTAAACTCAGGCAGTGGGAACAGCATTCCTTTTGTGGGCTGTGTAACTAGAAAAGCAGCTCATACCCTTGAGGCAAGCTAATTTTATTGACATTAGGAGAGATTTATTTTTCTCTCTTTATCTACAATATACAATTCAGGAATTGTTTCCTGCAGATAAAAGCCTCATTGTTATATATACAATAAACTGAAGTAAAAATGATTCATACTATTTCCACCTCCAATTTTAATAATGATTTAAATCAGCAAAAAGATAAAATCAAAGCTGATCATCTAAATCAAGATGATTGTTTATTTGTACAGTTTGGGTTTTCCCTTTATAGCCTATTATTTGGTTGGAAACTGTAAAATACACTGACTTACAAATGGATATAGGCTTTTCAGTAAATGCTGTTTCCATCAGCCAAGAAGACAGCCTCATTTCAGTAAATATGCTGTTTATCGTAAATTTGTTTAGTTATATATGTTAATATGCATTATTCCAGCTGATAGTGTTCTATTTCATATTCATGCACCATTTAAAATTTAGAGCAAGCACAATGCATTCTCCCATGTCTCTTAACCTGTATCTTTGAAAAGGAAATCAATGCCAGACCAGTTTCTCAGCTTTGAACGACCCAGAAATTCAAATGAATCAGTGATTTTGCTCTTTCTGCAGGCACAGCAAAGGCTGGTCTACCAGGAGATGTGCAGCACTCATTCACCTTCACTGACCGTTTCACAGGTTAACTTGGCATTTCTTAAACAAAGAAGTATTTTTGCTGGTTACTTTCAGTTTTTACTTTTAGCCCCAACCCCATAATCTGGACAGATTATTTAAAACCAAAATTAATTTCTCAAAACTGTCGTCATAGTTTAGCTGGTTTTATAATTCCTCAGAGCTGTATTTTTAGAATTATTTGTGGTTTTATTTGTCTTTGAAACATTCTTGCAACATCCATATTTGTACTAAGAGCCCTCACCCAAATTAGGGAAGAGTATTTCCAGAAATATCATATAAAGGCTTAGTACTGACTTATAGTTAAGCCTAAAATTACTGTTTTGGAAACTGTACCCTCATTTACCTTTTATGATCATGCATAAAGGCAACTATTGTAAACTTCCTTTGACTACTGCAGGTTTTGTAGCAGTATTTGCTAATTCAGAGCTATGAATGATAGAGGTCCTGCCCTGGCTGTGTTCCTTGTAAAAATTACCCAGTAAATTTAGACACCTAGTGGTTTATTTAAAGATGATCTTAAACAGCTTCTGATCCACTGAAAGATAAATGCAAATGTTTTCTGCACATAGCTGTCCCCCCTCTATGACAGGATGAACCTTACATGACCATCAGAGTATGTTTTTCCCTCTGCATTTCTTACCTTTATGCTTTTCTTGAACATGTATCCTGGCGTTAGAGATCCTTTTCTGAGGAGTTCACTGAAGATAACTATCTGCTCAAAGAGGAACACCCTGCGCTCCTTGGGCCGAGACTGAACCCCGGAATCCTGCTCTGTCACATAGAAGGTGTCCTGCTGCAGCAGCTTGCCTTGAGCTGTCAGTTTGCCCTGGGAAGCAGACAAGGCATCAACATTACAAACCCTGACCCACTGTGATGCTACAACTGTTTCATGCAGCCCAGGTCTTCCAGGCATTCATGTGAGACATATCCCCTCCAAGTTATCAAAGCAGCAATCCTGTAAATCGTGACCTCAGCTGAAAACAAACAACATAGGTTTTCCTTGCTCTCAGTGCCACTGTGTAGATAAAACCATAAGCAAGAGGTCTCAAGCAGACTGTTTTGTACACTTCATTTCAAATCCTGTTCCCATAATGTTATGGTAGTGCTCCAGCCAAGAGCTCTCCATCGTGCCCTAAGCCAGCAGTCACCGACGCAACACCTCTGAAAGTGCAAAAGCCAGGAGCTACCTGTTTGCAGTGCATAAGACAGTAAGACAAATCTTAATTCATTTTGGAGATAAGACCTCTCCCCAAAGCCTACATAGGCTTAGTTACAAGCCACAAGCTGTACCCTGTGGGGCTGTAACTCCCAAGTCCCCTCCTGAACTCGGTGGGAGCTGTTAACGTGTTAATGCCAGGTGACCTTACTAATAGGCAGAGCAGGCTGGTTCATCACTTATTTTGCTCTGGTAATAGATATAGTAAGTTTCATTAAAACTTGCAGAAGCTTTTACAGACCTCACATTTTGAAGAAACAATACAAATTGTCACAAGTTTAGGTAAGAAGTGCGTCACTCCCCCACCTTTGAAATCTCACCAAAGCATGCAGCTCAGCACTGCAGAAGTACAAGCCCTAGATAAGTAGCTTAGGTGGATTGTAGAGACAATCATAGAAAGAAAAAGCAATTTTGCTTGCCTAGTTATTATTATAAGAATGCAAATGCATACCTCAAAGCCTTGGAGACGACCCAGGTTCATCATGTCATTGCAACGTTTTGGTACAAGGCACATTAATTCAACTGCTTTCTGTGGAGGAAAAGGGATGTTGCATTATTACGAGAGAACCAGAGGGTTCCTGAAAGCACAGTGTCAAATAATGAAGTTCAACAGCACGATTGCTGGAGTGACTCCTGACAAGGCCCTCATGAATAGATGTCTCAAAGAGGATGGTGCAGAACTAAAATGCAGGACTTTTAGTTCTGATTTAAGCTAAGAGAAATACCACATTTAGAATACCAGCAGGATCTTCAGCTATTGTCAAAGGAATACTGGGGGTTTTCATTTCTCCACACAAAGTCCCATTAGCCCTATTGTCCAGGGCATGAAAATGTACCTCTATCTCGGAGCACTCCAGACCAGCTTTTTCACTGTACCTCAGGAAGTCCTGGAGAAAGCAGAAAGGTTTGCATTAAGGCACATCAGAAAAGAGAGAACAAAAGGCACCAATTTGAAAAGGAAAAGGCATATTCAGCATGCGATTTTCTGAGAGGAAACTTGCTAATATTAATGAATTCATCTTCAGAGATTGCTGAATGTCATAACCACTTTAGAAATATGGAAAAGGGGTGTGGATGGTTGTTGAGAAGATCACAGACAAAAAAACAAAGCTGGGGTTAGACCTTGGGAATGCTTATTTCATCCTTGTCTTAAGCCACAAGACCACACACACACACACACACAAAGATTTTTCTTTTCCTTTTGGCATTTTGGAGAAAACACTGCTGTGCTTTGCTAGTGTGCAATTCCCAAACCTGGGCTGATGGCAGCCTGCTGGAGTATAGTTCAAAAATGAGGAGAAACCAGCTCAGAGCCCTGGTGCTGCTGGAGATTACAGGATGGGTTCAGATATGCCTGATTTTAGACATTGGTTTCAGACCCCATGGGATGAATTTTCAAGAGTGCTGAGTAATTGTTATTATGGAAAAGTCAGCATAAACCAGAGTGGTCAGGCTCCTTGGGAAAAAAAAATTGTGGTGAGCTCCCCAAATTTTAAGATAACAGAATACTCTGAAAATAATACTTCAGCTTATTTGAAGACAGATATTCAGAAATGGAGGCTAGAGCACTTACTAGAAGCATGCCATTCAGCACCTAAGACAGACTTTAGCAATACACTTGTGTATCTTTGCTCCAATTTAAAAAAAATTGAAAGTTTGCTCTGAAACTTCAGAGGAAGAAAATTCCTATTTGAAATGTACCCTTCTGTAAAAAAATACCCTTCTGTAAAAAGAAAGTTAAAAAAAAAATCTGTTTGCTATCCTAAATTACAAACCACTCATACAGATGTGGCCTCCTGCTCTCTGGACATTTTCCATGGGCCTCTGCCACTGCATGCCTAGAGAGCAGACCCCTCTTTCCTCTTAATTTGATGAATTTATTCCTCAGTCACGTCTAAGGCTGATTTAAAATAACAGCATCTGATGCAACAGGCAGACTAGAGTTTAATCCAAACTGTATTTTTTCACTCACCTTGAGAAGAAGCTGGTATTTAGTTATTCTTTGAATGGGTTTAATCAGAAAGTCACTGATGGTCAACCGCTGGCTTATTTCCTGCTGAACCTCCTAAAAAATGAGGATTAAAAACAATTGCAAACAATCACAGAGTAAGACAGGCAACATGATAAAAAGTCTCAGCAGAGACTTATTTCCACAGAAAGCTGCCCTGTTCCTAATCTTTTGTTTGCAAGAGGGAATTTCTGAGGATTTAAAGATCTGGCCTATCCCATTTAGGCAGGGCCTGGGTAGAAGCTGTGACCGAGCTGGAAGCTCCGAGCTGAGCTGAGCGAGCAGCCCTGCAAGGGCTCAGGGTCACTCTTCCCACTGCAGTGGGGATTAGCTCACAAGTGAGTCCTGCAGGACAGGCCTCCTACTCTGGGGTGAAAGGAAACATCCTTCCCTTGTTAAACAAGCTTCTTTCATGTTACTATCAAAATGTGTCTAGTCCCAAAGACTTCTTGAAATAGACAGAGTTACTGGGGATTTATGAGAGGCACCACCCAGCTCCAACAGCTTTTACCTCCCCTGTTGTTTGTACACTACTGATTTAAAAGTCTTGTTTTACTTGGAAAAGAATTTAGTGCATTTGTGGTACTCTGAAGGCCACACACAGTTAGTATTGAATTAAATATTTATTAGAAATTCACAATATGAGAATTTGAAAGCAATTAAATAATAACACTTTCTCCATACGGCAGAGACCTCAGCACCACGTGCAGTATCAAAAACTTCAGGAGTTTGTGTTAGGCAAACCCCACAGGTTACAGAACAGTCTCCCTGACCTGGACTCACAGCTATAAGGAGTAATAATGTATAAGGAGCTGTGCTTACCTCAAAGTATGTTTCATACTCAGCAACTATGTACTCAGACCGGGGCTTGTTTTGGCAATACACCACATACATGTGCAATCGCCGCTCCTGTGAAGGCAAGAGGCACGGCAGCCACATGAGATATTGGCTACCCTTCTGTTATTAAAATGTGGCAGAAAGTTGCTATGATATTCTGCTTGCTCTTCCTTATTTTTGGTTTAATCAAAGATTTAGTTCGCTAAAGCTGGAAAGAAAATCGGTAACGGGTTCTGTTCTCCACATCTGCACTTAGGCAAGGGGAGCTTTCTGGGCTGTGGCCAGTGAGAGATGCTGTGCCCACACTGACAGGTCTGAAGTTTCCTCTAGAGTTATACTTTGGCTAACATCACATGAACATGCAAATTGTAGCAGTTGGCAAGTGCCTGCCATAATTGTATTTTGGCAGATGTCCTTGACCACACCAATTTTGCCCCCCAAGCAAGTTATCTGCAAGAAGACAATGATTAATGCCTTAGTGCAATCCAGCTGCCCATTGAAAACATGTAACTATAGAGAAAATTTATGTTTAAATTCAGTTTAGACATGTAAAAGTATCGAGTCAACACAAACAGGTGTTTTTGAAAAGGAGCCATCACACCCTAAAAGGCAATTGTACTATATATAGGAAACAAAATAAAACTTACATGCTTAATAAAAAGCTGTGCTAAACGCTCAGGTTCTTGAAGACATTTTTCCAGTTCAGCCAGGAAAAAGCTAAAAGAAAGGATATGAACACTTCAGAACACTTCTTTAGGTCATCCCAGCAGCAAACTAGTCATCCTTCAGATGTAACAGTAGCATTTTAGCTCCAGTATTCAATAATAAATGAAAAGGTAAGCTTGGCTTCAGCCCTTAATGGTGGGATTTCTAAATTATTAGATGAGAGCTGTGAAATGTGGAGGTCTTTTCTTGCAAACTGTCTGCTCTTCTTTACTGTGACAGTGGTTTGAATTTTCAGAAAGTGCTGATCACTATCTAATTGCAAGAGTTGCTTTCCTTCACTAAGAACTCCCAAAGTAAAACCCTCCCATATACCAAAATGCTTGTGAAAACTCAACTTATGAAAACTCCAGCTTTACCAGGAGTTCTCAGTTGCATGAGCAGATTTGGAGTACTGGTCAACGTGAAAGAGAGTGCTATATGTTTCCACCTGAATAAATGAACCAACATGTTTTGCTGGTGGAGTTACAGTATGTTCTGTTTGTCACTGTTTTTAATTTCATAATAAATCACAACATCTAATTCATAATAGTCACAGTAATTCATAAACACCATCTCCATCTTGACTTGCAGCTTCAGGGAAGTCATTCGTTCTAGCTCATATGCCCTTATCAAGAATATACTGGGATGCCTAAAAGCAAGATGAAAACTTCAGAAACACTGCTGGATTTTTCTATTTGGTAGGCAAATCCAGACAATCATCTTGTCCATGATCTTCCTCTTTTTCATTTCAGGATTTCAGTCTCAAATGCTTCCACAGATTTGTGACAGTAGCCAGATTTTGTGAGAGGACATGCTTGCAATGATCTGATCCCAAGAAATCCCAGAACCTCAAAAAAGGATGCAAATTGGACAGATGTTCCAATTAAACATCTCCATTGCTACCATTCGATACAGCTGCCTCCATAACCCAATCCTCTATAAATGCTACATTCATCTGCATTTAAATAGACTTCTTGACCCAGATATACAGAACTAAAAATAGGGATCATTCCATTTGTGTTACAGAAAACTCCTATCCTCACACTTAATCAAGGAATGGCACTGGTAAAAATACTCCATTTTCTGGTATCAACTTAACATAAGGTGAAGCTTTCTCTGACATTTGTTTGTGCTCCAAGGTCATCTGTTAGAACATAAGGACAGGCCCAGGCCATGAGATAAGCACCTATGGGACACATGACAGCAAGGATACTGTGCTTCCTGGGTGAGGGAAATGTCCAGAGCTGAAGGAACATCCAGCCCAATGCCCATTGTTCAAGTCTGTACATGCACGCTCAAATTTTAGTTAGTTGCAACTGCAGAGCATTTCTGAGTGGCAGAGTTGAAATGATGACCATATTGTCCATAAGCAAGAAATTGTTCACAAAGTTACATGGGAAATGGCCCAGGGTTTGTGTTTCCAGCAGCTTTTCAAAATCTACTTCTGCGAGCAAGATTTTCAAGGAGTGGAGTTCCTAACTCAGAAGCAAAAGCATCAACTTGGCCAAAGCATGCCAGGGCTTTCAGGTGAGAAGGACCTTGAAGCAATTTGCATTTTATCACCCTTGTAGCCAAATATCACTGATACCGTCAGCCTTCGTGATCCAATCAGCTGCATGTGGAGATGTTGCTGAGGCACAGGAAGGAAACCATGACTTTCCAAACTGCTACTGCCCATCAGTAGGATGCACTGAGGCTACAGCTGTGACCCAAAAAACTCAATTATGGCAGCCCAGTAGCTTTTCTGAAGATCCAGTGAATACTCCACAAGTAGTAACTCTGACAGTGATGCTGGGAATACTTATGAGCAGCTCAGGAGCTGTGGATGGACCACAGTGGTACCTCCCAGTGAAGCCTCTTGTTGGGGCTCCCCAGAAAGAGTGACAGAGCCACCAGCAGCACAGAACTGGCAAAGGGCAGCCTCCTGTGTGCAGCAGCCCTGTCACACTGACCAGCACTGCTGGCATGGTGTTTGAGCCAGCATAAAGCTGTACCTGTCATCAGAGACAGCAGGACAAACACCCTCCCATGAAGCCAGTGCAGAGCTATCATACACCAAAGATCTTTCTTCACTGGGAAAAATTATTTCAGGTACACACGATGCCTTCTATCATGCAGTTGTGCTGGTTCTGGCTGGGTAAACAAAGCCCTATATCAGGATTTAGGGAATTGAGAAACTGTGGCTAAAAGCACATGAATCAGAACATCTCAGGATTCAAGGCATCCAGTATTTGTGATGTTATTAAGCAGCACTCACAAACCAACAGAGACAATCTAAAGACAGGTAACATCCTTTGGAAGTTCAGCCCTGAATGACCTGATGACATTCAATTAAAAGCAGCTTAGACATACAGACACCATACAGTCCAATCCTCTGTGGAGAAGGGGTTAGAAAGATGTTTAAAGAGGAACTAAACCAAAAACTTACTCTTTGTGCCAGTCATAGATCTGGTGAATATTGCCAAATACAATCTTGTCTTTCCCTTTCATATCTTCAGAAACTCCTTTTTCTTCCATCCTTTTCATGAAGCCCTTTAGGATTAAAAATCAGTGATTCAGCAAAGGGCTCATTTGAAGGGGGAGCACAATTACACTATTTTCTTTTTTAAAGAAGCAAAAGTTTAATGCCAGGATTTTTTACATTGAAAATGCTTAAAATATCTTTCATATAATTTCAAACCAGAAAACTAAGTAGATACTTTAAATTACACAGTTTCCTTAAAAGAAAACTTTAAAGGATTTGTTTAGAATATCTGCAATACTTACACAAACCATTATTAGATGTAATTGAAGTGACAAGTGCAATTGTAAGATAAAAATTAAACAAAGTAGTTTGTCAAACTCTTGGCTTCTCTGGTAAGAGGAAGAAATTAGATTCTGTATAGACTTTTTCCATTCATCACCATGAGTATCTTGTGGGAGCACAAAGCCAAGCAGTAAGTTTAGAGTCACAAGAACAGGATTTCTCACACCTCCTGAGAGTTATTTCGTAAGCCTTTGGAGCATGACAGGCATGTCAGGTTTGCCAGTGGTGCATGATGTAAACAGAACATAACACAAAGGTTTTCAAGATTTGGAAGCTGTTGAAAATCACTGTTAGATAGACTGATAATTCTCTCTGGACTAGTGAATGCCACTAGTGAATCACATGTCTCCAGTTCTGAGTCCTTGCTGGGAAAAATCCTGAGCCCTGCACTGAGTTAGATGTGACAGGTGATCCCTAGGGATCAGCCAAATCTTTACAAGTTGAAGCTTAAAAAAACCCCAAAAGACTGTTTTTAATGTAAAAAAAAGCCCTCAAACTCTCTTTTATCTCAGGCTTTTTTGCAAAACAATAATCCAGAGGACACACATGCAACTCAACACAATTCCAGGCCCAGCTTCTGGAAAGGTACTCAGACACAGGACATAAGTCCAGGTGCAAATTCAAATGAAATATGTGTTACCTTTACCCAATATGATGGGTAGAAAAGCATGAAATAAGTGGTAGGATCATAAATTAATCCTCCACCACTGCCTCCAAAGCTGCATTACAGCAAAAAGAGCTTGTCACAAGTAGGGTAGCCAAGAAAAACCTTTGCACACTGGAGTTGAACCTAAAATACAACATTTGCTAGATGGAAACAAAAATAGTTTCCAAAGGCATTTCTTCTTGTTTCTGTCAACATGAGAAGGGGACCATGGAAGCAGACTGCAAAACAAAGCAGTTTGTTTCTCATGCTGTATTTTTTGTTGTTGTCACTTGTCAGCATGGTGCTTTTTAGTAGGAAAACATTTTGCATAGCAGGGTTCGCTTCAGCTCACCTCCACAACAATTCCCAAGTCTTTGACGTAGTCTTTTTCAGTCTGCACCAGCTCATTTAAGACAAACCTAAATGAAAACAGAACACACAAGTATTTGACTATATTCCTTGATGTTACCATTTGCTCCTTTACCACATATGACCTCACCATGAAACCCCATCATCATCCAGATCACATAACAACAATTCACCCTTCACTCAGAGCTCAGTGGAATGTAAAAGACAAAAACATCACATGTCAGGTCAGAGTAGTTTCAAATCTCTTAACCATTCTTTCCTGCTATCCCTCTTCCCCCCCACATGCCAGGATGGTGCAATAACAGCAGCACAAACGGCTGCCTGTACCTTAAACTACCCCTCCCTAATCTCCTCTCCCCATCCCCTACACAGCTCCCCTGAGAACGATGGAGACGTGTCCTGACCCATTCTGCAGCAAGCAGGAGCAGATCTCTTGCCCCAGTCCATCTGGCTTCACCCAAGATTCATCAATTAAGTATCAATTTGGAAGTTTCAAACACTTGGAAAACAAATCCCCTCTCCCATCACAACTGAGAGCGCAATCTTTCAGAGTAGGTAATCTATGTGTGGGTGTCAAATGTTTTAACTCTGACTTCAGAGCTAATAACCCCGGGTAGGGGAGTCATCTAATGAAGGTCTGATGCATGCAAACAACAGCAAGCTAAAAAAAGCCCCTCCTTTGCAACTCAAACTCAATAATCACAATGTTCTTTTGAGGACAATTTCAAAAAGTTACAGCTTGCTGCAGACAGTTTGTCTCTCAATTAGACCAATACACAGATTTGGCACATGACAAATAAACTCCAGCTGTCCTCAAGTTTGCCACAGCAGTAACAAGGCTAACAAGACAGAGGACTGCTTTCATGTCTGATATTGCTCTGTCCACATCAATCACCAGACTGACCCACTTGAAGTGACAGGGTGAGGGCAAACAGTGCTAAGATAAAGTCTGGTTTAAAATACCTTTAGAGGAAAAAAAACCTAACCAGACTGTCATTGCAAGGAGAGGCTTAGTTAAGAGAGACTACTGAGAAAATAAATCCTGCTCCTGCTGCTCTTGCAATTTGTCCTTTGCTCAGACAAAGCGGAGTCGATACTTTGGCCATGTGGCAGAAGAAAGTCAAACAGCCTCTTGTTGGTTTGGGAGTGAAATCCAGCCCCCTTGGCAGCAGGCAGGGCTGGCAGCAGCCACACCAGACGCTTGAGCATGACAGAGTGCTCTGCCAAGCTGTGCCCGGGCAGCAAACACGTGTGAGGCAAAAGGCAAGAGGCTGCTCTTTCCCGGCAGGCGTGTGCTGCACAGCCCCTCGGGCTGCCTGACCCACCCTGCCCTTGGGACAGCCTCCACAGTCCCCTCTGCCTGGAGGGGACATTCCAGCTGGCTCCAGCTCTGTTTTCACTGCTCCTCACAGGCACAGAGAGCTGCACAGGGAATGAGAGAACCTCTCCCACCTACAAGTTGCTGCAAGGATCCACCAGGCCAAGTTCTGCTCTAAAAACGAAGCACCAGGTACTTGTAGTACATAACATTGCAGGACATGCAGGCAGGTGGGTGTTTATTAAAAATCAGTGCAACAACTGTGTTTTTGGTGAAGAGACAAAACTTGGCAATTCACACCTCTACTAGGATACAGAGTCTACACCTCCACTTCTTACCTGAAATTCAGCACCAGTGTTCTCTCTGCTCCTCTCTTCCTACCAAGCACAAAAATCAACCCCGACCATCTCTACTCATACTCTGAAGCCTACCTGATGCAGCACCTCAGAGGTACTCCCAAATTTAAGGTTTCTAAGATGCATGTAGGCAAAAATTCAAGTTCATTCATCTCCTGCTCTGACAACAGGGATCAAGGGCAGGGAGTTGCTTGCAAAGTGCCCTGGTCACCAGCAGGTATTGACTGCACAGCTGTATTTAAACTGGCACGAACAGGAGCAGGATAGATAGAGCCTTCTCATTTCTGATTGAGTCTGAATAGCTGAATATCTTACTGAACAATGACACTCAATAAGACTATTGTCTTACTGCTCACAGAAATGCAGCAATCAAGCCTGATGGAATAAGGAGTTTCCTCACACCAGAGCTAACTGCTCGCATGGATGTGCTGCCAGGAATAGAGGACATTGCTGCCCATGCCTGTGCAAGAGTTCAGCTGCTGTTTTGTGGGGATTGGAGGGTCACAGCTCGAGCTGGGAGATCAGCTGCTTCACATGACTATGGAATTAAACCCAGCAGGCTGCAGGGACACAGACACAAAGGAGCTGGAGGGGAGACAGATGTCTTGTGCTGAAAGCCACTGGCAGGTGCTCCTAAACATCCTGGTGTTTAGGAATTCTGGCAGCTACTAATTGTACATAATAGGCTGCCAGTCTCCTGCCAGAAGCATTCCTGTAGCTGTGCTTACAGAGGTCTCTGCACTAAAACTGCAACCTGCAGTTAGCTGCCAGTCACCTAATTAATGAATTGCTACCAGAGGAACTCCAGATCCTGCAATACTGAGGAGCTTTTAGGAGACAGTCACGGGCAGAGCAGTTCCCTGTGGAAAGGCTGACAGCTGCCTTGTAGAAAACTTCTGCCATTCAGAAACACATCCAGGAGTGTCATGTCCTTGTCTGCTGCTGGGAGTTGTTCCAGTCCCTCACTGTATCCATTCTCTGGCTCCCTGCAACAAACTGCAGGAGCAAATCATGGCTTTCACAGACCTGTGACACTGCTCCTACTTCATCTTCTACTCTTAACCACCTTCTTCTTCTTCCCTGACTTGGCATCTCCCCCAAATGGGGTGCTCTTCTTCCACCTCTCACCGGACTCCCATGAGAGCTGTGTGGAACATTACTTTCCCCCTCAATCTACCACTTGATTAGATCATTGCAGTTACTATTGTTAGTGTAAGAGGGGCTACAAAGAAAACAGACACCTCAGCTTTCCTTCATATAATTCTTGATGCTGTTGCTCCAATTCTCTGTGTTCTTCAGCTGAACACGCATTTAAGAAATGCTTTAATCATTATAGGCTTTGAAGGAATAAGCATTGTTTTTGTTAAATTTAAGGGGTGTACAGCTCATTTTAAAAAACAACTTTCATGAGCTGTCACCACTTCTTTTTGCTCCCATTACCATGAACATGAGGGTTTCCCAAATGGAAGTTTCTTTTTAGTGGCATGTTTCCACCACAGATGCATCTGAATCCTGTCCCTTCTTTGCTAATAATGAGGGCAAAAAAATATCTCTTTCAAAAAATCCTAGAGGGATTCTCTGTTCTTTTTCTCAAAAGCAGCTAATAAGGTCAACCACATATATCCCCCCTCTGAGGGCTGATTTCACCTCTGGCAATGCAGTAATTACCAATGCAAACATCTCAGTAATACCTGTTGAGCTCTTCAGAGGCTTTTACAGCAATAGATACTTGCTATCTGGTGTAAAAGCTGTATATTTTAGAGTGATGATGAATTTCCTGTGTGTGGAAGTGCTTTTATGAAGTGTTTTTACATGTTAAGAAAAACAAGAAGCAAGCAGAACACAGTTTTACTCTCAGTTCCATGCTCACTCACTGACTACAAAGTATTCCTGGAGTGCTGCTGTGTGTCCTCCTGGGGTACATATTTTGGAAAGAACCAGTAATACAACTTACATCCTGCCTCTCATTGCTTTGGCTTTTTGTTCCTCTTCAAGGTTTCGCGGGGGAGTTGAAGGTGTCATTCCTTCATTTAAGCAGCCAGTGGCATCTTTTAAGCCTCCTCGGTAAGATCCTCCTTCAAGGGTCTAAAAAAACCCCAAAGAACAACAGAATAAACATTTTTCTTCAACTTCAGCATCAGTATTCAAGTCAGTTCTGCAACCAACACTACAAAGTATTCAGAAATACTCTCCTGCAGGACTTCGTGAAACACAACCAAACTAGTTTTATGTTGATGTAGGACCCCACAAAAAAAACCTTAAAGCAGAGTTGTCATCCTCTTGTTAGAAGGTGGAAAAAGGATGTTCCAGTAGATCTGAGAAAAGAAAACTCTTCCAAATTATTTCAAATCATTCAAAACTGGAAATATCCTGATGTCTCAATCAGGACCACTGTTAGGCTACATGTGGTTAAAAGTTTCTCTGGCAAAAGCTGAATGAGGGATTCTTGTAGTAAAATAAAACACAAAATAGAAATAGATGGACACATAGTAAGATTCCACAATAATTAAAGTTTGCCCCAAATCCCTTGAAAGTAGTTGTATAGTCTAATAGACTGTATGTGGGGGAGAGAAAATAAAATATCATCAAAAAAATATGTCTAACTGGATTAATGAAATACTTTTCGGTTTGTTAGTCCCTCAGTGGAATAAAACTATTTTAAGTCAATTTTCTGGGAAAAGCCTTCTTGGTTTCCCATGCCACAAAGAGCTCCTCTACCACTCAAGCCTTATCAAGCATGCTATGAACACTGACCCTCTTCATGTACCAACATCTCAAACTGAGAAAATACCAAAGCCTTCTGAAATGATTCACTGGGTGAAGATGCTTGCTCAGAGTTGCAGTAATGATCATTGTGAGGATTTTTAAATTTTTTTTTATTCTCTTCATCATTCCAGTAGATGTAAGGAAATGAACCTTTGTAGGCTCATCATATCCCTGCTTGTTAATTACGTTAAACTTGTTCAGAGAAAGCATTTAGCTAATTTTAGAGGTCCTGGGACATGTAGAAAAAGGTTTAGCTTTGATATTAACATCTTTGAACTGCTTAGGGAAAACTTAAAAGAAGCCAAGATATGAAACAGTATTTACTCCTTGTCCAGCAGACATGGGATCAGACAGTGAGAGCACAGAATATGAAATTTTTGAACAAATTAATCCCATAGCATTTTTATTGCTTATTCCACTCCCTGCAAGGAAGAGTTGACAAGGCAGATTAGAAGTGCCACATGAGTCCTTGTAAAATTAAAGCACAGCTGTAGTACTTCAAGCAGTTCTACTCTTTGGAGAGTCTTTTCTTCGAAACCAGAACACCAAACAAATTCATGTTGGCTAGTAAAATTCCTGTGCCTCAGAACAAGCTTTAAAACTAAACAAACAAAACATCCCACAGTGTAAAATATTTGAATACTAACAAGACCCCAGAAATCGTACAGTACAGTGGCTCATGCTCTACAAAGCCCATTGCAGAAGTGACTTTTGACTATGCAGTGCAGAGCCTATGTGAGGTGTAGGCTTCATCTCACAGGGGACCAAAATATTGGACACTTCTGGGAAGCAGAGCACAGAGGATTAATAAAAGCAGAGCAGATGAAGGTAGAAAGCAAGGAAACCAGAACAGGAGGTAGCCTTTAAATCCCTTCCTTAGAGTCACATTGGGCCTGCTGTGTACACAGTTTTCACAACACTAAACTTACCAGCTTAGTTTTGACCAACTTTTCTATTGCACTGACAAGATCCGCGGCAGTTGGGACATCGGAGGAGCTCTGTCGAGCAGCTAGCAAAGAAGAGGACTGCAAGACACCAGGTGGCAAAGGAAAAGCAAGTTAGCAGGATGAGAAGGGAGTAGGAAACCAAGCCAGGTCAGTGAAGAAGCTTCCAAGACAGGAGAAGGAACACGGAAGGGGAGCTGGAGGGTGAGAGGGACACATGCAGGTCAGGTGAGTGAGTGTTGCCGTGTCAGACAAGCATGGAATTGCCATCCACTTCTGGCTGCACATCTCCCTGCAGCAGTTCCAACACTAGGACCAGGTAACAGCATAAAAGAACTGAAGTTCATTTATAGACAGGTTGCAATACTCTTAAAGTTGGTTCCTCCTCCTAAGGGCATCTATGGTCTTGCAGGCTGCAGAAAATTGATTTTCTTACTGCAGATGTAAGAAATTACCCCCTCCCCCATACATGCATATTTAATAAAATCAGTGAAGCACAAGGTAGACATGGTGCTGCAGGCAATAGGGGAGGGAGGCAGGGGGGAACAAATCATCCCCCATCCTTTTCACTCAGATCAACTGCAACTCCAAATGAACTCAGATTACACCTCCCACTCATGCAACTTCAGTCATCTAAAATGTGTCACTGTCCAGTAATCTCTGCAACCACTGGAGACAAAACACCCCTACATGTCTCACCTCTCCTGGGTACCTGGCACAGCAGGGCAGAAAAACTCTGATTTAGTTTAAGGTTTTTGTTCTACAAGGGCATATCACTCCTTGATTGCTGTCCTAAGAAACCTCAGTTTTTAGCACCCAAACCCACTTGATAGCTATGGGAATTGGGATTTATTAGCTCACCTGTACATACATTTCTTCTGAAGGCAATACAAGCAATGACTAAAACTACAAGCCCTTGGACAACCTCCTTTTGTTGTCAGACTGACACAGACTAAAGCATGGCTGAATTTTCATAAATGATGAAAAAGCTTATTCATCCCTCAGCTGCTTAATGAAAGTCTTGTGGAGGGCAGCTATTTCAGTGAAGTCACTGTGCAGGTGCCAGCAAACATGCATCTGAGATTAAACAGTGCTGGGGAGGGAGAAGGGGAAATGTGATGGCAGGAATTAGGCAGCTGGCCACCTCTTTCAGCAGCCCTTTGGGGAGGTTGCTCCTGTTGAGTGACACATCCCCAGGAGAAGAAAAAAACAAGGCAAAGGAGATTAATCCTAACCAGAAGCCTCATGAGAGAACAGAAACATGAACACACTGCTACTCATCAACTTGTCTTTCACAAATAATACATCTAATCAACAGTTCTAATTACAACAACAACAAAAACTACAGGTAATCAGGCTGGTAATTGAGGAATTAGGCTGGTAATGCAGGAATCTCATACTAATGTAAAAGCTCAGCCTGCCTGTTTCACCTGCAATGCAGACAGACATGTCTAGGAAAAAAAAAAAGACTGAAAACAAGGACTTTGAAGAGATACTGGACAAATACATCAATGACAACTGCCAAACAGAGCCATTCTAGCAGGACTCCAATTTTTGGAGGCACTAAACAGCTGTTGCTCTCACTTATTTTAACTGAAATTGCTCAACATCTCTGAAAAGTAAATAACTGCAGGATTCTGGAGGAAGCATGAAAACATTTGCAGCCTACAAGAATTTCAGGGTTAAATAAAACTTTTGTGATTGACAAGAGCCTGGTTTGAGTGGGGAAAATAGAAATATGGTATTTCTACCCCTCAGGAAGCAAATTATGAATTTCTAATACGAAAAGATCTTGCAATTTGTCTTTCTTTATAAGGGCCTCCAGGAGCAGTGAGGCATAATTACTGCTGCCTGGAAGATGGACTCAGGAAAAGGTGTCACCTCCCACACATGCAGACATCTCCTATCTACCATAGCTACTGCCCCACACTGCTGCTGCTGGTCCAGCCTAAGCCCATGCCTGTAAGCACAGAGGGAGGACATGAGCAGGACACTGTGCCCAAATTAACACCACTAAAGAGATTTCAGCTCCAGCATGGCTCAAACATTGCTAATATGCTGCTCCTGTGCCAGGAAATTCAGGACTCTATGGGCTTTAGTTTTTTACCCCCCTGACAGAAGGTTGAGTAGGGCACAAAAAACAAGAGGAAGAAAAGGGTTTCAGATGCATCTTGCTCTATTTAATCTTCTGTTTTAGGAGTGGGTGCAGAAACAGGATGCCAAAACACTCTGTAGAGCTCAGATATTTGAAGCAGAAAACAGCTTAGTTCCACATTTATTCTGTCAGAAACGTATTTAAGAAATACTGAAATCACATGGCAAGTTGGACACCAAAAATAGTGACCCGAGCTGCAGCACTTTTGTTTGTCTTTAAAAAAAATCCCAAAACAAAACCATGTCCCCCAAACCAAAAAGCAAACTAAGCCCCAAACATTTAGCTAAATGCCGTGGGGAACAAGCCAGGAGCAATTGTGCTGGGCATGGATCCACCAGGGCTCTGCTGGGCCAACCTTTCTCCCCTGCCCATCACCAGACAGCCATCAGCACACAGAGCACTCCGAGGGCAGGAGTCCACAGCTCCAGCTGCTTCCTTCTGCTCCTGCTGCCACCACAATGTCAAAACATTTCCTGACAGATTAGCAGCAAGCCCCCAAATCCTTTACTCCATCACTCTGCTCCTTGAGTCCCAGAAATATTTACATCCTCCTCTCTCTGTATTTCCAAACTTCTGCCTGAACCTTCCCCAAGAACATTCTGGGTTGTTTTGGTTTATCTTTCCTGACAATTTATTAATCTCCCCTATCCTCTCCTCTTTGCCTGCAGCAATTACAATCAGAGGACAGCGATCCAGAAGTGGCAGTGCTAAAAACAGATGCCAGCAGGAAAGCAGGAAACTGCAAAACAGGAGGATGGTTTTCTACAAGGGAGATGACAGCACCAGGAAAGGGTGGGGGGACATGTACAGACAGGACTGGCTGTGAATGCAAACACTGTCTCTGCCATATCCACAGGTTCTCACCCCGAGTCCAGCACAGGACAAGCCACAGGGCCAATTACCACAGCAAATCCTGACTTAATGTCAGAGAACTGCCACCATCAGCACGGTGCCACCATCAGCATGGTGCCACCAAACACCGCTCCTCCTGCTCCAGCCAGACACCAACAGCACTTCCCAAACAGACATAGCAAACACACATTATCGATCTGAAGGGAATTTCTGACCACACACAGCACAGGCATATCAATCTGTCATGAAATGGGATGCCAGGGTTAAATTGCTCATCTAGCACAAGTGGAAATTCACTTAGAGAAAGGTATTAGATTATGATTTGCCCACAGGAGACTCTTATAACCACAAGTCTAGGCCCTTGATACTAGAAGACCACTATGAAACCACTGTGATATAGATATGTGAGAAATGCACTCGGAAAAATTATGTAGTAAGGAAGGCCTTACCATATCATCTTGGGTTGGGTCATTGTCAAAAATCTTCATAGGAGGAGGAAGAGGTGTGTGAGACTCTTCATCTGGTTCATCTTCTCCCCAGCCCTTCTTGCTCTTCTGAAGAAAAGTTAAATATAATTAGAAACATGGACAGGATTCTTTTATCTTTTCAGTTCAATATCGTGTTGGATGGAGGGAATTGCAGGTAATGGAATAGAAGCAGTAAAGACATCAGGTCTTGCTGGTTAATCCTGGTGCATTCTAAGGCTTACAGAAATACAGTTTATGGGTCATTCATGCAGCTAAGGCAGCTACATCTGTCTGTGTGCTGACGGAATAGCAGTTTTTCCATTTAAATAAGAACTGTTTGATGTACAGTTTTAAAAATATGTTCCTCTATTTGTGTTCAGTTAGTATCTTCTGCATTTTTGGCTCTTTATTTCTCATTCACTTTATCAGGGAAGTGCCATTCTGGTGGACAACATGCCCGCAGAGAAACTGTAGGTACAACTACACAGCAGATTTAACAGAAACATGGCTATTTCTCTGAGTATTTTCTTCCATTAAGGAATTACACTGCCATGGTAGCATAAAGATGACATGAACCTCAGCAAAAAGTGACAACAGCTGCTCAAGAATAACTTAATTTCTGTCCCTGACAGCTTTCTAATAGGCTATTAAAAAACCTAGTAAAAGGACAATAATATATGCAAACGGTGAAACACTGTTCCTTATATATTCCTTTGCTCCTTGGATGACAAAGCTGTTGTCAGCAATGCAATTTAATGTATGATCCGCTGTTCCCTCTGGACCCTAAGGGAACTGCATTTACTCAAGCATGACTCACACCCTGTGGAGGAGACTATCCGAGACACACGGTATTTCCCATAGCTAACACCAAAACCACCAGCACACACCTCATCTGCGCTGTCCCCTTGAGGAGTGGTCTCATCTCCAGTCTTTGGTGAGCCCAGGTCAAAGCTCTTCCTGCCATCCCGCACCTTCTTCTGTTTCTTGATGTGGCTCTCGGTCTTCCCGCTGTTGAGGCGGCGCACGGGGCTGGTCAACCATTTCTTCAGGGTGTTGGTGGAGCGCTTGGGGCCCGGAGAGCTCTGGATGGAGTTGAGGGATGGCTGAGGTTGTAAGTTGGCCACTGAGTCAGACTTGCCCCCGTTGTCATTGGAGGAGACTGAATACGCGTCTGCAAGAAAACGGCGCAGGTGAGACCTCATTCCAGACCTCCTCTGCTCCTGAGGCACGTCAGGCGCCCGCAGCACTGAGCATGAGGACACAGTCTGCCTCGGGGAAAGGGTTTGTGACCTATGGACTTTATGCAAACTTTATTGCACACCAGAGAGAGGAATATGCCCTGCAATGGGCATTTCCCACAATCTCACATACCTCTCTCATTTCCTACCACACTATCTGTCCTTATGAGAGATCGCAGGCAGCCAAGTTTTTTATATGAGCCAAGTTTTATATGTGCAGGTTTTTATTCAGGTTTTTTTATGGAAGCCTGATTTTCACGCTAAGTGCTGAATTTCTCAGCTTCTTCCCACAATTTCATTGTGAATTGCCAGGAAGAAAATAAGCACAAATGTAGATTACTACAGGAGACCTGAGCCACCAACACATTGTCAGGTTCCATAATTGTTTCTCAGCTGTTTCCAGACCCCAGTGACCTAATTCAGTTAGACTACTTATTAACTTTGAAGCACCTTAAAATTATCTCCTTTGCCTCTGAAAGCAATCTGTCAGAAGAGTTCACGTGTTCGCTAGAACTGAGAAACTGGAATGAACAATTACAAAAGATGACAAACTGTTCAAACCAAAGTAAACTCTCAATAAGGTTTAAAACTAAGAAATAGTTTCATTATATGGAAGCAGGAGGTTCTGCTGAACTGAAGGCAACTTCAGTTACTGATATACATGTTCAGACTGGCACCCTGGAAAGGGCTGCAACCTTCCTTACTCCCCTCAAATGCAACAGACCAAAGATGTGCCAATGTCAGTAAGGCTTTAAAACCAAAACAAACAAGTTGCTCAAAGATTTCCCAGTTGCCCTTCAGGAACAAGTGCCCTGCTTTCAACTTTCTGAAACCATGGCAAGGCAACTCCCTCCCTTCCCCTCCCCTCCCTATCAGGGACTGAGATGTTTAATCCCACACAGTTTAAGATGAAGATTTTTTTCACAAAATTCAGACACTGTCACACTCCTATAAGAAACATCTCAGGCTGTACATCAGAAAAGAGCCAACTGATGTGATTAAACTTTTTCACATTGTTATCTCTGAATCTTTTATCTGTCCCAGCAGAAACCAAAAAGCCAAGTACAACACGTGAAAATAGACTGGTGCATCCAGGTACTCTCAGTTCAGCAATAAATACCTGAAGGAGAGCTACTCTTGTAGAGAATCATTACCTCTATTGTTTTAGAAGCCAGCTCCTGCTACCTGCATGAAGAGATCCTATCCCCTCTGGGCAGAGCTGCTGCTTGCAGCTGTCTGTGCAGGGAGCAGAGATTGCATCCTGCCTTGTCTGCCAGCTTGCACAGTGCAGACCATGGGAGTCAGAATGTTTTATAGCCATACACAGCATCAGTCAGAAGTTAAACCAATAAGTTATTACATACCTGAAGTCAAAGGTTAAATTTTAGAACATACGGACATAATTTTAACAAGCTATAGAAAGTCAAAGTTCATTTCCCAGACAAGAAGAAAATCTCAATCATCTGTTTTTTTGTCAACAGGAGTTAGTGCAAGAGGAATTGGGAGGAGGATGGGTTCCAGGTGGAGCTGATCCCAGGTGGAGCTGCTGGGCTGGCATTCCTCCATAAGGGCAAAGTAGCAGTCTTATCTCCAAAAGGCCTGGGTTTAGCCAGCTCCTGCTGATGTTATTTCACGTACACGAAGTAGTGCTAAATCAACTAGTGCAAGATAATGTTTGTCAGGGACCAGCTTATCTTCCACTCAATAGGCTTTGGATGGTTCTCCCTCGCGGGCTCCACGTGATGCTCTGTGAGTTTATCAGTGTGCCTTGCGTCAGCAAAATTCAGGGTTTCACCACGGTGGGTTTGATTTTCCAAGTGCCCTCGTGGCCCTGGCAGTACTGAAAGCCCCACAGGCAGTGGGGGAAGCTTGAGGGTTCTTGGCCAAGGGGCTTTGTTGAGAGTGCCCTCAGGTGCCCGTGCTCCTACTGCTGCTGCAGGAGGATTAACTTTGGGAATTACTGCAGCAAAGGGAGCTGGGCTGCAGTCAGAAGGAGAAATGCTGTGAGTGATTGCTCTGAGGGGCTGCCACTCCCAGGCATGATTTGGGAGGAGCAGGTGTATCACAGACTCGCTGTCTTTGCTGGACTCAGTGGGAGATTGAGGAGAACCAAGGATGAACTGATCTCACCACATCTCAGCTGATGTACAGAGAGGTTTTTACTACACCTTGTAAGTAACACAGTCCAACTCTCACCTCCAGTCCACAGCACTTTGCCAATTTATCTTTTGGTAAGGGAAGAGAGCTAGTAGGAGTCTAATGAAGACTGAGACAACCCCCAAGGGTTTGGTACTGAGATGACAATCCTATCTCAGCCCAGCGGGCTCAAGGCAGGGCCAAATCCATGAACCCTGATGTCTCTCTTCCCAGCAGGAAGTACCCCAGGTTTTACCAGGGGTAAAAGGCCCCAGCCTTGCTGCCTCCCTCTCCTTTCCCCAGCAGCACAGCCACAGCTGGGGCACAGACAGACACACAGCATCTCTCCTGCCATGGCACTCTTTGCACAGCTGTCCTGGGGAAGTGATGGTCAGTAATCCTGTCACTCCCAGGAAGGCAGCACGTGGGCAGAAAGAGTCCCAGTCCCAAGCTGGGCAACAGCCCACCCTGCCTGCTTGTAATAATTTTGACACCCAGAGCCAGGAACCCTCTGCAGACCAAACATCAGAGCTACAGAGCCACCAGCCATAACAAAAGCCAACCCACAGGTTTCCAGATGGAGGCCGTTAACACGGTCCAGTGATCCCACCTGAAAAAGACTCTGGATTTTCCTGGTCAAGGTCATGCCTTTGGTGATGAAAAAGGCTGTTTACCAAAGGGTTACTACATATTGGTCACGCCACGCAACCCTGTCAGATATGAAGTCCCCTTCTTTCTCCTTGTTTGCTGAACTGGCCTGGCTGAGCACGGTAAGGCATCTGGGACAGAGCACATGCTTTGCCTGGCCCATGCAACCCAAGACTGGAAACATGGCCTTATTTTGCCTGCTAAGGCTGTCTCTGCTGGCTGGGGAACAGGCAGAGAGGTGGGAGAGAAAGGCTGGCATGAATTTCCCTTCTCCCCAGCCACCATGAGAGCATTGGGTAACTTATCTCTGCCCACACCCTACACTGGTACAAAGCACTTCCATCTCACCATCCCAATTCCCACTGCTACCAAACTTGCCTTATCCAAAAGTCACACTGAGAATCCACACACAGTATTCATAACTGTTTTTTTCTTTTTCAAAGGAACTGCAAATTTGGATACATTTGTGAGCAAGTCACATTTGCAGTTTGCCAGCCCTGCTGAGAATGATCTCCTTTGCACATAAAGCAGGTCACATCGACATGGTCACAGAGGCAGGACTGGAGCTCAAGGAAGAGCACAGCTCACAAAATGAGAGAAAGAAACACGAAACAAAAAAATCTGCCAGGAAAGGCCTTGCAGACAACCTCCTCAGCCACGTGAGCTCTGCTCCTGTGGCTCATACAGCTACAAACACATTAATCACGACACTTGATACTGGCTCCAGACCCAGACACCAGGTGGATGGAGCGGAAGAGGAGGACACGTTACCGTGCTCTTCTTGCAAAGCACTAGCACATATGTGCTTTGCAAACTGCATTAGTAGAGCTCTCTGAAAACACAGTTTGTTTAAGAAAAGCCAGAGAGCTTTTGGGAAAGAGGCAGCAGCTCATTGCGTGATAACTGAGGCAGCTGCTGCCGCCCGCAAGCACCGGCAGAGCAGCGGCTGTCCCCACACTGCCACAGGTCTGCCATGAGGAGCTGTCCTCCCACCAGTGTCCCAGGACACACGTCTAAAAAAAGGTATTTGGTGAAGCAAAACGGGTGTAGGGAGGTCAGCAGACTCGTGTGGCTAGATGGATTTCCTGGCCAAACCATTCATTGAGACAGAAGAAATGATGGTTTCCAAAACACTCCTAAGCAAACCTCCAAGAAACTTCTGGCAAGAGGACTGTGAGAGATACTCAGCCAGACCAAAGGGCTTTAACATTCAGAGCTTTTGCACTGCTGCAGCCATGAAATGTTTGTTGTTGTTGGTCAAATGAACAGACATCTGGAAAAGCACAGCTCTTGTACTTGAAAAATAGAAGGTTCCAGTTCTGTGCAACCTTGGGTGAAAAGAAAAATGAAAATCTCACAGACCTGGTTTAAGAGGCACAGTAATATTCTCATTTGAGTCAATAGGAATTCCTGTTGGAACATAAATACGAGGCATTTTATTTTTACCTCCCTGTTCCCCAGAGCACACATGGGAGGGGAGGTTTGTCTGATCAGGCTCAGGCAGCACCAGACTCCTTTATAGGACCTCAGATCTCTAACAAGGAAAGGAAAAGGCTTCTCAGAACAACTCAGAAGAAAACATCAGTCTACTCTATTTGATACTTAATAATGACAGATCATAAAGGATAGGAAAGATATATATGCCCATAGCCAGAAGATAATACAGAATATAGCTATAAAAACAGGAGACTAGAGCAGGGCACAGTCTTGCTTTAAGAGAGGTGAATCCTTTTCTGATTTATCTACGGATCCATTTACATCCCAGAAAAACAGCCTGAGAGAAAAGGATTTTTCCACAAAAGCCAAAGAAAATGAGCCAAAATGGGAACTCTGAAGTCCTACTAGCATTTAAATCAACAATTTTTATTTTACAGAGATAATTCCACTTGTGAATGAAAGCCAATAATGACAATCTGACTGATGAGCACATAAATCAGCTCTGCTGTGCTAAACAGAGCCCATTTTCCACATTCAGTGGTTCCTGCAAAAAACCACTAGTGACAAAGGCAGAATTTAATCAGATATGGGTAAAAGACTAACTCCAGTCTATACTCGAGCAGATTTCCTAAAGAATGAGAATTTCCATCCCAAAAAATCTTGAAAAGCAGGAATCATCTAGACTCATCCTGTGCACAAACAAAGCCTCTGTGTTAGTATTTCACACTAAACAAATGAGAGCCATCTAAACCATCAAAATGCACCTTCTCCTGCCCTTTCCAAGAGCACCTCCATGATCATCCAGGCTGCAGGTTCCAGTTCACAGTTCTCAGCCTCCTGAAGCTTTATACTCTCCCTTGGGAAATGCTGCTTTGGAGCCCCCTTGGATCTGCTCAAGGGATTAGGAACTGAAGCTCTACCTGATGGAAGCAAAGATGGCAGAATGAGGTATGAACACTGCTCCTTTGGTCTCTTCTGTGCTTTTGTATTAAATGTTCAAAACATGCTCAGTGAAACATTTTTATTGGCACGAGTCAGGGTTACAAAACTTTGTGGCTTAGGCAGATGACAGTACCGATCCTGGTTTTAGTGTTAGAGCCCTTTCTGCCTGTAAAACCTGGCATGGATTTGTAAAAGTTTGGGAGGCAACAACATTTGGATAATACAAAGTCACTTTACAGCTATACCTCTAGTGAAAACACTAGGTGTTAACAGTGTAAATAATATATCTTACAACTTCTAATGTCAACAGATAAGTTGCCTCCTCAGACACAGCCTTTGAAAACAGCTCTAGTGAAGAATATAAGTGAACATAAGGAAATTTTCAGTGCCCATCTCACACAAAGACAGAGGACAACTGGCTTGAAAAGCCCTTTAGATTAGAAGTACATCAAACTTTCGCAATGGAATTGCAAAATGTGCCCTGGAGACTTCCATGGCTCCCCATCCGCTCCGAGCTCTGCTCAGCCGCTCCACACGTGTCCAACCACAGACCTGCCCTGTGCTCCAGCTTGAGCTAAAAATGACATGGGACCGTGTAGGAGAGAACTTTACACCAGAGGCTAAAGACATGTTCAAACGATGCCATTGAAATCTAAATGCAAATTTTGTTCAGAGATTCAAATGCACTCCCTAACTTCATAATCTTCTGGAAATGAGAAAATTGAAAAGGTTCAATTGAATTTTCTGTTTGTGTCTTGGGAGTATCATTTGAAGCTTCAAGCTGGAAGTAACATCAAAAGGTACGAATCAATCTGGCAGGATTCTCACAAATCCATTTACATGGATGAAATGACTTCTGTCCAACTCAAGAATAATGGTATGGAGTTAAATATTTTATAAAAAAGTTTCTAGTCCAATAGAGGAAGCAGCAAACATATTGGACAAACATTCTGATCACTGTAATGCAAAACCCCAAAATCTGACTTTCTGTTTCACTGCCAAGCATGCAAACATGACTAACTTCCAAAAAGAACAGGGGAAAAAAAGGACTAGAATCTAAATTAATCACACAACATCTAGAACACACTGTTTTGCTATTGAATAGCTGGCATTTCTTGGAAATATGAAAGAAGAGCTGCTTTGAGATAGAGAATGATCTGCAGAATTCCCTTTAACCACACTGCAAAGCAGGGGATGCTCCAGAGGGATTTTGCATATGGGTTTTGCCTTTGGGAAACTGTCACCAATCTGTTGGCTTCAATATTCAGCTTTCTGATCATTACTTCCAGGTTGAAACCTGATGTGAAGAAAACAAGCACTCACCCAGCTGGGGTGAGTAAACACTGCCACTTGGAGCCACTCATTCTTGTGGCAGGCAGCAGCTTCATCTCCTGCTCTCAGCAGTCAAGGAGCTGTGCACACTCTGCCCAAGGGCGATGCAGAGTGGGACACACCCTGCAGGAGCCTCTCTCCTTCCATTAACTACAGAGGGAGTCCGAGGAAATTATACCCTCAGCTAAATTTAGTTATTGTGAATCCCCTTCCCACATTTGAGTATGCTTCATACCAGGCTGATCCCGCAGCAGGGAATGATTAGCTGAAGTGAAGCATCTGTCAATTCACTTTAATGAGCAATAACTTGTGGCAACCTGCCATTAGCTTCAGTTGAATAGCTTTTATTTTTAGCTGGTGTTGCTCAGATGCAGCTTCCATCCAACATGTGCTGGGAAAGCTGACATCCCAAAGTAGTTTCCAGGTCTTCGTTGTGCCAGTCGGAGTGTCAGGGCTCAAGAGCTGCAGTTCCTGGAGGTCAGAGAAAAGTCACTGCAGTTCTGGGAAAGTTTCAAAGAGTGAGATAAAACCAAAAGCCTGGAGAAACAGCAGAGAGGCGCATGGTCCCCAGAGACCTTGCAAGAAAAGTTACTGAAATCCTGAGAGCGTGCTGAATGAGTGAGCTGGGTCTCCAGGGAGAGAAACAGCACAAGGAGAAGGCACAGAGAGAGAGAGAGAGAGAGAGAGAGAGCCTGCTGAAATAAAACATGACTTCAGTACTGCCCAAGAGTGCCTAGTGAGAGGAACAAATGCAGAAGTTCTCTATTGTATCTGCTGCTTCATGTGGATTTAGGCTTTTATTAGAGGTGACCATTGGGAGGGTGAGGAGAAAAGAGCAAGATGAGTCCTCAGGTGAATATAGGGCAGGGTCTCATTTCCTATAGATGAGCATTTAACTCAGGAGCTGCTGCACATGAAAGCAGAACACATATTTGTGTCTCCAAAGAGACCCTTAGGAAAGTGTTCAACTCACCCCTATGGCACCAAGTGCTTGAGGAGGAGCCCTGAGGACCTTCCCTCTGAGTGTCCTCTGCAATGGGTTTCCACAGAACAGTTTACAACTGTTATGGGTATCTACAACTTCTCTGGTTGGAGGTTTGAGCCTTTTTGTCTCCTTGTACCAGCCTAATTCATCCTGCTTCAGAGTCCCATCTGAGCCTCCACATAAGCTGCTGTGAATTCACAATAAAAATAATAATAGAACAAATACTCAGAGTGAATCCACCAACCTGTTGGTGAGATACTCCTAGCCAGCTCCTATCCTAAAATACTGTGAGACAGGAGTCAAGGCAGAGCAGTAACATACCTTCAGGGGAACCTTGAAGCAACATCTTTTTAGAATAGGCTTTTACTCAATGAAAAGGTGTGGAAAAGCTCAGAAATAAAGCAGTTGCTCCACACAGCAGAGCTGGAGGCCAGACAGAGTTGGAGGCAGTATCTCTGTGCACTTGATTTCATGCACCCATTCCCTTGCCTCGAGTTTGTGCCCAGCACAGGTCCCAGACCAGCCCTGAGCACCGCGACAGCAAGTCCAACACGTCTGCTGGGAGTGTACATTGGAGCAGCCTTCTGTAATGCCTCACAGCTGGGTGAGCAGATTTCTGAAGTCAAGAGGCACACATTTCTTTAGCAAAGAAAGGAAATAAAAAGTCAAGACTAACAAGATCCAGAAAGGGCATGCTTTTTTTTTTTTGAACAAATCAACATTTATTTCAATGTAGTGAAACAATTTGTTGAAGCACTTCTCTCAGTTCTACTTTACATTTTGTATTTACACTGTCCTCATTCTGTGACAAAAATAAAATAATCTCCAGCCCTGAAGTTTCCAGAATAAGTGTCGCTAGCAGCAAAAATAACAAAGCCCCAAACACAAAGCAAAAATCCCCCTTGATATATTTTGATGGGAGATTTTTGCATGTTCCATAAAAAAAGTTTTAACCCTGAAACTTTATGAAAAGCTATATGGGATGACAAGGAGGAAAATGTCACGTTTGAAGCTGAACGAGAGCAGCATTTGCTGGCCTTTGCAAGTACACTGTTACTTTTAGCATAAGGAACTGTGAAATGCTTAGACACCCACATAGAAGCAGACTTTTTAACTTTGATCAAAGAAGTTCTGCTCTTCTGGGAGCGTAAGGGTACCAGAGTCGGCAAATGCCATCTTTTATCCTGGATGTTGGGCACAAAAACAAACTTTATTACACATGGTTTCCAAGCAGCTGTTAGTAAAACACAAGCCTTATTCTTTTGTGAAGTGTCAAGGGTCAGCTTCCTTCAGCAGCTTCCAAACTTAGCTACTGTAAGAATTTTGAAGTAATTTCTCAGTTAAATGACATCATTGCTAAGGTCAGCTCTGCCTTTTACTTGAAGTCAGCAACCTCTGTGATAAGGTGGACCACTCTGCTAAATAGGGGGAGAGGAGGGAAGACAATGATATTTGAGTATCATATTTAGGTCTCCCTATCTCAAAAGGAAGCTGTGGCTATGTACCCAAACAATTCTCCACGGAAACAACAGAAGAGTATCAGTGACAAACTTGGAATTGGAAAAATAAAAAAAGCAAGAACAGAACCCAAAGCTTTTTGGGATAGGAAGAAAAACTGCATGTTGAGAAAGAAGGGATCGGTCATTAAACTTTCCAGGCACACAGAGGGCTCGGAAAGCACAGAAAACAAGCAGAACAAACAAACACAACTGTGTGCATCTTAGCGTCAGCTTCTTTTGCCAAATGCAGTAGCTTCCAACATTCAGCAGCTGCCTCTTGCTTTCTAGTGCTGTGGAGTTCTCTTTGGTACTTGGAGGCTGTGAGGAGCTCCGGGCAAAGAGAAAGTCTTTGTCCATTTACCAACCAATTCCAAAGGCGCTGATCTTGAATAACTTTACTAAGCAAGAGTGACACAGATGTCTAGGAAAGGGGACTTTTCTCTTAGTAAAGTTGTGGTAGGTGCAGTGGAAACCCAAGGCAATCTACATGCTTGTCAATTTGTGCCTAGGTAAGAACAGAGTCCTCCATGAACGTCTCTCATTTGTTCACTCTTAAATTATTCAGGCTCTGACAGCCCCTGAAAAGAAAAGAATGGAATAAGGATAAGTCGCAAGTGGCGCAGGGCAGGGGCGGACACCACGAAACCACCAAGAACAACGAGGGTGTTTGGGGTGTTTGACAACAGACACACTGCAGCCTCCAGGGCTGGTGCCCAAAGCAGCTTCCTCCACGCTCTCGTCCTCCAGAAATGCCAGCAGAAAATACAAGCTCACAGCAAAGGTACTGATTGGGATGAATCAAAAGAAGTGATGAATGAAGTCAATGCAAACAGTGGTTTGGAAATAAAACACACAGATAAGAACTGCTGGTGCTTGTGACACTTTGCTCTTTGAACACAGCACAGGGAAATGGCTAAGCAACTCAAGAGACTTTCAATTGAACACTCAAGACTATCAGTTAGGCTTGTGGAAAACTTTAATTCATTCAGCTTCAGTAGCAAAACCAGAACACCACTTGCTGTCCCATATAACAGGCTCACGCGATCTGTGTCTTGGTTTTTCGTTTGACAGCTCGGCAGGGAGCAGCTCTGTGAGGAAGCTTCCCTGTGATGCCAGTCAACAAGTTTATCAAATTTCAGGTGACAAAGTCACCACTACACTCTATCTGCGTCAGCAAGAAGGATGGACAGGAACTTGAAGTCTCAGAGAGCATCTGCTACATGGGAACAGGAGAGCTTGCCCTCTGCAGCATCCTGCCGAGGTCTCAGCCCTCTGAAGCTGTGCCAGTGCCTTGACCCAGACACCAGCCTTCCCAGTGAGGCTAGTCCTAAGAAACTGATTGATTGTGACTTCTGAAGGGCCACACAGAGCCACCCACAGCTTTTATGGTGCCTACATCACTGCTCCTTACCAGCAGCCTCCTTATGGAAAAAAAAAAAAAATCTACATCCAGCTTTGCAGAGATGTGGAGAGGTGCCCTGCATAAACTGATTCATTCCCTTCTGCATCACTGAGTCTCATTGCAAACAGCTGTAAAAATGCTCTACCAAGCAACATGTCTAATAAACTTCCATTTAAAAAGCCATCTTCTCTATTGCCAAGTGGTTACTTGCTTTTGGCTCCATCTTTCAAAGGAATCAGGAAAAAGAAACACTTGAACACAAGGGCAAGTAGGAGAGGCTTTTTGATACTACAAAGGTTTTGTCAAATACAGGTGACCTGTTACTGCATTTTAAGATGTCTGATCACAGACATCACCCACCTGATAGTTTAGTATCTCCAGGCCAAGTGACTGCAGTGAATATTCAGCAAGTATCAGCTTTTTCAGTGTTTGTCTGGAGCTTGCCTTGCTGTAGTCTTAAACACACTGCCAGATCAAATTTTACAGCAACACAGTTCTGAGCAGCTACTGCCCTGCCATGAGCAACTTGGAATGCTCCAGTCTGGATAATTTCTCTGATACTAAGACAAAGTCAACTAAGATGCTCCTCTCTGCTCAGCACCTGTGCCCTGGCAGGAGCTGTGTTCTGCTACTGTGGAGCTGAAGTTACTGCTAACATTCAAAGCATCTGCCTCCTTCTTGCCTAAAGCTATGATTTTCCTTCTGCCATCCTAGAAAGAATCCCTGTTGATTAATATTTATTCCATTTCCTAGAGAAATCTATTCAGCCTCCACATGCTTCAGCTGAGAGCGATGTTTGAACATTGTGTTGATCCTCACAGTTCAAACTGCAGAAGGTACAAAGAATGCCAGACTTGAGGCACTTCAATGGTACTCACTGTGAATCATCATTTTACATTGTACCACTCAGACACATTTGGATCTAAAATACATTTGCATTTCTAATTAAAACAGATTACTATTAGTAACTAAAGAATGTCTTAAATCAGAATCCCTAGGCCATAAAAACTAATTGCATGATGCTAAAACTGGATTTCAAAAATATACATATTATACCCCCTGCAGGATTAATTAGGCAACATCTCTTCAAAAGAGTTCTCAAAAGTGTATTTATTCAGCATGCGGTGAAATTATACTGGTTGTGCAACACTTCCCATGGCCTGCCTTGGCTCACGCTCCCGTGGCAGGGGAGAGCTGGAGCCTTGTTACCAGGGGTGCTCAGCATGGACAAATTGGATTCAGGACTGCAGTCGATGAGCAGGGACACAGAGGCGAGCAGGAACTGCAGCTCTGGCCACAATCAGCCAGCACCCTGGAACAAGGTGATCTCGGGTTTGTGCGTGATGTCCTCCCCAGGACATGCAGGCCTACAAAAAGGCTGAAATCAACTGGTCAATATGAATCTGGAAGCTGGAACTGCTGATGATCTGACGCTCAGTTGGTCACTGGTTTCCTACATGACCTCAAGGAAGGTTCTAAGAGCTGACTGAGCTGTAATGTGTTTTCAGAGAGGTTACGGCTGTACCATGTGTCTTGAGGAAGTGAGAAACCTCTGCTCACCAAAGCTGAACGTGCCTTATGAAGGGATGAGAAAAAAACCCAACAGAGCCTAAGAGGTCCTTGGCTGCTACAGTCTGTAGCTGTAATTGTCAGCAAGCCTCAACTGCATGAAAAAGTGTCCTGAGAAGATTTAGCTGTAGCTGGGGATGTGCCACTCCCAGCTTCCTTCTATGCTCCGAGCTGCTTGCTCCACATGAAAAATGAACATGGAAAAATTCTCTGAAAACGTAACAGTGGAGACACCTCCATGGTCACTAAGTCCCTTACCATCACGGGCCATAGCCCATCACTTTCTTAAATGTTTACTTCAGTGTTTTCTTGTGCAAGCGAACAAGAGATCTTTGCTCAAAACTCACACATAGACTGTACTTATGCTTTCCTGTACACAGCAACTTTAAATTTCCATGTTTAACTTACAACCTTCCAATACAAAAGATAATAATCTCTAGCAGAAACCACCTACAGGTTCCTCAGGGTGATGTTTGCTAATGGGTTCCCAGCAGGTCTGGCTCCCAGGCTTCACCCCCTTATGGAACTTCACAGCCTGGAACGTCATTTTGGAGGTGATCCAAGATTTCAAAGCTGTTGAGCTGTCCCAGGACTAGCATGGCTGTACCACATGGGGCAACCAAGTGCCCTGGGATGCAGTAAGGGCAACAGAATAGCAATTACTAACTCATCATGTGGCAACAGACAAAACAGGAGACACACTTTTTCCATTTTCCAAAAGTAGCCATGGTTTCTGTATAGTAAAGGAGCACCCACAACCATTGGGAAGTCAAGGAGTAAAATCCAGTCAGGACTTTCTGCAACATGATCTTATGTGTGCTACATTATCAAAAAATAAATGACAAATACATGAACTGAAGTGTATGTAATGGGTTTCTTCCCATCAAAGAGAAGAAGCCCTATGGCTGTTCTATTATTAACTGGTGTAATTCAGCTTGCAGGTTCTATTTTTCATCTCATTAGAACTTCACTGGAGACATTTTCATATTTTGTCCTAATTATATGAACGAAGCCCAGGTGATGTGTGTGATTCCCAAGTTCTCACCCTGCCAGGGAGAGCATTGTGGGGCTGAGGCTGAAGGAATGAGAGGCAGGTCAAACTCAACAGGAGACCCAATGGGATTCACTTACTACCTTTAATTCAAGGACTGGTTTGTGTTTCAGCATAAACAGGCACATCAAACAACAGGAGCTAAGAGCAAACATATAAATTTTTGTTTTGTGGTTTTCCAATGGCAAAGATTGTTCAAGGGAGATGATTTCAAGCTTATCTCATCAGAGATAATCTCACTATTTTCTAATAATCCTTTACATGTCCTGAAGTCCTATTTGTGACCTATACATCTTTTTAAAGAAAACATGCAGATGTGCTTCTATAGTTATATTAAAAAGTAACTTCACATAACACAGAACTGTGTGATGCAATATTAGCAATTGAACTCTTCTGCAATAGCAACTGATGCAGTGGCTCAATTGGCAGAAAATCGGATTTCCTTACTGTACTTAAAACCACAGGATCTGTAGATCTCTGCTGTAATCACTAACTGCCCAACCAACTCCTCTCTTTTCAAAAGAAATTGCAACTTTTGCCAAATATGAAAACGCTTTCATAAAGCCTGTTAACAGACAAGAATTAGACTGAAATGTAACAGTTCTGGTGTGCTTGAGAAGTATCTTGATGCTATTTTTAGACTGAAAACTTTGGAAGTTTGAGGGGTTTTAAGTTTGAAATGATAGATAAGTTTTCCTAATGCACACATGAGTTTTAACAAGGTGTGTGCTGAAACATAACAGTTTGGGAAAAAACCCAAACAAAATCCTTCTGGGGTCATGTGAAGTAACTGCCCTTTTTGTTTCACTTCAAAATGGAGAGACTTTATTCCAGCATCCGTGCATTGAATTCCTGAACAATACATCTATCTGGCACTTATTTTATAGGAAAACAGCATGTTTAATTACCCCACCTCTTCACACTGAGCAGGGAGTTACCCAGGCTATATTTTTCACAATTATCTGTTCTCTTTTCCTAAGAATAAAGTCTCCTTTCTTCAGGTTTTTGACAAGATGTATAAACAATAAAGCCTTGTGGGTTCTTAAATACTCCTTGCAGTGAATGGGAAGTTTTGGAGCTTTGCCTGCATAAAAGCAAAATCCCATGTTTCTTTAAAGGTGGATGAATTTTTAAAAGTTGAAAACAACACAACAATCTGAATAATAAGGATCCCCACCAAGTATTCATGCCCAGACTAGTAACTGAAAGTTGATGTTTATAGAAGCTCTTACTACCTCTTTTTCACATACGAATTAGTATCTGAAAGTTTATTTTCTGCATCTTGTACATAATCACATGTCAAAAGACTGCAAGATTAGTCACAACAGGGAGACATGAAGCCAGAGGTTGAGGAGCTACCTTGTATCAGGAGAGTCAGAGCTGTCTAGCAGTGCATGTAACTTTCAAGAGAGAAGATAATAACACTATTAGTGCTTGAATCTTGGAAACTGAAAGTTGCTAAAGCATCCCAACACCGGCACTGACATGATAAACATTCAATTTACAGAAAGTGGCTGCTGGCAGGTGAGAGCGGTGGGCACAAAGTCATGTGCAGCAACCAGCACTTCTGAAAAGCTCAAACCTGCTGTGCCCTTGGACACTTTGTATTTGACAGTACTCAGACAGACCCACTGAAAAGGTGACCTGCTGTATCTATGAACAAGGTTCCTACCCTCAAGAAGCCCTCCTGCAGACAGGTAAGATTTAACAACACTCAGTAATCCTACAATGAACTCACTGTTCCCCCAGCCTGCCAGCAGAGCAGTGGCCATGCTTCTCCTTCGACTGTCCATATTCAGAGGTTACTCAGCCCCAGGACTTCTCCTGAACTCCTCCTATGTGTCATTGCCACACAAATGCTGAGGTTCAGAACAGTGAGTCTGTTTACCTCAAAAGACTGGCATGGGGACTGTCAGTCATGCTTTTGGGACATACTTAACTGAGGACTATGTGTCAGGAGGGTGTAGAACAGGTGTGAGAAAGCAGCTTCACACCAACAAAAAGAGTGATTTTTTTTTTTTTTTTTGCTTCACCTTGTCATGTTAATCCTGTTTGCTCAACTGAGCAGCATTTTCATCAACTCTTTTGTACCTTCCAATAACTCTGTTCTGACCTATTCTGCTATGACCTATTCTGACTCCTGACTCAGCCTGCAGAGGTGGGAAAACACAGGACTTGGAAGAGATGTTCTTGTTGTTCCTGTCATGGGCTAACCAGTTTTCTCTTAATAGGACTGGAAGGAAATAACAACAACCCTTGCAAACCTCTCTACAGCCATTTGCTCATGAATTTGCCAGGACAAAAAGCAGAGCTCAACTCTGTCATGAGAGGGAGTGAGACTGCCTACAGAGGACCAGTACACTTGATCCTCTTGACTTTGCTGAGATACAACTAATGGGCAACAGATGGACATCACCCAAGGAGTTTATTTGGGAAACCTAACAGTTTCCTCATATTTCTCATTCAAGAAAGACCAGGAAGCTAAGCAAGCTTTGGTTGACACCCTTTATTTTACTATTGTTTTCTCCTCTGCCTCAATTTTGACTGAGCTGCTTTGGCCATGCATTCCATTATGCTTTACACAGTGCAACCATGGCTCAGCCTGAAGCACTAAATAAAATATGTTCAAATTAGGAAATGTTATGGGCTTGAATATATTACTGCAGATCACTCTCTTGCTACCACTCAGCACAAAGGTACCAGTTCTCTTAGCAAAGCTCTGCAGCTCCCTGTAACAGTGTCAGCACCTTCTATAAAAAGCACCATCAGATCTCACTTTTTACCTAATGAAGAAATAACTTTTATTAATGTGCTGTTGACAGCCCTTGTGATGATGCTGGTTTTCTTAACTTCCAGTTAAGGCTCTGTCTCTGCCCAGCCAGGAAAGATGTACAGGGTGGCTGGCTGAGCCCCCTTCACTGCACAGAAGTCACTAACACTCTGTCAAGACAGGCTTTCTTTTTTCATCTTACAGCAAAGATCCAGTAACAAATCAAAGATTTAGGCAAAAAAGAGGAAAAGGAAGGAAGGAAATAAAGAAAAACAAGATAGTAAACCAGAAAATTGCAGAAAGAAGACCAAAAGTGTAAGAGATAGGACAAGCTGGAGGAACAGAAAATTTAAAGTAAGAGATTTACCAGGAGCTTAGCACAAACAAAAACCCACTCAACCTTTCAACTTTAACAAACTGAGATTTAAGGTTTGACATTCAGATTAAGTTTCTTTTGTTCTGAAATTAGAAGTTTGCATACAACCAGCAGCCTACTCAGAAGAGCAACTGCTCGAGGAGGCAGAGGATGTGTTCTTTATTGAAGCCAATACAGCACATCCATTTAAATCCATCTCCCTGGTTTCTGGCTACCCTCAAGTAGGAAGTGTACTATATCCTCACCTGTAGCCACGCAGCAGCCACATAATATTACTCATCTGAACTCGAAAGTTATTCTAACAATTTTAATATTCTAACTTTTAACCACAGACCCTTTTCTTTGTCTGTACCTGGTACACTCACAGCCAGCTCAAGTCCAGTAGATGGGAAACATCTGTCTCCTTGTGCTCAAAGAAAAGCATTTCCTACACCTTGTTTGTGCTTTCCATCCAACTGGTGTCCCTTAGGGCAGTGAGACCCCAGCATGCTCCAGTGTGGGCTAGAATTGAATGAGTTGAACTACTGCAAAAAAATGTCCTCTAAATAAGGCCTTGGGTTTAAGGCAGCACACAGAATTTAATTTCCAGGTTAAATCTGAGACACTGGTAGTCTTTACAGCTCCCTGTGCATCAGAGCCTGGAATTTAGTCTCACCCAGTGTCCATATTCCCACTCATTGATGAGCTTCAAAGCCCTGTGCAGAAGGTAGGGCAGAGGAATGGCACTCACACACTGGACTTGACTATGTGTTTAAAGGCAACAAAGTTTTGATCTCCTCACATCCAAGGCATGCAGCTGACCATTTGCTTTAGAAAAGGCATTTCACAAGCAGGAATCCCTCCCATCTCTTTATTTTCCCTCTTTTCCCTTTTAAAATAATCTCTAATCGGAACCACAGAGATAACTGAGGAGATAGACTTCATGTTAAAAAAAAGGTATACCCAATTGCAAATCCTAAGCTGATTTCTAAGGAGAGTTCAATGACTTCCTAGCTATCAGAAGAGCATCAGAATTTAAGCCCTCTTACCAGGGACAGTTTTGCAGCATTAAGAAGCATCGTGTTACACTAGGTCACTTTACACTTCTGCATTTAGGAGATACAGCAAAAATCCTTGCTTGCACACTCCTGGCTTAGTAAGGCCACTGGCCTAAAGACTATGCAAGCGTGCTGCTCCCAACTACCCCTTTTTATGGCTGAAAGCAAGCAACAGACTCTTGCTCTGAGGCACTCCTATATTAGGATTCATATCTCTCTATACTGCAGAACAGAGAAGTAGTCCTTATTTAGTTCCTGCAGGCAACTATCGGGGTCAGAGGAAAATTGCTAATGATACTGTCACTTGCTTTCTCTGGATGGATCCCAGCAGCTCTGTACATGGGCAAAGCTGACAAGATCAGAAACCACCAAGAGAAACAAGCAAAAAAGCACCATCAAGATCTCTACTGCTGCAATAGACAGTGGAATACTAATGCAAAAGAGTTTGAGTCATCTGTCAAAATCCTTCAGAGAAATGCCCAGTTACACAAAACTTACGTATTTCCTGATACACAGGGGACCTTGGGTTTGGGCTTTCTCAGCTCTGCATTATTGCTGCTTTTTAGGAGATCAAGCATCCACATCACTTCCAAGCTCCATGGAAAGCAATGATGCAGCTCATACCAACTATTTGAGCACAAAACCTGTGTTTGACACAGAATGCAGGCTCATCTTCCCTATTTCTCTCACCGGACAGTTCTTATCCACACAACAAAACCTACTGAGTTATTGCAAAAGATCAAGGTACATCAGACACTGGCACCAGGAGAAAGCAGAGTCGAATTTCCAAAGGAAAAGGCAAGGTCATATATGGGGCAGCACTGAGAATAGCTCTGAGATGCTTCACACTCATCTTAAATATAAACTACAGCCACCTATTTGCACTGCAAGACTGGGGTCAGTGAGAAGCCCTGGGATGAACAGTGTCCCCCCACAGGTGATGGCTGACAACCCAGAATAGATGAAGTTAGAACTTCAAAGCTCTGGTTGCCACATTAAAACATCTCCAAGCTAAATGGGAGAAGCTGCCAACAAGGGCACACTGATGCTGTAATCTGGGGCTCCTGAATCCCTTTTCAAATGTCAGTTTTGGTACCTGCTTTAATTCTGGGAGTATTTCCACCATCTCTGGTTTTCCTTAATAAATACAACACGACAGACAGCCTTTTAGAACTTTTCACCCAAAGTTTACAACCAAGGACAAGAAAGAAGTCAATCAATCTGTATCACAAAACACTTTTTGTTACCAACCCAGTAAACTAGAACTGCAAACACAGTTAACATTTCAATCGGAGAGAGAAGAGCCAGCTGTTTCCCCTTCCCCCTTCTAGAGACCTCTGTAGGCAGGACAGGCAGCAGGGAGATTTTAATCCGCTGGAATCAACATTTTGAAGACCAGAGCTCTGTTAGAGAGCTTGAATACTGCTCCAGCCTGCTGCATGGCCAACACATGAAAGCACAAGGCTGTCTCCAAGAGACTTGGCTTTCACAGTGGTTTAGTACCACAACCTTTCTGCAGGCAGCCCTACCCCTACAACCAGATTACATGTTCCTTCTTAAAGGCTGCAAAACAGCAGGGTGTTGTGCATTGACCTCAAGAATCACTTCCTTGGCATGAAGTGGTTCGTTCTCCCAGGCTAAAAAAGAACACATCTTACGAAGCAGTGGCAAACTCCATCACCAGCTAGTTTGCTGCTGTCACCACAGAAGTGTGACTAATTCAGTAATTGGGGAAAGAGGGCTCCTGCATTGCAAATGTGTGCCCCAAGAAACGAGTAGGCCCGCCCATCCTCAGTGTCATCTTTATCTGCTCTTTGTTTGTTGTTTATTTGGTAACTCTGGAAAAAACTGCATTTGAAAGCTTTTGTTATTAAAAAAAAACAAAACAAAAAACCAAAAAAAAAAAAAAAAAAAAAAGACACAAAAGCCAAGTTTTGTTCAGGGCAGTTTGCTTGGCCATTCAGAGAACAGGAAACATCGAAATACCACAAGCAGATCTTTGAAAAACCTCCCATTATCCAGAACAAGTCCAAGAGCCATATCGCAGCATAAAGACTGCAGGCTGCAAAACCTTCAGCCAATGCATCTGAGCTGTGCTGTTCCACATAAAAGCCAGATTTTGGTTTTATTTTTACAAGGCTCTCCAGCTGCCCTGGCTTTCCCACATCTCTCTCAGCATTTCAGCTCAGCCAGCTTCCCCAGACCTACCCCCATCGCCATTCAGAGATTTGTGAACTGTGAGAAACAGATGTTCTCAAAGCATTTTGCTCGTATTCGAGCCCAAGAAAGACTAGAAAGGAAAGGGGGGAAAAAAAATCATTTAAGCAAATATTTCTCCCCGCCCTATTGACCCTACAGTCCCAGGGTGTTTCCTACCAGCGATGATAAAATGTGAAACTATAACTGTAAAACTGTATCAACTCCTGCCGTCTCGCTCGCTGTCCCCGTTACCGGCTCATCCGAGGGCACCGCTGTCCCCTGCTGTACCCAGGGCCAGGGACACCGCTGTCCCCCGTTGTCCCCGGGACCAGGGGCATCGCTGTCCCTCGCTGTCCCCGGGGCCAGGGGCACCGCTGTCCCTCGCTGTCCCCGGGGCCAGGGGCACCGCTGTCCCTCGCTGTCCCCGGCTCCCCCCGGGGCAGCCGGCGGAGGGACGCTGCCCTGCCGAGGGCACCGCTGAGCCTCCCAACCCCCCAGCAGCCCCCCGGGACACGCTCCCCACGCCGGGCCCCACCGACCTGTGCAGGAGCAGCAGCAGCAGCACTTCGCCAGGAGCCATCCTACACCGGAGCGGGCGGGATAGCCGCGCCTGCCCGCTTTCATGCTGCCTTCGGGCTGCTCATGGCAAGGAGCCACTGGCCCGCTTGCGAAAAACAACAAATCAAATAATAATAATAATAATAATAATAATTTAAAAAACGCCTTAAAGCAAAGCAAAAAAAAAGGGAAAAAAAAGATAGTTGTGAA
>JANPWX010000011.1:1164307-1559230 GCA_024734555.1 Trochalopteron elliotii
AGCGCGCCCGGCCCGGCCGGGGAAAGGGGGGGCTGCGGCCAGACCTGGCTCCGCCGCTGCTTGGAAGAAAAAAAAAGACTTTTCAGGAGGAAGAAATGCAGAACCGCGGTATCTGCGCCTGGGCAGGCGGCATCCGAGATGCGGAGTGAGAAATAAAAACTGCCCGGGAGGAAGTTTGCTAAAGCTCTGATACGTTGCGGATGGGGGGATTCCACCAAAGCCTTTAAAAGGCAAAACTTGTATTGCTGTGGTTTGTTTTTTTTTAAACTTCACAATGTTCTTGGCTTCCCTCCCCGCCCCCAGTGCCATTCCTTAACTTAAGCATCTGACAGCTAAAACTCTTTACAACTGGCTGAAAATACCGCGCAGCCGGCTGTGGTCCCGAGGGTTCTGCCTGCTTCCTGCAGCAGCAGACCTGCCTGAAGCACTGCAGAGAGAATGTCTACCCTTCTGACACAATGAACCAAGACACTCGAGATCCAGAGGCACAGCTTGCTTTGGAAGGTGCCAGACTGTTGTGTTAGGATTTCCCACCTAAAGCATAGAAAACTGGAGGTGCCAAAACCATCCTGAACCTTGCTGGAAGGCAGCTGGTAGGAGAGGTTGGGCAGGATTCCAGAGCAACAGCATCATAGTTTTGCACTCTTGCATCAAAAGCTGAACAAATCCAACAAGCCACTTCTCCCAGGCAGACAGGTATTGAGAGGGAAGAGCAGAGGGGAGATGTGCCACGCTTTGTGCCAGTGTGTCCCAGGGCTTCAGCCTGAGTGGGCATTGGTTCTACTGGTGCCACAGACTGCTGATCTGGACTAAAGATTTTGGTAATGGCTTTGGGGTAAGTGCCACTCCCAGGGGGCCAAAGGCCATTTCTGGACAGGAAGGGAGGGTTGGGGACACAGCAGAGTGCTCACAAACCCACCTCAGGTTGCACTTGTGTGGGGGGTGCTGTTGTCCAGGGGCAGGCCTGGACTGAGTGATTCCATGTAACCCCAGGATCATGCAGACCCTGAAGGATTCCTGGCAGAAAGACCCCAGTACCTGGTGTCAGGAGAGGGATAGAGGCCCTCCCTGAGAGACTCCCTGCATCACACTGGCAAATATGAAACCTTCCTGCTTCACTTCTGGCTGCCCTGCAGGAACTGGTCTTTGACTACAGCCTCACTAGAAGGACTGACAACCTTGTAACATGCCTGAAGCATGCAAATTTTCCTGCCAATGCCCTTGAGCACCAAGGTGTTTTCAGAACAAGAACAAAGGGCACTGTAACTGTTTCCCATTTGGCTGTGTGTTGTGTCTTTCTTTGACTTGGGTCTTTGCCTATCTGGGAGCTGCAAGAGAATGTCTACAGGGTGCACTCAGGGCTCTCGTGCCTGTAGTAGGGAGATAATATGTCACACATGAAGCAGAAACCACAGCTGCAGCCAGAGAAGGAAAAGATGGGCTGGTAACCAGTTGGGGCACCCTCACCTTCTGCACCTTTTCCTTTCTGTGTTTGTCCCTGCCATGACTCTCCAGGCAGCAGCTCAGCTCAGGTCCTCTGAGTGATTCAGGAAACTTGCAGCAGGGCTCTTCTGAGAAGGCAGCTCCTCACTTCTCTGCTTTCTACTTTGAACTGCATCTCTCTTTTCTAACTCACCCTTGCACAGCATGCCAACCTCTTGCCGCATGGGCTGGCTGCCCCCACCTGTTCTCAGCCTGCTTTGTGCAAGCAGAAAAAGGGGTAAGGTCTTCACTGGCATTTCACTGCTCATGTGGCATCTGCCCAAACCTGCAGTACAGGACCTGAAGCAGGAGCAGGCCATACACAGTGGCTGGTTTGCCAGATCCCAGCTCTTGGTGGGTTTTAAAAATCATCTTAAGAAAACCTTTAACACTCCTCATTTAAGAAACTAAGAAACAGCCTAAGCTGTTCACCTCTAGCATTTCACCTCTAAATTCCCATGACTCCTGGAAGAGCTGTCCACCCTGAGGAGCCTTGTGTGTCTCTTCCAGCTCAGCATATTCTGTGATTCTGTGTGAGCCCAGCAGCACGGCCCGGCATGCTGGGGGGAGCCTGGGGAGGCCAGGAGGGAACTGGGCTGATCAGAGCCGTCAGCTGAGAGCCAAAGGTGGAGAAACATGGAGAGTGTGCCAGCAGAGGCACCATAATAACCCTGCCAGGGAATGAGGCTTCGCTAAACCAGTGCATGAACATGGAGTCTGAGACTGTGAGGAGGGTTGAGAAGCAAGGTCATAGCTCTTGTAATTGCAGCCAAACTTTAAAACATAATTAAGGTGCAATTTCAGGTCTTAAAAAAACCTTCTTCCCTAATTAAAACAGAATTGAAGTAATTATTGTGGGAGGAAGCGGGCTCTGCCCCTCCCCAATCTACAGTTCCAGCAGTGTTGTGAAGGTTATCTCTATAAAGTTGCTCTTTAAAAACACGTACATCCACTCACTGATGAATGATGGAATAAATATTTCACAAAATAAGGCTGAAAACCATATTCTTAATAACCACACCACATCAATTAGCTCCTATAAAGAAGAGGAGGAGACATGCTGTGGGCAGTCTAGTTCAGCTCCAGCCCCAGCTGGGAAAAACATCTGTCAGCAGCAGCAAATAGGCACTATGCTGCCAACTGCACTGAGTCTGTAGCTTCAAGTAGGGAATTCAGCCTTTGGGATGTAGAAGTGTTGCAGAGATTGTGTGGGGGGTGGAAATCTGTACAGCCCACTTGCCCAAGGTGAAGGGCAAGGAGCTGCTTGTCTGGGACTAGATTATTGGGCAGGAAGAATTTATGTGTGACTGTGGTCCATGAATTATCAGTATGTCCCCTGACAAGGAAAACATCCCTGTCCCTGCTCTAACCTGTGCCTGAGTCAAAGAATAGAGTCATAGAATGGTTTGGGTTGGAAGGGACCTTAAAGGTCATCTTATTCCAACCTGCTGCCACAGGGAGGGGCACCTTACACTTGATCGGACTGCTCAAAGTCCCATCCAACCCGGCCTTGAACTCTTGGCAGCCACAATGTCTCCAGGCAATCTGCTCCAGTGCCTCACTACTGTCACAGCAAAGAATTTCATTCCAACATCTAACTTAAATTTCTCCTTTTTTACTTTAAAACTATTCCCTCTTGTCTTATTACTATCTGCCTGTGTAAAAAGGCACCCTCCCTCTTTGCTATAAACCCCCTTTACTGGAAGGCTGAGTCACAGGAGTTCTTTAAGGAAACATCTCCTGGCACCACACTCCAAATGCTCCAATCATTACCTGCAGTGAAGTGAAGAAGAAAATTTTATGGCCCTGACTGGCTGCATCTGAAGCTAAGTCTATTAGCAGTGTGCCTGCACCATGGGCCATGTGTGCTGCCCTGCCCAACACCGATGGCCGACGGGAAGTCATCTCAGTCTAATGTCAGGATGACAAGGAAATTACTTCTGTCTACTCTTAAATACTCCTTTAGAAATTCCCCAGGCATATGAATTACTTTCATATGAAATCTGAGATGGTCTGTAAAAAGTACTGTGGTTGTAGAGGGGAAATAAGTTCTAATAGTTTTACCCTGCCTTCCTGAGAAAAATTTGGGGTGAAAGATGGAAAACAAATTTTTACACTGCTTTCAGTGCTCCTTCACACCTGCAGCAGTTATTTTATTTTCTTAGGTTGTGAACTGAGGGACCTATCTGAGGGAAAAAAATAACGAGATGTAAACTGACATGACTTCATTTTGGGTCAACACAAATGCAGTCAAATATGCCTGGCCCACACTGCCCTGGAGGTCTGTAATGCAAAACAACAGTGACAATATTTCTCCCATAGTAACAGGTGCTGTTTCCTTCCCCCCCTCACATGCATAGGGAGATGAATAATGTAATAGCTGTCAGGAGCATCTGTTCATTACTTATGCAAGTCAATCCTACATTGTGCTTTAGGGTGTAAAGCGATCTCTGCAGAAAATCCATCCCTACGGACATCACTATCACGGAATAAGATGTACTATGGTTGATTTATTTTTTTAATCCAATGAAGCTTAAGTATTAGCTACTCCTTTCGGAGGGAGGAATAACAAACCAAGTAACTATCTAACAGAAAAAGCTGATGGATGGCAAGAGGAAGATGGATTTGTACAGTTTTAAAAACTTTAAATATTTAGTGTGGCTTTCAGTGTCAAAGTCAGTGCAAAAACATGCATGAAATTTAAGTTTTCTTAATAGGGAGAGTTAGGTACCTCTCCAGAGCAATTCAGAGGGTTCAGGCAGGACAGTAAACATGGATGTTCTGAAAACTAGTGAGAACCACCAGGACTTAGCAGAACTTATTTTCAGATTATGGTCTTGCTTCAGTTCATGGAGAAATCAGGAGTTACACTGCAGCTTTAGGAGCCCAGTACATGCTGGTTTCATTACTCATTCTGTCACTTGCTTTCTGGGTGACTTTAGGGGAAAAAATTACCATTTCATGCCTCAATTTTCCTATGTGAAATAAAAGAATATCAGCATTTCACATTCCTTTTAAAGTGGTCTGAAACAGAAATTAGGCCTCCTACACTGAACAACAGGAAAAGCTGTCATTGTTAGCTGTGTCTGGAAATGAGCGTGGCAAAAAACAGCTCTGGCACTATTGGCCTTTGGAATCAGTATTAAAAAACACCTTGATCAATATATCTTGTCTGCAAATGCTACTTGCAAATCCAGGTAGATCTGAACAACTGGAGGGAAACAGATTGGCAGAGTGAAGCAGTCCTTGCTCAACCAGCACATTTCAGTACATTATTCTTGGCTCTGGCTCCAGCTATTTTCAACAGTGCTAAACATTCATTAGATTAAATCAAATGAATGACATTCTTTAAAAATAGCCAGAGCCTTGTCGTGCTAGTTGGAACAAACAACAGGTTTATTGGGTACTAAAGCAGATAAAATAAATTAAAAATAAATAAATAAATGGAGTTATATTCCCTCCTGGCACAAGAGAGCACAACTCCAAGGAGAGGTTTTTGGCTCCTCAGTTCAGCACAGTGGTAGGCAAAAAAAGAACATTCTCAACTAGCTAAACCAAACAAATTAAGAAGAAATATAGACAATCCAGCACAACCTCCATGCTGAACTGCAATGTAGGCATGTACTCAGCAAATGTTAGGATATATCATCCTTATCTCCCTGCTGTGGATGTCAGCACAGGGTGGATTTATGGCAGCTTAGGAGAGTTGCCGTGACCTAACAGCATCCTGGCACACCAGCTCTACTGTAAAGCCAAAGGCCACAGTCAGACCCATCTGCTCTGCTGTGATGGAGCTCACCTTTACATACTGCTCACAGACCTCTCCCAAACATCACAAGCCCCCATTGACACCAGCCTTTCTTCCCTTATTTACAACCCATCTTTTGTCTTTCTCTGCATTCTGTGAAGAAGGAAGATCTACAGGAGAGAAGGACTTATCCCCAAAAGTATCTTATGAAGATCATTAAGTAAAGGTGGATGACTGTAGACAGAATAAGATACCCTTATTTTCTTTCATGTTATTCAATCTGTCTCAAGGGAATTTAGATTTGCCCCCCAAATATTCAGGTAGGTACAACCCAGGATAGTTTCACCTGCTTTCGGAGCAGAACACGCCTGCAGAACACATATGTCCCTTCAACCTCCAGCCTAACTTTGCCTCTCAGAGATCTCAGAACAGATTCCTACATTATCCAGTTCCTCTGGTTTCCTGGGCACAGGACCAATTCTCCTGTATATACAGCTCCTTCCTAAGCAGTAACCATTTGCTGACAGTGAGCTGCTTAAGAAAAGTTACAAGTTGGTGTAAAGTACAGCCCCGTTACCATCCTCCCAGACCTCACTGTAGGCTCACCTGGCCCTGGACTGGCTCTACCTCTCCAGCAATGTCTTGTGTGAGCAGAGGGGACTTCTCTGACCTGCCAGCAGTACCACCAGATGAGTTATGCTCTGATGAGGCTGCAGCAAAGAGCCTCACCTCACAAACCAGTCTGACCTGGGAGGCCCTGTAAGCGAAACCACACACCACGTTGTGTTGGTACAGTATTCGTTGGTTGCTGGGGAGCTGTGCTGGATGGTGGGCATATCCAGAACGAGCTACTGGTTAAAATAAAAAAACACCAACCCTTCAGCAGAAAAGAGTGAAATAAAAATTTAAAGCAGGTTTGTGTTTGTGTCCTGAAGCACTTATCTCCATTAGAGCAGAGACATATCTTTGGGAGTCACAGCAATACCCAATGACAGAAGACAAGAAGCATTAAAGTGCTGCCTTTTGGGCATGTTTTGGCTCCTGTCATACTGTGTTGGGCCTTGGTGGGGAAATCAGGAGCCTATCTCAGCCCATCATAGTTCGCTTTCCAAGGCAAACAGGAGCCTCACCCACTGGTGCATAACAAAGGTGAGTTGTTCTAGCAACTAGACTAACAGTGTAACAAATATAGTCCTAGCCTGCTTTTCCCAGCTTGCCTGAGGTTGTTCTGTTTGGATGGTAGAAGCCACAGCTGCTTTTCCCTTAAATGCCATTTATCTTTCTTTAGAGTAAGTTGTTACCTGTTTTGGTTTGTTTGTTTGTTTGTTTGTTTAATGGAAGATTATTCAGACTATTTTCCTGAGGTGTTCTGCAGCAAATTACAAGTTCTGTTCATCACCTTTCCCCCACCCAGTACCCAATACAAACAGGGTTCAAGGCAAGCTAAAAGAAAAACTGAAAAACTGGCACACACTACTTGCTGCTAAGGAGGGGGGAAATTTTCTCTGTTTGGCCAATCTGGAGGAATTGCACTCGAATTAAAATAAAATTCAATGTCAGTATTGTAAAAGCTTATATTTATTTGGGCCAAATTACTGCATTAACTGTATTTTCCACTTCCCTTTTATTCTAAGGTTAAAAGAATGCAGAGGAGTTCTTACCAGGCAATGTTTAGGATGGCAAAGCTTTCTGATTTACAACACCAGATCTAAGACAAGCATAAAAGCATCTGTAAAGCTGCTATTGAAACTTATGGTGGGTATAAATAACAAGGGCACACATAACAGGCAGCCTGCTGTGCACAGAATTGAAAAAAAAAAGAGGTTTAAAGCTATTTTTATCAGCTGGTGGAATGACTGGCTAGAAAACAACCCTTCTTTTTTCAGTGTGGAGCACCTCTGCCTGCTTTTATTCTTTGGTGTCCATATACCAGCAGTTAGGGTATTTTGAGAATGTTAGCTCTCTGACAGACAGGATTTCTGCTGATGTTCTGTACAGAAATGCTGCTCCTGGGAATGCCAGTGAGAAATTGCCAGTCTAGCACCCAAAACTCTGGAAATCCCCCTTCTGCGTGGTACCATCAGACATTGCTAAAAGCTGGATTTCTACACATTGGAATTTCCAGTTACCACAAGAGAGAAAAGCCTCTTGTCTTTCTGTGAGTGGGACAAGTACACGATGTCATGGAGTACTTTTTAATTCCTATGTTCAGGCAATCTCTTGGTATGTAACAGTTCCACTTTACATGATAGTTCCATGAGTACTTTGAGCTGTCAAGAGCCAACAGTCCTGCCAAATCCCTTTGTTGTCTTTTCTGTCTCTCCCAGGTGCCTGCTCCTTCCTGCTGCTTCCCCTGTGCCAACAGAAATGTTTGTACAGCCTCACAGAGAATCTGATCCTCAAGTGGATCCAGGTTAAAATTAACCCGGTGGGGAAAAAAAAGGTTTGTTTTAGCCCAGATGGGTTCCTTGATCTGCCTTCATTCTCCTGTCAGTATTGCTCAGATTTCACTGCAAAAGCTTCAAGCTGTGTGGCTGTTGCATCACCTGTACTGCTGTGCCATCTCCTGGTCTGGATGATCCCACTTGCTGTGGTAGATCCTGGCTGCTCAGGTAGGCACGAGACACATTCCTGGTGCTCAGGGAGGCTCAGCCTTCCTGGTGTGAGACAAAATGGGTACTTCCAGCTGGCTGACAACCTGCTCACCTGGGAGAGGCTCCAGCCCCCAGGGCTGCTGAGCTCTGTTGTGCCTGCATGTCCCGTTTTATGACAGCAATCAGAAGCTGATGGGAGAGGAATGAGCATTTTTGCATTTTTACGTGCAGAAAGGCACATCTTTGGAATAATGAAAGGCTGCAGCAGATTGAACATTGCAGAATGTGCCAAGCTCCCAGGTGAAGGCTGTGTCCCAGCAGTTCTCCTGTGGAGCAGCACTATGTGCACAGCACAACCACAGCAGATCTGTCTGAACAGAGGTGCAATGGCCATGAGGGTCAGGGGGTGTAAAGCCTGAACTACCTTCACCAGCCATCCGTGCACAGAGCTTTTTCAATAATGTTTTTCACAGGTCAGATTGGCACCAAGAGCACCCGGATTCCTTCACCCTGCATGAAACCTAATTTGACTTTTCTAGTCAGTGAAAGGAAGAATGTTCTTATTTCACTGAGTAGGAGTCCTGCAGTGCTAATAAGTTCTTTGGTGCTTTTCTGAAGAATGCTATTTGGTTCTTAAAGCCAGAATCTGTTCTCTGGTACCTAAATGTAATTCCCACAGATTTCCAAAGGAACTGGATGTATGTTCCTTGGGAAAACGCAGCTATTAAATGAAATCCTAAAGACACATGAAATCTACAGAGAAAATAAAGAGCTGAGTAGTCTCGAAGAAGTAAAATTGAAGTGTACAGAGACCTAAAAATACCTTTTAGAAGTGTATCTTGAGTTCAAATATTTTAGTGTTCCTCCCTAGTCTAGGAAATAGAAAAATGAAATATGATCTCACTGGGTGCTACTGTTGAACTTGAAATCTTTTTGGCTTGCAAAAGCAAAGGGCAATAAAAAAACCTGTCATTTTGCATCAGGCAGTATATTGGTGAGAAAAATGGAACCTTAGGTTCACTTCATGGAAACAGGAGTCACCAACACTCATGAGCTGCAAATTGTCTTGCTAAGAAGTCAGGGCTGCTTTATCAGTGAAGTGTTGGATAGTGCACGATTACTGTTTTTCTTGGAAGGCACACCTTTAGTGAGGCTGGAGGCCATCCCAATCTTTCCTGCAATATGCAAGCAATTATCTCTATGCTGTGTAAAATTTAATTTGTATTTTGCAAACTCTATGAAGAAAAAAAAAAAGCACTTATTTGACTGCATTAGAATTCTGCAGAATCAATGAATGTTCAATGCATTTATGAAGAATATATGATACAAATGTAAAGTAGCACCTTCTAATAAATGCTTAGGACATCCAAGCACAAGAATGGCTTAACATCTGTTTTCCTGTTCTAGATTGTGAGATACTTTTTAAAACAGATTTAAGGAAAATGCAGTTAAATGTGGACTCTGCCTTCAAGAAAAGTACAGTTCTGGAGCTGAAGACAACAGTTTCATGAAGAAATAATATTCTTTCTGAGACCAGCTAATATGACTGGGAAAAGATACACTGGCATTTATGTAAATGACCTCCTGTTCTAGACTTTTAGACCATCATAGCTGCAATAACATTAACTCTACTTTCTAAAATTTGAGATTAATCTGAACTAAGTAAATTTGACATTGTTTCAGGCTCTTTTGCAAAATGTGTAACCTGGGAGTAAGTGTTCTGACAAAATGCTTGCGTAAATGACAGGAAAATCAGGCTTGTTGTGTCAGGATCAATATATCAAATCTGTGCAGTGTTCTGAAGCAGATACACAGAAACATAATTTCTATTACTGGAAATACATTATTTAATACACATGTGCTTTGCATCACGGTTTGCCTATTTCCAGCTCAGACCAGTCAGGGAAATGGGATTTTTAGCAGAACTAGTCCACTTCAAAACATGCTTATAAGATAGTTGTTTAAGATTAGCAACAGAAGGATCAGCTCAGCAGCAGACAGGCCTTGCAGGGTACAAATACCAGATTTAGTCCCTTTAACTGTCTGAACTGGAAGCTGAAAGTGGGGAGGCAACATTTTGGGGAAACAAAAATCATCAGTCATTAGTAATTGCCTCTGCAATTCTTGCAAGGACCAGTAGTTATAGGTACAATCTTTGTGATGGTGTTGTTAGAAAGTACATCCACAGTTTGACATTAAATCAGTAGGGATGTCAGGCCTGAACCTGGAAGCAGCAGTTTACTTTTCCTTCATGCTTAAGCTTTTAAAATTTCAGGCAAAAGGATCAGGCAATAAGTTACAGAATATTGAGCAAAGCAGAAAATCCTGAGGAACACAACAACTAGTGGTGGTGCACTGAAGCTGGTTACACAGCAAAAAGCCCAGGCAAGCAACTCCCATCCCACTGTTCTCCCCATAGTCCTAGATGGATTATGGTTCAATGTCCATCTGTGAAAATGCTAAATTTAGTCTGTCCTCAGAGGAAACACAAGATGCAAGTCATGCACATGCTCCCGCTGCTCTTTGAGGATGACCTTCCTGTCAGCTCCATGGGCCAAGTGCTACAGAGCAACCCCCCCTCCTCACCACACTACTGGATTTCAAGACACACAACTAAATACAGAGGAAATAGACTTTACTCAAGGAGCTATTTTTATACCCTTCCTCCAGGTGCTTGTTTTTCACTGGTGGGGCAGAGGTGTGGGGATGCTCTGGCTGCTGGCTTTGGGTCAGAGCTAGTGTAAAACCTTGTGGTACAAACTGAACTGCCTGCTTGCTCTGGTGTCTCTGCACTGCACTGAGGCACCAGAGCTCCCATGAGGAGAAGAAACAGAAGGCATCTGTGTGGTTCCTTTGCAGTTAATAGAAATAATATTCAGACCATTTTCAGCCGGTGTCACCCCTGGCTAACTGTGCAGAGCGCTTTGGATAATCCCATACCTGATCTCTTGACCCTGAGTGCCACAGCAGGAGAGCTCAGTCCTTTCTCAGTACAACAGCCACTGCTCAGGCACTGTGAGCACTATTTGTGGTGCTTCAAAGGCCCCTCTCTCTTCTCTGATCCTGCTAACACAAGGGAAGGCTGAGCTCTGCTGTTCTATGAACAGACACGTGCTGGGATCACTGGAGAGCTGGGGGCTGGTTTAGAGTCAGGAAGATGCCTCTGGTCTTCCTCAGGCCAGATGGGATGCTGCATAGCCCACATTACTCTAGAAAACTATCTCAGTTAATGACAAGTCTAATATTTACTCAGTAGAACGGTCTTTGTGATTTCCCAACAGCTGGGACATCAATATGTGAGCAATAAAAATCAAAGTTTCCTTTTCCAGCATGTGTTTGAAGACAAGCTGGGAAGTAAAGGACTGAAGCAGTCTTGTTTGTCAGCATGCATGCACAGCTAAAATCCTCTTAGACCATCCCCTCTCAGATGGCTTGTGGGGCCAGGAGAGGGCTGTGGCCACCCACTCACCCATCAGCTGAGCAGCCAGGGGCCAGCTGGGACCTCCCCTTCATGAGCTGCAACTGAGGAGGGAAGTTCTCACTTCTCTGCAGAATAGCAAGAGGGGTATGTCTCGGTTGGCTGAACCTGGCCCTCAAAAGCATGGGCTGGCTCCAGGAAAGGAGACTGGGAAGGCAGGCAGGAGAAGCAGGAGGGCATGGAGAATTTAGATCCTGGTCTTCCTCAGGGGCTGTGCAAGGAATTGCAGTCCTGAGTCTGAAATGGAGAGGGATACTACTGCTGGAGTTTGTCTCCAGTTTCCTTGCCAGACCAAGTGCTGCACGCTTTGGCATTCTTGGTGAATCTCAGTGGTCCATGCATTTTAAATTCCCACCATTTCTCTTTTTTCAGTGATAAAGACAGCATAGACACTGTACTGTGAAATTTGGGGTTAAATTGAAAGGGACCAGGTGGATAAATGTGGATAAATACCCACCCCCTGTCAGAAGGGGAAGCAAAGGCAAAGTAAACAAGAAAATTTGCAGGCCTTCTCTTTTTTAAACAAAGAATCCTGTGTTTAAAATAATAAAAATCCACTGTACAAAAGCAAAGCAACTTCCCCCAAAATAGCCCTTCCTGTTTTATCAAAGCATTCATCAAAATTGTCCTTCTCCATAAAAAAAAAGTCCCAGGTAGAGTACTGGAGGCCTTTTGTTTTGACTAGATAACAGAAGCTGAAGCAATAAATATAAGTGACTTTACTGGTACCTGGTATGTCCCCATGGCTGAATGTAGGTGTTACTACCTATTGATGCCACACTGAAAATAAAAAATAATGAAACAGAAATACCACATCAGTGAAATAGGACTATTCACAAGCCATGGGAGTGGGGCTCCAACAGCCTGCACACTATCTGCACCTTAAAAGCATGGCTCTCACAGCCTGCAAACGAGCTGTGTATGTGATTTGTAGTCACAAACACGAGGATTTGTCAGTTTAGTTTTGTTTTCTTGACGTACCTGACAGGTAAAGCCCCGGGTAGAGCTAGAGGCATAGTGATATGAATACCCCTACACAGATATGGCTCAACCTCTCAGCCTTGACTTGCCTTACTCCTTGGACACAACGAAAATCAGATCTCATCACCCATATTGCTACACATTTGTTCATTTTTTATTATTTTTGAGATAACTGGACCCAGGAGAAGGTATAAGCATGGACAACTGAAAGGATGGACACTTTATGGGTGTGTCTGAGTTCTTCTGCAGGGTGACTGTGAAGCAGGAGGAAGCACAGAAGTGTGGGATGAAAATACAGCAGTAGGGAGGGGAGTCAGGCACCACCAGCTCTCCAGCACTGTGGCAGACACTGCCCACTGAGGTAGAAAGGAGTGAGATGATGGGGAGAATGGTGAAGGGCCATCAAAGTGAAAGCAGGCAGACACTGTTTGATGAGAGAGGGGAGGGAAACTCAGCAGAGGAAAAACAAGGGAAAGGGTGACGTGACTGAAATAGCAAAGTGGTTTTGAATTCTTTCATCTTTATTTTCCTACTCCTTTCACAGCTGCATGAAGCCACATTGGATACTGAGGCAGACCTTGGTGCCAGCCCACAGAGCTGCCATGTCCCACCACACTCATGACCAACTTGTTACAGCTTCTCTATTGTAATTGAAAAGGAGTGAAAATGAACATTTCCTGACATGATTTTTCTATGTAAGCCATGTCTTGAACTTGTAACAAGGATGCCATGAGGCACTTAATGCCAGCAGAAGGGGTCCATGTGGCCTCTCTTGAAAGACAACCCATACTACAAAATTTTGACTCTGAACACCCTTGCTGGATCAGTATCGGGAACAGAAGCGAGGGCTTGTTTTTTTAATTTAAATATTGCATATTTACATTGGCAATGGGAGTCTGAACATTGCTTGTTTAATAGGAATCCCATGACCAGCTTATGTACCAGTTAAATGAACTGTGTTACCTAATGAAATGTTTCCTTTCTTCCCAGAGCCTTACAAACATTTTAATCGACTGCTCTTCATTAAGACTCTCAAAAACAAAAACAATTTCTCAGCCTCCACAAGGACAAATGAAGGTTTAATGCAGCGCACTAAAACTTCTGAACTGTCCTCACACAGCTCCCCTGGGACATCAGGAGTCATTACCATTGAATACATTTGCAACAGAGATTGTTTAAAACACAACTGAGAAGGTGCGTGAGCCAATGCAGATCGCAATTTAAAGCTCAACAGGAACAGGGATCTAACAAAAGCAGCCTGGACTCTTTCTCTGCTCTAAAAACCAAGATGTTCTTAAAAAACAGAGACGTGGGAAGAAACAATTATGCTTTTCCCTACACAGATGATTCTTCTGAGATCAGGAACTGGAGGAAAGAGTCTTTCAAACACGACAAGAGCTGGATTAGCCTCACCAGCTTTACACACTAATGCATTAAATGACCTGCTCTCTCCCACATGAAGAAATTACCAAAATGCAGGTCTCAGTGTGGCCTCTTTCATTGATACCACCCTTCTCACCAGACTTGTTAAATCCTTATTCTGCTTCCTGCTGTCCCAGCCCAGCCTGCCATGGCACCTACCAGCCCCAGGCTCTCTCAGGCTCCCCAAACATGTGAGCTGTGACTGGCACAGCAGCAAAACTCTCATCCCTCCTGCCCAAAGGCTGGTGCTCTGCCAGTGACACCTGGACCCATCTGGGAAGCACAGGCAAGATGGTCACCCTGCTAACATACACCTTGCAAGATCAGTGTTTCCTCTTTCTCTGGAAAAGATGCAACTGTTTCTCAGTTTGGTCTGGTACAAGGACCCACCACTGCCACCAAAGCCCTGCTGTTAAGTGGCATTCAGCCTGCACAGCAAGATGTTTGCACAGTGTCTAAAAAAAATGTATTCCTCATCTCCTCCAGAGATATGCACCAGACACAAGTATCCTGTGGGCAGGATCTGCTTTGGGGCCCTGAACAGGACCTTCTTCTCATGTATCATCAATCCAAAACAAATGCCACAAAACCCTGTCTCTTTTTTAATACCCTCTTCTTCTTTTTGTGATGGAGGTTGCTTAAAATTACTGCAAGAACTAACCTCTGTTATTCTTTTAGTTACCCCATGTGTTTGATGTTACAAGAAAAATCCTGTGTAAAAGGCCATCAGACAATGACTTTCAAGATCAAGATTTCATCTAATTCTTTCGTGGGCCAAATTCAAATTTGGAATCACTCAATCAAAGTTAACAGGTTGCCACCAGGAATATGCTTGGCTCAGTGGGCTTAATGAAGGTCAAAATATTGCTTTCTATCCAAGTGGGTTTCTCTCTCAATTTGAAATTTATAGCTTAATACCTTAGAGCTCAATTATAGAGTAAAAGAGACAGAAATAAAAGCCACAGCTTTCCTGTAATTAGTCATGTGGGATAGTTCAAACAGAGCTTCATTTCTAGTATCAGAGATCTTTCTTTTTCCTTCCTAGGCATGCTAGTCAGAAAAAAAATAGCATCCTGCAAATTCTGGAGTCTAATAACAGAGACTGCAGACAAATTCCTTTTACTCAATCATCTGTGTATCACTTGCAAAAGGTTAATCCCAGAAACCTGTTTGCCTTTTTACAGAGGGTAAGTGCAAACACTGTCAGATCATCAGAAAGGAAGGACAGGCAGGAGGATACTTGTGCTCTGAGCTGTAGTCAGGTCATGAAAAAGTCGAATGTATATCCTCCAAAGAAACACAGCCAGGAGTCAGACAGAAGGCTGGGAGACCAGCCCTTAAAGTCTCTGCACTTTTAATGATCAACAAGAGAGATCTGTTCAGATATTTCATTACAAAAGGTAGGAAGTGTTTTCTTCTGGGCGTGTTCTGTTATATTCTCATCACGCATTTCCTTTTGCAATATTTTATGTTAATTCACCACCTATTTTCAAAGGAATAGTGTAAAAGAGTGAGGAAGAGCCAGACAGAACACATGTTCAGTTGTGAAGTTTGGTTTTGCATTTCTACTGGTTTCCAGTTAGACTGTTCAGAAAGGCTTGATGAGGACTTGCACTGGTGCTTTACAAAATGTTCTGGTGATCCCACCAAATCATTCAAGTCTTCATCTATTCAGATGTTGGCTGACACATTACCTTCTTTAATCTTTCATTTTAAGGATAATGGGTAGGTTCTGTGAGCCATGATTTACATATTAGCTTCACCATTAATTATAATAGGAATAAACAGAGTAATTTGCCGTTTCCCTCTATGAAGATGTAACTGTTTTGATACTTGGCAAAACTCTGCTGCTTTCTAAAATAGATGGCAAATTCTATTATTAGAAATGTTAAGTTTTGAGCATAGGTACTTTCTGTTCCTGAAATTACTTGTGCTTGTAAAAGCAAAGAATTATGTGTCTTGGTAGTTGCAAGCAAAATTCGGCTATTAACCTGCTTTTCTACAACTGTGTGTGTTTACATACTTGAAGCAGACCAGGAACATCATTAATGTTGATCTAAGATGTGGTAGCCTTTGTTCTGGCTTGTAGAGAAAGGCAAGAAATTGTGAAAGCCTGGAGCAAGGGATTCTGAATGTAATCCATGCCTAAATCTACTGGAAGCAGAGAAGGGCACAAACTCTGAAAAGTCAGAAACCATTTGTCATGCAATCTTTCCAGCACCTCATGAGACCAGCAGGCTCTTTCAGCAGCTACTGCATTTTCCCCTTTAAACTTACTCCTCTTTCTTTATTCCCAGCATCTGTTCATTCAGTTTAAACAATTTCCTGTTTTCCTAATAGAGGGAGAACTGATTAGACACAGCCTATTTGCTGTACACTGGCCAAAATTGTGGATTGGGTGGTTATTTTTATTATTTCTAGCTGCACTTCTGGAGATCCCATTAATTCTGAGGCTCCCTGATACAGCTTTGGTATGTGCAGGAAGAAAACTGAGGCCAAGGGGGAAAGAGATATAAAGGAAGTAAAGGCCATGAACACATGGCTGGAGCCAGCCAGCCCCAGACTCACTCAGCACTTGCTCAGAGATGCTGGGCCAAGAGGCAGCTCCAGTCCAGGAGCAGTGGCAGAGTGTTAGGTGAGAAAACCTGCCCACAGGAAGGCAGAGCATGCCAGCAAAGCCTTGGTGCTCTGCTGACACAGCCTGGTGGCCTCCAGCTATCAGTGGGCGCTGCCAAGCCCAGCACTGTGTCCATCCTGCCCTACCTGTGGTGCAGTTGTGCCCTGAAGCTCACACAGTCATGCCAAAAGCAGAGTTTCCACGTCCCCTGCCAGCCTCCAGCCCCTGCACCACCCTGTCTTCATCCTCAGAATTTCTTGCCTCCCTTTTCACAGCCTGCTCTTGCAATGTTCAAATTTTATTTCATTTAAGGACAAGCTCTACAACCCGAACCTCTCAAATGTGGTTTGAGTGGTGTCTCACAGTGCCCTTGAGCAGAGACACAAGCCCAGCTGCTGGACCATGCACACAGCAGACACGTCCCCAGCTTCCTGTGAGTCATGCCAGCCAGTGACTGCTCTTACGAAGACCAGGCTGATTTTCAGCTTTACCTTTCCTTATCTGCTAATTCACAGATAATTTGCATGTAAGCAACTGCAGCACTTCTGAGCCAAGGGCCAGGACAGGCTTCCGTGGCAGCAGCAGCAGGGCAGGGCCTGGGAATGCAGCAGGGAGAAGAGGTGGCAGTGGGTCTAAGAAGGGCATGAGGAGTTTGGAGTTCACACTGCAGACAGAGCTGGCAGCTGAGGGGATCAAATCAGAGAGAAGCTGAGCTGTCATCCCCCAGGTTTGGATCAGATCCTCTTGAAGGGAAGCTCTGACAGCAGACTCTGGCCCTATGGCCCTGCTCTGTCCTGGGCGTGTGTCCTGCTCCCAGCCCCCACAGTGGGAGTGCAGGCAGGGAGTGAGGACAAGCTACAGCTCAGTTTCAGTGCTTTTTCTCCAAACAAACAAAACCACCAAGCCTAACTTGCTCAACCAACAATGGATCAAATTCTATTTCTCTTAACGCTGAGTGGAAAAAGAATTTTAAAAGCCAGTTCAGGTCGCCAGCTTCCAGTCGGGAGTGGGATGATAGGAGCCTTTCCTCCCTGGACCCTACTTGTGTTGTGCATGGCCAGAAGTGAGGCCATAGCCAAAAGGAGACCTGCTCTGGCCACACTGAGCTGAACCAATCCTGGTCTATCAGTCTGGAGCATCTCCTAAGCCTGGTAGCATGGATACTGTATGTGGGACACACATTGCTCAGAACAGAACATCAACTAAAGAGGCCACAGACACCACAGAGACAAACAATATTTCACCATTCGTTGTGAGTGAAGCCCAAGCTCTCAGGATAATACCAGCGATGTGTTTTGTTCCACATTGATTGTAAAGGGCTCTTTCCCCATTGTACTGTGCCATTACACACAATGTCTCCAGCTCACGAGGTAGTAGAGTGTACCAGTACTCACTGGTGGCCTCTTTGCATTTACAGACAGGGATATACTAAAAGAACATGAACCAGTGTGCACTTTGGCAATCATAAAATAACATATCCACAATTTGGGGCATCCTGGGTGTATAGACAGCATGGCTTTCCCTCATTCTAAGCCTTTAGGCACTGAAAACAGTCCCTCTGTTGCATACAAGTCTTATTTTTATCCAGAATCTCAAGACAATGATTACCACATAGCAGAAGACGCACATGTACAAACATTGATTCATGGACATGGAGTCAGGCTAGTGCTGTGCCCATTCACAGGGACCTGGGAACAAAACTCACCAAGCACTGAACAGCCTTTTACCCACCGACTGCAGGAGCAGCCCAAGCAGGTTTGCACTTACATGATACAAAAGGGAAAACCCAAACAATCTTAAACCAGCTGGGCTGTTGCCTACCTTTTCCTGAAGGGAAGAAGCAATCCATCTCCACGCTGCTGCGGGAATGGGAGATGCAGAGAGCGCTGCTGGGGACCAGGCCCTCCTGAGGTGGGCTCCGCTCCGTGGTCCGGACCAAACACCAGCCTGGCCTCTCGCTGGGCCTCTCCAGCAGCTCCACTGTCTGCCCCACCTGAATGCTCAGCTCGCTGCTGTGGCCCGCTGTAAAGTCCTGGAGCACCACAGTTAGTTCACACCCTCCAGACAACTGCCCAGGTTCAACAGGGAGGAAAAAAAAAAAAAAAAAAAAAAAGAAAAGTAATAGATGTTAGCGAGGGCAGGATGAAAGCAGTCATCTTTGCATCATATTTACTCTGGCAAAGCCAGGATTTGTGTTCCTTGGAAGCCAAGTTCATAATTTGTTTTGTCAAAGTTCAACATGTTGTGGCCCTGGTTTCCTTTACTTGTTATTGATTTTGCTGAGCTGAAGTGAGACACAAAGCTACCCACCCAGCAACCTTCTGAATGCTAGCTGTGGGGGAGTTTTTGAGCCATGAATTTTCTAGCTGTGAGTGCCCATCAGAAACCCTGGGGGGTTTTTTGTTGCTTTAATTCCTGGGGTCACTTTCTAGCTTGGCAATGCCCAGCCCCGCATTTCTAGCCCAGGACACCTCAGTGCTGTGTTTCATGGTGTGACAAATTCCAGCTCATCCCTCTACAGCGTAAGAGAGACACATTCCCACTGGCCACCAGTGCAGTGAGGAAACAGCTTCTCTTTTCTTGGAAGACAAGAAATGTACCCTCATTTTCCCAAAGTTGCTCTAAGGACCTCTTGGGAGACTACAAAATCCTGATGGGGCAGATCAGAAAAGCTCCTCCCATGCTCTCTGATAGAACCCAGAGGTGTAAATATATAAACTCAGAGTGATTGATTATATGCTGACTTTCAGGATTTGTACCTAGGAATAAATATCATTTTACTTCCATACTGAGTGCTGGAACTGCTGCTTTCCTTCAGCCTCACACCCTGTGACTCTCGAAGAACAACAGTGGCCTCTGTGTAACCACAGTCTCTGTATAGCCAGGGACTGGGAATATAAACACTTGTGTGTACATGAAGAAGTGATTGTACAGATTTGTTTTTAACAAAGCTTGGGGTTTCTTTAACAGAATAGCATCTCAGAGTTGGATCCTTGCATGTCTAAAAAGGTGTGAGAATGAATCTAAGTTTTTTTGGCCTGAGGAATCTTTTTTAATGCTCCTCTGCAATGTGGATTTCTTGCTGCCTGCCTGTCATTAGGGACCCTCCTTCTTTGTCCTGTGTGCTGCCTGCTTCCCCGAGGCTTGCAGGAATCTTTGGGGTTCTTATTCCAGAGTCAAATTTGATAGAAATTCTGATAGAAATTAGTTCACTGATTCAAAAGTTATTAAGATGAGGATAGCAAACAAGCATGGCACTATAAACTTCATTTTCTTAGGATATGAAGCTAAACCCAAGGACAATATACAATGATTTTAAATTAACAACTTGTAAACCCAAATGAATTGGAAGAAATCTTGTCAGATGCAGAGTAACTGTGGAATCAGTAAAAACTGGGGTCTGCTTCTCAGCTTGAATACGGGAGCCCTGGAGGAGAGCACGTCCATCTCCATAGACTTCACACTTGAGCTGGTACAATCTCAAAATCCCTTCTCTCAGCCCAAGGAGCCCCAAATACACACTCCCATGGGAACAGACTGTCTCCCCACTCAGTGCCATAGGGGTTTTTGTGTCCGGTGCAGATGTGAAAGAAATCCCACTCACAGGGGTGATATTCACAATTACAGAAAGGGGTCAGTGGACAAGGACTGGTTCTCACCTGTCCTGTGTCTCTGCCGTAGACGAAATGCTAGATTTGGGGAAGAAGAAGGAAATATTTCTCTGAAAGATTATTTGTAAATAAATAGAGAAAAACAAGCAAGACAAACCATGGCAACTGTTTGAGGCCATTCAGACAAAGTGCTGGCATTAATCCTGGCAGAAAGATCTCAGTGCATTGAGGAAAGTGCACAAGAGGTCAGTGTAGCACCTAGTTGGACAGTTTATCAGCAAACCCACCACTCGTCATGCTGACAATCTCCCCATAACTGGAGAACAGACATTCACAGGGACAGTAAGAATGAGATACTGCTATATCACTTGCTGAGGTTTCTTTGCTATGGACTAATTTGAAGAGTAGAAAATCTTCCTGACCCAATATAGTATATGATTTGGCATGGTGTGGGTATTTAAGACAGAAAGAAAAAAACTGATTACTTCTTTCTAAATACACAGACATATCTTACCAAAAGCGATGAATTTCTCCTAATTCTTCCACTATTCCATGCTAAGTAAACTTTCTGTGCCCCGAATTATGCTATCTATGATATCTTCTCTGAAAATAATCAAATCTCTCCTCCTTTTAGGGGAAAATGTGAACAAATACTCTGCTGTATCAGCTTCTCTCCCAGAGAGCTGTTTAGAGCATTCCCTGCCCTGTCCCGGAGTACCACTAGGTGTCCGTGTTCACCATCACACAGCAACTGGATTTCCTATAAAAAATTAACTCTTGCTTGTCTTCAAGATGCTTATCTAAGAACGAGGTGCAGTGTTTGGACATGAAGGAGCTGGTTCAGACAGCATCCCCAGACTCACTGCTTTCAATGATCTGTACAGAGGATATTCCAGAATATTAAAAAATTGTCTTCAGATGGTTCAGGCTGAATTTAGAAAAAAGAAATAATTTTTATTGCTTAAGCAGGCCTGGTCAAGATGACACCTGGGAAATTTTGGGACAAACAAGGCACTTCCCAGGGAGCATCAACCTGGGAAGTGCTGCCCTAAGCATCTCCCTGCCCTCCTCACTGGGGACTGAGGGGCAGCTGACCTAACATCAGTTCATGGCAACCTCGTCAACCCTTCCAAAGAACTGAACATCTGTGACACAAACAGATGCTTCAATTTGGGCAACACCTGTAAATGTTATCCCAGAGGAGGCAGGAGTGCTCCATGACCCTTGGGTACCATCCAGCTCTGTGTGCCTGTTTTCTTTGATTCATTAAAAACAGCAATTTAATATAATGAGAACGGGAAGTGCTCTTCCCCTGGAGGAGCTCCTGGGCACCTGATGTGATCAAGTTCTGCCTCAGCAGGTGGGATTCTCTCCCCTCCATCTTCAGATCATACCTTTGATATGTGAGGGAGGGAGCTTGCTTCCCTCAGCTCCCTGGAGGCCTGAATATCCCTGATGGCATATGAATTTATATCACCTGCTCCTCCAGGATCAGCTGGATGGAAATGTGGACCAGGGCTTCCACAGGCTCCAACTGACTGGTTGGAGCCAGTGCTAAAAAACAACACATTTTCAGGCAAAGAGCCCCTCTTTGGCAGGTGGAATTAAGCAGTTTCCCTTTTACAGGTAGGTGCAGGTGATAGATACAAGCAGTTAGCTCAGGGTGGGTCCATAGATCATTTTTAGGTACCAGCTCCAAAGAACAGAAAAGGAGCTTCTTCCTTTTGCCCAAGGGCTTTCAAGCATTTCCCAGGCCTGTTCCTTGTCTTACATACCACCACACCACAAAGAACATTTTCTCACCAAATTAACCCACAGCAAAGTCATCTCTCTGGAAAACTTATGATATACTAATATATATATACATTTTTAAGCCACTGAGGAATAATGCAAATACATGTGATTTCCGATGACAGAAATATTTCACCTACAAAGTGATCACTCAAGCTGTTAGTTACTTAATTTGCTTTTAGAGAACAATTTTCCAACTTTAGAGAAGTATATCATGCTTCTCTCTCTGCTGGTGCAAGGAAATAGGAATACAGATGGACTGCTGGTTTCTCACACATATTGCATTTGTTTTGGAAAGAAAATAATGCCCTTAAGGTTGAAATTCACAGGTAAATGGCTTCACATTTTAACATATAATGTTCACTTTTATTATTCCTGTGATTAAAACCACCATCAAAGCCACTGACTGGATATATTTAGAATCCAGACAGCACTCTAATCTGCATGTGGCACAACGAGACACATTAAAATAAAAACAACAATGCAACATGCCTTTGCAGAGCACAAGGCATAACTGAAAGATCTGACACAGGGACGGATCTAATAAATTACACAGCAAGCAACAGCCTCAAAATCAGAAAGAAAAGGAAATGGTAGAAGCAAATAGCAAAATGTAATGAGGAAGCAAGAGGGCCCCAAGCTGTCTGGAGAGGCTGTATGTCCTGAGAGAAGCTGGCAGAAGCCCCAGCCTGTCTTCACAGTGCCTGCCATCAGCAAACCATCTCCCATCCTCTGCCTTCGCGTGTTCCTGGGCTAGAAAACATCACTGTGCATTCAGTGTGTAAATGTTTTCATCAGGATATTCTAGTGATCAAATCTGAGCTAGAGGGGAGCCCTGCCCATGCACCAACGTGGGCAGGGACCCAGCCACCACCCTTGGGAACTCCCCTCTCTGCTACAGGACACTGCTTACAAACCTCAGAGCATTGATGTGAGTAGTTTATGTCAGACACTGACTGAGGAATGAGCTTTGTCACCCACATGAGCCTTTCTGCTCCTGGGAACACCCATCCCAGTGCCCATCAGCCATAGGAGTGTGAAGTACAAGCACCCAAAATGATCCCAGGCATGGTCACATCCTGTTCTGGGGATGTCCAGGCTGCTCCAAGAGCAGGAACCTGCTCAGCTCCAGCGACCAGCAGGCACTGCTCAGTGCAGGATGACCATGAGATTGTCTTTCCTGAAGGACAGTGTGTGTACATGGTCACTGTGCACCTGTTTCATTTTCAGCCACAAAGCAGCAGCCAGAGGAAGCAAGGCTGAACACTAGAGGCATTTTTATCATCATAGTGCAGATGGAAAACACCTACCAGGTCACAGGCAGGCTGTCCGTCCTTCCTTCCTTCCTTCCCTCAAATAAATCCCTAAAATAGATCTTAATTAGTACTAAATCCACTCCAGGTGAAAATGTAGTGGGCATGGTTAGCTCTCCAACAGGGTGAGCAGGTATTTGAGAGGTGGGTGTCTGAAGTCTGTTTAAGTGTTTTGAAATATGCCAACACTGCTGTGGAAATCCACACAGGCTGGTTATTTACATCTACTCAAGAGGACACAGAGCTCTGCTAGTTTAAACAAAGCATTTTGTGTGCTGCAGCACTATGGCCTAATATAAATTGCTAGTTTTCTGTTGCTTTTAGGCTTTCTGCCTGTCTGCTTTTGGATGAAAGCCAGTTTTGAATAGAAGCATTTAGTCAACCATAAACAGCCTATTTCAAGAGGGTGAGAGAGACAGTAGGAGCAAGAATGGGATTTGCATTCTTATCAAGAGATTAAAAAAAGTGAATAAAACCACTTAGATGTTTGTTCTGTCTGCACTGAAATAAATCCAGGAGCTGTCACTTTAGCTGGGGGATGGACATGAGAAATCTTATCCCCCGTGGAGTTCTTTGTGAAAATTTCTGTAATTTCATAGAGATTTTCTTTTTACTGTGAGGTTAGAGAGTGAGAGATCAAATTCAGAAAAAGCCTTTGAGGAATTTCAGTGCTAGAGAATTGCTTTAGTTTTTTAACTCTATAACAGGCTCTGTTTGGAGTGTGAACTCTGAGTCACCCATGTTTCTCACTAAAACTTCTCAGCTGTAAAGGATGCTGAGCTCTGGCAATGCTGGTGGATGCTTTGCTGCATCTGTTTAGGGCTGTTTCAGTGGGGACAAGCTGGATTTCAGGAGCTATGGGCTAGCCAGCAACAACCTACTACAGTCAGTAGCATTGCTCTGGACTGAAAAGCTCTGAATTGAAAATTCAGTGGAAAATGCCTGACTCATCTGAGTCTTTCTTAATCCTCAGGCCCTACTACCCATCTTCCATTAAGATGGAATTGGTGCCTCCCACTCTGTTTTGTTTGACTGAACAGAGAAAATGAGTGCTTGAGCTCCAGGGGAAGGTCTGTTTATATTTACATGGCTGGGATCATGGTGGTGTTCAGGGGGCCAATGCACCATCTTTGCTCTTCTCAACAAGGACATAACAGAGGCATCTGGGTGTGCAGCATTATAAGTATAGGCACAGCAAATTATTCCACAGCAGGAAGAAGAGGCAGATGGCATGTGGGACATATAAATATGCTAAAGGGAAGGAAATCTGGTGTTAAGGTGTCAAATAGCACATACCTTTCCAGCATCTCTTGCTGGAGTCCCTGCTCGATGACCATATCCTGACTATGCTGGATTTTGGACTCTGGCACATGCTGACATCTGCAGAACAGCTTGAATGGAGCTGTCTGAATTATTTCTGGAGCCTTTTTTCCAGAAAGTAAGACTAAAGTCGATCCAAATGAAACAGCATTTCTAGCTATAAAAAATGCTTTTGAAGATAAAGACAACCAGATTCACTTCGTTTCATGCAACAAATTGAACCAGCCTGTGTTTGATCTGAGGGTTTCCTCATGGCATTTGGCTCAGAGAGCTGGTACCCAAATTCCATTCTTTTCCCTTCCTTGGAGAAGCACAAAATGGAGCTGATATTTGTGCTCCTCAGTGACACACAGCCAGAACATCTGTCTCCAAAACCCTTTGGTTTCGGAGGGTGAGCAAGGCTGAAACCCTCCAAGGTAAACCCTTCCTGCTGTCTTTTGCAGCCACAAAATGTTCTAAACCAACCCAGGGTTAAAAACCCCACAAGAATAGACTGAAATCAGGGTGCTGACTAGCTGTTTTCTTTCATGTTTGGCACCATTTTGAACCAGGGATCAAGGGTTCCAGTCACAGATGATTCATCAGACACCAACTCCCGGGACACTCCTAGCAAGTACACAAAAACTGATCACGTATTCTGGCCAGGAACTTCATGAAACACCTCCAGGTATAAGAAGAAGAGGGGAGTGTGCACAGTAAAAAGTCTTCACAGCTGATGAGTTTAAAACAGAAACCCAGCAGCTGGTGTCGCATACCTGGTACTGGTGGAAAAGGAGGATTTGAGTCTGATGGAAGCTTTAGAAACACAAGGGATAAGAAAATGAGCCCTAGCAAAAGGTGGGTTATATGCATATCTGTCTTTGTCTAAGTGGGGCATTCTGCCCTGAGCAGAATTTTGAGAAGGGAGACCAAAAAATCCTCCGGAAGCCTTCCTCCCTCCACAGTGCTCCCAGCTGAGTATGACCCCCTCTATTTGTTTCTCAACAAGGAATCTACTGATTCCCTGATAGCAACATCAGGAGATAATTAGGTCCTTAATTAACCTCAGCTTTTAAATTACACCAAAAGAAAACAGTTCCCTGAAGAACTGTGAACAAGGGCTCACAGTAACCAGAGGAGAAACCTCAGATGCTCTCTTGGGAAGGAAACAAATGATACAACAGTAAATAAATTTTAAAAAAAGCACAATAAGGCCACCTAAGGATGCTTTAGAACAAAATAAATCTCAGTTTATACACTAGATCAGATTTCCTTAATACACATATCCCCAGATTATATTTCCTTTATAATCTGGATAATTATTTTAAACAGGTACATTGCTGTCTGCACAGTTACCCTTTTAATGGACTTATGAAAAAATGATACCATTTCAAATAATACCTGCAAGAGATCTCCCTCCCCCTGTCAAGTAAAAAGTAGACATTTCCAAGACAAGAAGCTGTAGATTGCTTCACAGCTGTGTTTTCCTGGTCCTGCTATAAGTGAGGGCTTGAAGGCAGAAAAGACATAATCTTATATTCTCTTCCTCACCTCTGCCAGCATGCAGGAATCAGGATTTAGTAGCCAAGCACCTCTGTGGTTTAGACACAAATAAGACTGATTACATTAGACAGATATCCTCTCCAGTGACAGCCATGCTCAGCTTCCAGCAGACCCTCTGGAACTGCCTGCCTCAGGTGCCCTGGACTCTCCTAAAACACCATCCTTCCCCTGCAATGAATGCTGGATGTCTGAAGGCAGCATGGATGGGGAGCCCAGCACACAGAAATACAACAGCTCACCCTCATGCTTGGTAGCATCACAGGAAACCACAGCACTCCTCCTTCAGGGACACTAACCCCCTCAAAATGGGTGAAGATCTGCACAGAGAAACCAAAACCACGATGAAGTACTTAAAATATCCCCTGATGGGGTTTTTTGCCCAAATCAATGAATTCACAGAACAGATGTTTGACATTAAACTGGCTTTGTTTTTAATTGGAGGAGATTATTTAAACTATGTCTAAGCCATATGGTCCTGTAAGTCTGACTCCCTTCTGCCATTGCTGGAGAGACCAGCTTGGCATCCCTCTTCCAAGTCATTTCCTTTTTACAGATTTAATAGCTGCTATTTTTCTTTCTTGTTATTGGTCCCTAGGCCCCATTACTATAAATCAGGGCCTTAGGCCCAAAATTAATTCAAAGGTGGATTTGGACAAGTTGCTTTGCATGATTTTCAGTACTAGATGGGTTTAATAGAACAAAAAAGGGAATTGCTGATGTGAATACAGAAAATGCATTGGGAAGAATGGTGACAGTGAGTGGTGTTCATCTGCAAGCCACTAAAGGAAGACCTTGTCCTGGCTGGCACATTTTCCTGCCTCTTTTCTCCTTGCAAGTGTCACACTGAAGACAGTGAATTTTCAGGGGGATTTAGTACACACTAGAAAAACCAGCACATGCTACCAAATGTGACTGATAGAAGGTGCTGGGTGCCAGGCAGGCTTCAGGCTGAAAGAACATGTGATGGCTGAGGGCATCCTAATGATCTGCTTGAGCTCAATGTTCCCATTAATCATCACAAAACCAGGCCACTGCTGCTGCAGATAGGCTGCAGGGGTGAACTTTGCTTGAAGCAAAGCTGTGTCCTTGAGTGGGGGAGTTTGCAAAACTGTTGCATACCAATACCCTCAGATGGTGCTTCGCACTGAGGAAGAAGGAGCTTGGGAGAGATGATCATTTGTGTTTGAGTCCTCCCTACTGCTTGCCTTGCCCACTGCACCCTCTGAGCCTTGCCAGCATTGCTGCAGGATCTTCAGCCCATGGTGGGTTGCAGCTTGGGTCCCAACAGTTAAATCCTGGGGTTTTCATTCCCTTCTCCATAATACTGCCATTTACTTGAGATGACCTCATTTGCCAAGTGATGTCACAGTGTGCACGATCGAGCCTGGCACGTCGAAGCAGATGTTTTCAGTGGACACAGAAACAGTATTATGAAATGAAAATATCGCCTAAAACCTGAGCAGCACCAGAGATTACAATGGCCTTTATGAAGATCAGCTTACCTAAAATAGCACTGAAAGGCCTTTGGCTGCAGTCATATGCTTCCCTTCTAAAATGAAAGATTGTTGCTTGGACTACTGTAATGTGACTCCCAAAGGAACCAGCAGCTGCAGGTTTTGAATTTTATCATTTTTGGCCACTCTGTTTGACAGAGTTGACTGAAGCATGCCCAAAGGACACTCCTCCCATAAAATTTTCCTCTTTAACTCCAATAATAAAAATTGGTCGTATACTTCTTTTTGGTGTGTTTTGTTTTAGTTTCTAACAAGCTAATAAATTCTATTTCAAAGAATGTAAATCCAAAGAGTTTGATAGTTGATCTCACTTGCTTTGTTTCAAGTGAATAGAAATGCTCATTGACTCTGTCATTTACATTTTCTGTCATGTCATATTATCAGGGAGGGCTAAATATGAATCAATGAAATCCAGCACAAACAAGTAGAAGATTGAGAGGAGCCTGAAAGAACTTGCTAGGTTCATTTATCAAAGGTTGAGCTGAATAACAAGGTCGATTGATAAGCACATTCCAGCCCCTGCTTAATTTCTTTCCCTGAAGACACTTCCAATAAAATGCTCTGGCTTGTGCAATCACTGTTACATGTAAATTGTTCCCGGATGAATACATTCATTTCTGTTCTTCCTAGACTCAATCCAGCCAATATGGAGACCTCAATTTTCACAGGCAGACACCTGTGTTTATCCACGACCCTCATACACGTGCTCTTTTGTTCCCTAAAACCACATTTCTCTTTTCCACTCAATACGTGCAGAGGAAGTTGGCTTAAAACATCCTCAGGGTATTTGACAATGTGTAATGCAAGAGTGTCCAGGAGAAACAAAAGATTTTGGTAGCTGAGTGTAACATTTTCAGCCTGAGATCCAAGTACAATGAATGTTTGTCAATAGCATATCCAGTGTGTCTCAAACCACGTGGAGGACACGTCCAGGGCAGCTCAGTTACAGAGCTGCTGTTGGGAAGGGGCAGAGCCTGAAGTCAGTGAAGTTCAGTGTGAATTGGACACTGCTTCCTTTGGGTCTCTTTTGCAAATCCTTAACTAAATCTCCATCTTACCCTTAATCAGCAGATATAAAGATATGTGCTTGGGTTTTTTGCTAGTAACTGGGGAAAAAAGACAAACTGTGAGAAATTCTCTTTCAGAAAGACAGTGAATCCATTGCATTTGACAGTGGCTCTGAGCTGGTTTATTTCAGCCTGAATAGCAAGGAATTTTGTGGCATCCTAGGTTCAGGTGAGATGGACAACAGGAGCCCATGCAGAGAGGGATGGAGGCACTGGAAAGGAATAGGGCTGTGCGAGCACTGGACTGCAGGGATGGAGGGCAGACAGCAACACAGGTACCTGGGGCTAGGCAAAGGAAGATGGTGAATACCAGCAGTGATAATCAGCCAGGCTGATAAACAACCTTGTAATGAAACTGGGCAATTCCCTTGCACAACTTCAATTCACTTTGAGATCAGTTCTCAAGCTGCATACTGGAGAATCTTAAAATTAAGGAAAAAACTATTAACCTTTGCTGCTCTTGCTTCAACTCCACTTCTCATTACTCTTACATCCACAGTCTGCCTGCCATGCTTGTGCCTGTAACAATTAACATGGTATTATTCCATCAACTTAACCTGAATATCCAACAGGGCACTTCCTTGGCTGAATATTTCCTTTTTCAGTCACAGAATTAATCTCCCTTAACAAATTCCGTTTTATGAATTCAGTATTACTTCATCTATGCTGGAAGACTTTTGGCATAAACATCTGCTTCCTTTCATAAAATAAAAATGATAAATAATAAGTAAGCAATTTCCTCTGTCCCAGGCAATACAGTAGCAGAGCTGCGTGTTCAAACCTCATTAATCCCCACCCAATTTAGAGAAGAAACTGCTGAAATGCTCTGTTTGCCAGAATGAGTCCTAAGTGGAGGTAAAACATGCTTGGAGTATAAGAGAATGAATTACCCTTTACTGCATGAAGTAGGAATTTATTGTTGCATCACCACACCTAACAATATGGTTATGAGCTGGTGGCTCTTTCAATGATAAATTTCTGCAAGAAAACAATGACAACACAAGGTAAATAATCTTCCCTTCTCAGGGTTCACAAGGCCTCTAGTAAGTAGTGACCCTATTAAGGGCATGTACTTAACTTATCACAGTCTGCACTGTTTCCTTCTTTCTGGGTCCCCTTTCTGTCCCTCCAGCAAAAAAAGGATCTTTTATCACACTGCTCTGTATTGTACTGTAACTAATGTCTGGATTGATCCAAGGTGCAGATAAATGAATCTGCCTCTCTCCTGCATCAAAGGTATTTTTGTCAGTAATATGCACCACTGAGGCATGGGAGAAAAAACCCCAAAAACAGAGTCTGAAAAGAGTCTGAAGAAGTCCTGCAGAAAACAGAGAAAACTCAGGGGACACAGTATTCAGAGACAGGAGCACTCTTGGCAGTCAGACAGAGGGTTTTGGTCACTGGCACAACACTGCCCAGCTGCAGCAGCAACAGGCCATCTCCTCCCCTCCTGAGCTGAGCAGGTCCTGGGCTCCCCAGGAACAGCCTTTCCCACTGCCCTGCTCCTGCTGCTCCCCACAGAGGGCAGGGGCAGAGGGGACACTTGCAGTTGGCTGAGAGGTGGCATCAGAAGACGTGCCAGTCTCTGAGACTGGTCCCTTCCCTGGGGGGCAGACAACATATCAGTGGTAGTGAGAACTTAGGAAGAATCTTATTTCAAAATGTCTGTAATACCTTTTCCTAGCCTTCCAGTGAGAAAGTCACAAATAAAATTGGATGATACTACAGAGACTTTAGATCACATGAAATACCTTTCTGTCAGGTTGAAATCACCAGTAAGGACTGTAAAGAAAAGATATAGATGAGTGTATAACATTTTCCAAACTGAAGCCAAAGAGAATTATAGTTCTTCACAGATATCTCCAGGGAATTTACACGCACCACAATGGCAACAATACTAATGTAGCTAAACCTTATTTCTTTCATATGAAGGACATTTTCATCTTCTACAGAAAACAATGTTTATTGCCCAGTATTAGTTTTTTCTACCTCCTTGAAACTTGGCAGGCATTTGACATCATCCATCTCCATTAGGATACCATGGGTGATCAACATTGGCTATTTGGACAATTATAATCCCAGACGGTTCCTTTGCAAAAATTTCTAAAACTCACTGGCACCACTACATACAGTTGGATTCTAATTGTACAATAAATGTAATTTACACTGGTTGAGTCAATTTTCCTTTTCTGATCACTTTATGTCATTTTATGCCATTCTTTTTTTCAGCCTTAATTTTACTTTGCAACCTGATATAATTTGACTCATCATCCCTATAAAAGGTCTACTTCTCCTCTTTCAAACTATATGATAGGAAATATTCTGTATCATGCATACTGGTTAGCAATAACAAGGGCATACTTTAAGAGAATTATCGTGTGTTACCACAGACAAGAAATGCAACTAATGTAAATTCACGTTCTAGCCATAGTAACAGAACCTGCATCGACTATTGACACAGTACAACACTTTAACTGATTCAAAGTCTTCTGCAAACACAACTTCTATGATTTTGCTGGTGAATGTGAATAGTGCAGAAAAGATGGACTGCTTTCCCTGTTTACATACTTTTCTCATGAAAAGAAGTAAGCTTATTTCTAAGGAATTGTTAAGGCATTTTTTGATTACCAAAAATTGGAAGGTAGTCACACAAGCAACACTGAAGGAAGCAAAAAAAGTGATCTAATCTCTCTTTACAAAAAAAGTAGCCAGTCAACAGCACTAAGCACAAAAGCACAGCACCCACCAGGGAAACAGACAGGAGAATGGTCATTCCAAAATCAGGCTACAGTGCAATGCTATACATCTACAGCTATAGATATAGTGTAGTAAATTCGGGTTTCTCTTTTTAGAGAAGTGTTTCTAAAAAAACTCCTTGGGTAAACACCAGCAGAGCCTTTACTCCCAAGCAAAGCAAACACACTGAAGGAATTTGGTGCTGTTCTTTTGAAGCACAAGTCTGCTCTCCCCACCCTCTAAAAGGATTCCCAAAACAGGAGGGAATGGCACTGCTTAAGCAAATGCCTTTTAGCAGGATTTCTCCATGAGTGAAAGCTCCAGCACCACCTGCTCACAGTTGGAATCTGCTACAGCTCACAAAAACTGTCTTGGGACTTGAATAGCGTTTTTTAAACCTTCACCAAAGTTGTTTAGAATCAGGGACAGAAAATGTAAAAGCCAACGTACCTTCCCCTCTGGCAGTTCAACAGGTGTGTGCTACACTAACTAACCGAGTGTCTGTGCCACTGCCACCTTGACGTCATCGTTACTGGGTTGACAAAAGGTTTCCATGACAAACTAGAAAGCTGATCTGTTATCTCCCCTTTGGAGGAAATTGAAATGCCCTCTCTCCCATACTCTGCTAGACCCACCCATCTTGTTTTTGGCACGCAGTGCAGAGCGTGCATTTTTGTGATTGGTTTAGATTTCCCTCTGCTCTGAAACAGAGAAACCAACTTGTTTGCTGTTTTTCTCCTAACTTAAACTAGAGGGTGTCACCCTCATCCCAATGCAATCCCATCCACCTCACCCACAGCACAATCTTTGTAGGCATGTTGACTGCCATGCTCAAAAAGAGAACAGATAACACTGAAAGAGGACAAACTTTGAAGAAATGAACAAAAAACATTATTTAATAGATATTTGATTCTCTTCTTGACTATAATTTATTACCTCTACCAGCAAGCATGACCCATAATAGTTAGCAGATGTTTGAAACATCTTACTTTGAACTTTGCCTAGGATTAAAAGAGATCTTGTAAATTTAAATAGCAGCTGCAGAATGAAATAAGGTTGCCTTTCCTAATGTGACAGAAATGTTCATCCTAGCCTTAAACAAGGAGGACTGTTTTATGTTCTGTAAATATTGAGGAAACTAAATTTCTGTGCACAGACACCCACACATATATACTGCCTGAATGCTTCTTAGGTTTTTGCTACAAAACCTGCAGCTCACCAAAAACAGGAGAACAATGGGCTATTTTGGCCATGTATATCAGGTTAGCAAATGTGGAGTACAAATTTAGTTACTATTATCATTACTATTCTCACTGCATCAAGGGAGAACCCAGCAGTCCTCAAAGAGGATCATGTCCTGGAGATGGAAACAAACCCAAAGAATCTCCAAGGAGCAATAAAATACACTTCCCACCAGCTGTGCAACCCCACCAGCCTTTCTGCCATGCTGGCCCCAGCAGGATTCCTACCCTGTGCAGCAACACAAAGGCACCCTTTATTTAAGCACTGGGATTGCTGCTAAATTCAACCTCATGGGTATAGTCCCTATGGATCCTCTAGGACTACTGGTTCCCCTACTTCATGTTCCTACAATGATTAGCCAAGGGCTAACTAATTCACTGACACAGATGGCTAAGCTTCTGAATTGAGGAAGTTAGCCTACAAACAGCTAATTTAAAAACAAGTTTAGACCTCAAAATGAATTATTGTTCTCTTTCAGACTGCATGCATTTCTTCTTTGCTTGACACTTTAAGATTTTTCATTGAGTCTCATACTTGCAGGTTTCTCAGTGTTTGCAAACAGAGATCTTATTTGGCAGACATAAGATCTGAAACAGGTTTTGAAAGACTCAAAGACTCATTAGACTGTGGTGAACAAAGATGTCCCTAGCTTTTATGCATCTGGTTTGAGTTAATATTTGTATTCCCTTAGAATACGTGAGATTCTTTTTCCTGAGCTAGGCTTTTCCTAGTACATGTGTTTTAGTAACATAAGGTTGTAATATACTGCTCTCAAACAGGTGTGATTCTGGAGGCTACCCCGAGGAGCAGTGCTCACCTTTGGAGGGGGGCAAACTCTAAACCAAGGCTATTCTATTGTTTTTGGGGAAGACAAAATGCCTTCACTCCCATCCCATTAAGGTTATTTTAAATCTTGCTGTATGACAGCTGCTTACAATTAATGTGGCATGTAATTATTAAAGATGTTATTACTGAACATGAAAATAGCTAACACTTTTACAAATCTAATCAACATAATTAATTCATTGTCCCAGTGTGGTTCACAACTCTAAAAGACCTTCAAATCAGTGCAGGACTTAAAAACATGTACTTAACCTAACTTTATTCCTGTTGAACAGAGCTCAGCATATGCTTAACATTAAGAGCATGTGCTTAATGGGCTCATGAAACATGTCCTGGTTTATGATTCAGCACGAGCAATTTGCAGCTCTGTTTTCATCTTCCTTACAACCACTAACGTGCCCAGGGAATTACAGCAGGCCAGTAGCAGGAAAGAGAGCACTGGCCTCATCAAGGGGCCCATTGGGCTGACTGAGCCCAGCACATAGCACCAGGCTGGGACACACCAGCCCCAGTGGGGAACCCTGGGCAGGGTGTTCCATTTATAACCAGAGAATGGGCAAAGGAAGACAACCACAGCTAATTACACACTGCAGCTATTTAGCATGAAGAAACTGTATGCTGGAACAAGAACCCCAGGTGTTTTTACTGCAGATTTACTGTAACTCCACCACTCCCAGCAGGTGTCAACACTCCTGACTCCAAGAACACACCACCTGCATGTATTTTTTATTTAATTACCATGATTTTCAGAAATACGCTCTGCGGTGCTCAAAGCACAGTCATTAATCTTCAGTAATCTCTCTGAACAATTTCAACTTTTCTGAGCCTGGAGCCCCTCAATAAAGCAGGGGCTGTATTGTCTGAGCATAGGATTTTATGCAAGGCAGTTGCCATGGCAATGTGACAGAGAGGGCAGAACCCAAACAATAATTGAGCATCAAAGAATTCTAAGTGCAGGGAAAATTCAGAGCTAGATTCCATGTTAGAGCTATAGGCTGTCCAAACTGTAGATTTTAAAGCTTAGGAAGACTGGATATTATTATAAGCTCTCTTGGGGATAGCTGTATTCCAGCAATGCATTATCACTGATCTGTTCCCATTATAATCCATCAATTTCACAGAAAACTACATATTTTGTAGGGGAGTGGAAAAGCAATCTAAAAAGGAACAATTGCACATCTCAGCTTTGGGTAGAGAAAAGAGAAAGAGGGAGGAGGAAAAAAAGGTTATAATCCAAACTGTATTTCAATAGAAAGCCTGGCTGTTATAAAAATAATAATAGTCTTGGCTAGTCACTTGTTGTGAAATAATGAACCTTGTGCACCTTTATAATATTATTGCAGGCATTGTATAGAGCACCCTAATAAAAATGGATGGCTAACTAAATGAGAAAAGGCTGCTGCATTGTTTTATAGGGCAAGAATCCAGTTCCAGAACACATAAATCACAAACTCCAGACCAAAGAGTTTATACGAAAAACACAACACAGCTTTATTGTTATTATTACCCTGTTGCTCTTGTACATGCTGCTACAAATGTGTTTTCAAAATAATTAAAATCTGAAAGGATTAGCAACGGAGCAGACCATAGTCGTGTCTCAAGAGTGCTGAGTGCTCCAAGCTGTTACAAACCTTCATCTAAGAAAGGTGCTGGTTTTATGTTCATGTGGATTGGTTTGCCACTTAAAAATGGGAACATACAGATATGGAAGGTAAAAAAACCTAGCAGAAGGCCTGGGACATAGATGATCTTTGTTCTAACTCCATCTCTCTTTCTTCTCCAATGTTTAACTTGGATGACTCCACTCTCTTACATCTCTTCTGAGTCATGAAAACAGGGATAGTGCCAGTCCCATTTCCATGAGACTGAGTATAAGCTTGCATTTAACTACTGGTTATTTTTTGCAAGAAACATGCTGTTTGGATTAGCACATTTCTAGCAAGAGAAAGCCACCTCAGTGCTGGGGAGTCACTAGCCTCCTCAACACCACTACTGCCCCCTGAGCCTAAAAGAGGACTGATGTCCTTCCCTCCATGGCAGTGAGATCTGCAGTTATTAGGACTGCTCCTGTTTACCTATGGAAAGCCTGCCAAGCTATCTGCATCAGCAGCCTGCTCTTTTTCCTCCTGGCTGCTCATCCAGCTGCAGGCATAGTGACATACTTTTAATTTTTTTGGCTTCTCATGCATAACTAGCAGTCCCCATGGAGCAGACCCAGCACAGGCCAGCTTCCCACAGAGCTGGGCTGCGTGGACAGTCTCCAGCTACAGCGGAAGCTTCTCCTGAGGGTCAAACATCTATGAGGTCTCTCAGCCATGTGGACTCTCTAGTAATGTGTGTGTCCGTACATGTGCTCATACTACTGCATTTCTTCTAATTAGAGCAAATTCTTGGTTGCTCTCCCTAGCATTATGTGGATTTCCATAGAAATGAGATCAGAAGCTTCTGCCAAGTTGCTTAAAATTTGTCCAATGGGTACAAAAGTCGTCAGAGGGCAGAGCACAAACAGGTGTGGAAAACATGAAAGAAAATGTTGCTTCCTTAGAAAACTAGGTTTTTCTATCACTATCACAAAGGTCTCTCCAGGATTTCTCTACAAAATTGCCTGCCCTATAATAATTCTATTTTATCTGTATCTGTCAACTAGCCAGGTTTCCATCATTTAATATATCACAGGTTTATTTTTTATTGTTCTCCTCCTTTAATAAAAATATCACATGGCCCAAATCAAATGCCTACAAAAGTCTATCACTATTTCCTCTATTGGCTGAATTATAAACTCATAAAAAATATCAAGCTAGCCTAATTTTTTTTCTATAAACAGGTGTTAACTTGCATTACTTACATGAACAAGGTTTAATACATCATTAACTTCTGCTTTTTATTTGTCATTTCATTGTTATTTCTAGAGCCAATATACCAGGTCTGCAATTCAGTGGCATTAACTACAAATGAGACAGCAGATTTTGAAAACTGCAATGTTTTTATTAGCTGACAGGTGAGGTGGAATATCTGACACTAATGCTCTTACTCTTTTTTATTTTAGGTTAAATACAATTTCTGAAAGTTTCTCAGGATCTTTTTTCTCATTTATACCTCATGCAGGAACACAGATACCCATTACTGTTTCAGTAGAAACCACACGAGCTTTGCTGCTGTAGCTTAGACATTCTTGTACCATAAGAGACCCTGCTGTGAAACTTGAACAGATTTCCAAAGCAGCTCCCCAATGGACCTTCAATTAACACAATCCCCTGTCCTGTTCCTCCTGGACAGGACCAAACTGTCCCATTACATTTACAGCTTTAAAAGCTGTCTTGCAACAGAGGTCAAGGATCACCTGTTCCTGAGGGCTGAGCTGTGCTTTAATGTTAGCACTGAACCCCGGAGACTGGAAATGACTCACGGTGGGTATAATCTGAAGTCACTCAATGCCAGGACGTTAAGTCAGGTGTATGTCTGATTGCCTGAATGTCATGATGTGCATGTCTGATTGCTTGCAGGCTGCAGTTGTGCTCCTTTTTCTGGGCCATGCTAGGAAAAACCTGCACAGGCTCCAGGCTGGAGTGGTACCATCAGCATTGTTCAGCACACATCATGTAGAGCTCTTTTCATAGCTCCAGTATAAGCAACTTCCACTCATACACTACTATAGCTCCTAAAGTGGAAAGAGGCAGGCCAGTCTATGGTATGATGGCTTGTTTTATTATATTAATTTCCAATTCAGTATTATTTGGTTTTACTGTAACCAGTTGTCTGTGCATTTCGATGTTTAAAGCTGCTTCTTTCCCAATCCACTCCTGGCTGCCCCTGCAGTAATAACAAAGTGTGATCTCGGATAGTTTGGCATGTGATTAATAGCTGTTCAGATTGCCTTGGCAGTTTCAGAGTATGCTAATTGGGTTAACAAGGTACTAAGTGCTCCAAGGTGTTATAAATGTGTTGTAAAATCAAAAACTCTGCTGTCAAATGCATTCATTACTCATGGTATCTAATTTGCTTGCAAGGAGCCTACTCCAAAAGGCACTATTTTCAGCCATTTCTCCTTCTCATCTGTGAAAGACATTAGCACATCAGCATCAAGAACATCTTTAACCAATACTGTCTCATTCCTAGAGAAGGAATTTCAGCCAAGGCTCCTTGGTAACTTCAGAGAGTGTCAGATTCCTCCTCAGCTGCAGCCAACAACTGGGTCCCACCAGGCCCTTTGCCATGGGCTGCCCTCACCAGTGTCCTCTCAGAAAAGCAAGACCCAAGAGGCCACCTGGACATAGCCAGTCCTAAGGGGGCATGGACCTGTTCCCATCATATCCAAAGTCTGGAACACCCAGCCACTGCCTGGGGCTGTTCCACATGCCTCACTTCCTGTTTTCTCCTCATCCTCAGCCCCTAGGCTTTATTGCTCTTCCCATTTTCCCACTCCCCACCATTTGCTCTTTAGGCATCATGCCTCATTCCCACCTCTCACTATCCAGGCACACTGCCTGACAGTGTTTCTGATTTTTGCGAAATGACAACTTCAGCAATCAGACCAAAGGCTTTCACAAGCACCCTGTGCTCTCCATTTTACAGGTAATATCAGAACAAACAATGACACTACCGCTCAAGCCTACAGAAGAGACTAGACAGGGACAGAATTATTTGTTCCCATTACTCCTTGTGCTGAAACATGCCCCATTTATCCATGGACATAAGAGGCAGGATCGTGTGATTCCTTCTCCTTCTGCTAGTTCTTTCCTACTAAAGGTCACACCTCCTGATTTCATTTCTGTGGAACTGAGCAACTCATTCTTTATTGTCTTCCCTTCTCCTGTTCCTTTCCCATTCCATTAACATAAAAGCCTCACCCAACAGTGACATTCAAGTTGACATTGATTTTTACTGTACTTGAAGTCAATATAATAAGATAAACCCTATATCTTTGCCTGATACAACTGAGACATACTAACCTGAATAATTAGGCCAGTTATCCAGCCAGAACATTGTCTGAAATTAAAACTAGATAGTAGGACAAAAACAATTCCTTGACTAACCAGCATCAGTGAACAAAGTTCCTGTCAACACTGAGGTTGGAACTAGATATATGGAAAAACGAACTATAGGAAACTTCATTTTTTTCTTTAAAAAACTGGAGTAACCACTTCACACTATGCAGAAGGCAGAGGAATAGCACATGAATATGAAAAACAGGTAAGGAAATGATCACCCAGTCAAGACTGTTTGTCTTGTTTACATAAGAATTAATCACCCAAGAACGCAGTTCAGCGGAACCTGGGAAGGTGTGTACAGAGGATGATTTGTTCCAAGGAAGAGCTGACTTTAAATGGTAGCAGCTCTTCGTGCAGGCAGCACTTTTCAATGGAAACAGGTATGACAGCAGGAAGGAAATGTTTAATTTTTGGATCTAAAAACATGACTCTTCCTTGCTTGACTAAAAGACTAGTGTTGGCTCAAAGCCAATAGGAGGCTCATAACATTATCTTGTTTCAAAGCAATAACCTGCTTGAGTAGGGACACAAATTCAGGCCCTACTAAAGTCAGTCCTTGTGTGCTTGAAAGAGACAGGGTTTGGCCTGGAATTGGTTTCCAAAAGTGGAGGTGGGAATGCACAGGTGGGATAGGCAGCTGAATGCAGACAGCTCATATGTGTGTTTTAACACAACACTTCTAACAGGAGAGAATTCTGTAGTTGCTATATTGCAGTTGAAGAGAAGAGAAGAGAAACTGTCTATTTTTCTGTACCAAAAAATCACTGGGACCAGTCACACAATGGAAACATGCTAGCCCTCAAACAGCTCCTGGAAACATCACTTGCATTAGCACATTGTACCAGCTCATAATGGTGGGCAATGCAAAAAATGCAGCATAGCAATTACCACTAAGCACAAAAGGTTCAAATCTGACTGACTTCAAAGGACAGTAACTACATGCCCAGCATGGAGCTTATATTGTGCTAAATCAAGGCTACCATTCCCTCTCTCTGCCTGCTGCTCATGAAAGAGCTTGGTCACCTACCCTGTGTGGTGAGTCGAGGACGTGCAATCCGAACTGCTTCCAGTGACTTCTTCCCTCCTACTCAGCCACAAAACCCTCCTAACACATCACAAGGCAGTGCAGGGGGAATGACTGCAGCTGGGTAATCTAACACTCCTACACTCCCTAACCACTTTGGCTCCAGCAGTTTAAAAGGAATGCTCACAATTTATTCAATCCTAAAATCCATCTTGTCACAAGAGTTAACAGCCAGATAATGCTATGTATAACATTCTAAGCATGGCGCCACAAGTAAGAAAACATTTAAATAAAAGACTTTGCAGCAAACCTTCAAATCCAAGGTTCACTCATTAAAAACCAAACCAATGTATTAATCTCTACTGCTGCATATTTTAAAGACATGGAAACCAAATTCTAAGATGGATATAGAATATGAGACAGACCTCCCATGCAACTGAAGTCAGTTGCTCTCTTACAGCTTGTCAGCATACTTGTTGGGACAGGATTTACCATCAAGATAGAACAAAGAGCAAGTGAGACCCGTTCTGTTAGTGATGATAATGTGAAAAAGGCAAAAACTCTTCTTAATTCTGCCATCATTCAGGACTCATTTAAAACTCAACTGAACTGCTAATAGCTACCATGATTTTATTTCATTTTCTTCAATCATACAGATGCTGTCCTGAAAAACTCAGAAACCCTTACTGTGCCCCATCATGAGTTTATCTTTACAATTAAAGTTGCTTCTCTTTGCCAGATTTGTTTTCTCCTCTAGAGCACAAAGAAATTTAGCAAGAGAGACAGAATCTGTTGTGACAAAAATGCAAAGCTAGAAAAGTGTTCTAGCTCTTGCAATGGTATTTTTTATTGTTTCCCATGAGGGGAATTATCTCCATTAATGGTGATTGCAAATCCCTGTGTACTGGGACATTAGCTTCCCTTATGCTTGTTACTGAAATGAAAAGAGACAACTAAAATATTACAGAGCTGTTTTATAAAGCACTTATCCTATTAAGGCACTTAGCTATAGTCTTTACATAGGGATAGGATGCCCAGAAGAATTCTTTGGGGAATTAATCAGTTATAACATTAAGAAAAGCAAAGGAATGCTCTCATTCATTAGGATCAATTTTAGCATTTACTGTATTGCTCCAATCAGCAAAAATTCCAGGTTTGTGGATGCAAGTGGCCACCTTTCAGATCTGTACCTGGGGAGCACATCCTGGTTCTCCTGAAATGCAGCAGTGGTGCTCTCTGTCTCTCACTGCAAGCAAGGACTGGGAACCAGCAGATGGAAAATCAGTTGTATATTTTTTTAAAAGACATCTGCTTCAGCCCAGCTCTTTATTCTTTTACCTCCCCCCTCACAGGGAAAGGGGTTTGTTCAAAGGCTGGAGGCAAATCCTGCTCCTACTGAAACAAAACCCTGAGCAGCTGATGTACTCCTGAAAGGCTGGATGTGATGTGGAGCTATGAGAGGCTCAGAGCCAGAAATTCACCTAGTGAACAGTGAGGTGCTTTCCTTGACTTGAAATAAAACTGATTTAGGTATCACTCTGTTTCCTTTGCATTTTTTCAAAAGACTCACCTTTTGTGCCTTGCATCTCTGACCTTAGCAGCTGCCTAAACCTGTACAGCAGCACTCACCATCCCCTTTCTTGCTCTTTGCAGTGCCACATAACTAATTGCACTTCAGCCTCAACGATGTTACCTTTTTATTTTTTTGTGGAAAGGAGCAGCCAAGTGCTCATAAATAATACATGGGCACCACACAAAGAGAAGGTCATAAGGCAGGAACTCGATGAGCCTGAGAAAGAGTTGATTTTTAAAGTCCTTTCTCAGTCCTCAAATTTCTCTCCCAGGAAGTCTGAAGGACAGAGGTTTCATAATGGCAAAAGGTACCAAAGGTTCAGTTGCCAGGGAGGGCAGCAGAATTTCAAGAGTTGGAGGGAGCTTCTGCAAAACAACTGCACTGAGGCCAGGACCTAAGAAAGAACGTGAAACCTCAGAGATTTCAAAAGACAATCCACAAAAACAACCCTGGAGGCCTGTTTTACACCTCTGTCATATCTGAGAGGCAGAGGGATGCCATAGTCTGCTCAGCCATTGCCAGGTCATTCAAGAACCTCAGTCCCCACCCTGTCCCTGCAGTCACAGCTGTTTAAGCCAGTACAAAGCTGGGCAAGGCTGGATCTGCTGCTGGGGAAGTTCAGGGGCAGGGGGCCATCAGCATTTCAACTGCCCCAGCTCACACTGGAAGCCTGCACAGTAGAGGACTGTCCAGGATGTGTCCAGGATGTGAAGGCAAAGACCAGTCAGCTGAATGCCATTTTGCCCATTTTACAGGTAGCAATGGATAGAGAACATGGACTTCACCTTTCTAAGGACAATCAGTTAAATTCATACAAAAATCAGTTCTCACTGCATTATCTGCAACAAGGCAGAAAGTTGAAGTTTCTCTGTGTTAAATTTCCTTTTCAATTTCCTTTCTTTTCTCTATATAAATGTCACACTTCTAACTGATGGCTTAACAACGACTTGAGTCTTAAAGGAAAATCACATGGCTTGGCTAAGTGCACCTACCACTGGTAGGTCCCTGCTGTCCTTTCCTATTGACTGCTCAGGATCATGCAGTAAATATCAGCACTGGAGAACTTCTAGTAATAATGCCATCTGAGGCCCAGGACCTGTGGGGCACAGCTGACTCCCACCCTCAATTCTTCCTGCAAGCTGAGAAGGATCAGCACCTCAAGAGATAGTGCCCTAAAGACATAACAACAAACCCAGCTGTCTCTTGTGAAAATAAATAACCAGCAATCAACACACAGCTTTTCTCCATGCCAGGGGAAAACACACATGTGTGGTCCAGCGTTGTGCTTTCAATAATTGTTTATTTGCGACTACGGTAGGAAGTGATGCTGTAGTGTCAGGAAAAATTAACCCAGGCAGAAAAGGGGTTGTGGAGCTGTGCCATGTTTCACACTCCTCCGTTTCTGGCCTGAATGCATTTGAGGAGGGAGAGCTTGATTTGGATTGTTGGTGGGTTTTAAATTAATGCAAGACACAAACAGAAAAATAAAGTTGATCTGGACAGCAGCAGCACTTGGATCCTGGACACGGAGGCTTAGGGGAAGCTTTGGATGCCTCTCTCCCTTCTGTTAGCTGCCAGTAGCAAGGCAAGCATGTGGTTTACAAGGTGGGGAGAATGCTGAATCCAAGGCTCCAGAATAAATACTGCCTCAGATCACTAAAAAGGCCATGAGTTTGTGGACAAGCAGAAGAAACCAGAATAGCCCTTCCTGTAACTCAAAGCCTTTTCCTACCTACTTGACCCGGGGGTGAGAAGAAGAAAGAATGCCTTACTGGGATTTAAGGGGAAAGAAAAGACAAAATAATGATATATTGACTGGTGTGATCACTTCCTCCAGTCCTCTTACATGGAACAACTCCAGGTCACAGGAAAGCTTTCATCTCTCTCAGCTACTTCCCCAGCTCTGTGCTTCCCTGTGACTTGCCCTCCATGTCCCATGCCTCCTTCTATGCCTCCCAGCCCAGTACCTGTGTTCTTCTGGTACTTCATGGTCCTCCATGGTCACAGCTGTGCTCAACCAGGCAACACACAAAGACTAAGGTTAAAGGGTTAAAATCAATTATGTCACTATCTGGCTGCTCCTTTTTGCCCATAATCAGGCATTCCACCTTGTACAAGGGCCATGCCACAGGAGAATGCATGAATGAGTTTTTATGTAAGTTTTATCTACAGGTTTGGATGGAGAAACATTTACTAGCAGACAGCAAGGTGAAGAGAGAAGCATGAGCTGAGATGGTAGGTTGTGAGATTTGCCCAAGAACTGATGAGCTACACAGTCTTTATGACTCCCAAGAAATGGATAAATTCAGCACACCAAGAGTCAGCCAAATCTGGATAAGGCCATCAGCACACACTGACATCACTCAGAGGCAAGGTGGCAATGGCTGCTGCTGCAGATATACACTTAATGAAGGAAGAGACTCTTCAGCAGAACTTCTGAACACCCACCTAAAAGCTGCTACATGACTGAATTAAAATTGTTTTTATAAATATTGCTTATGAACTGTATTTTCCTGACTTGATCACCTTGATATGAAGAAAAAAAGGAATTTGGAACTGTTTCCTTTAGTCCTCCTCCTTCACATACAGGTTTTTTTCCAATATCAAACTTCTTGCTAATATTAACTTCAAACTTGAATGATCTCCAGTGTCCTCTAATGTCCTTGATCAGTGAAGTTTAGTGTTGTTCAAAGGTCAGTTCCTAACACTAAGTTCTGATCTCACTTAAACTTCTCTTCATTTCTAGACAGTTATTCTGTATTATCCCCATGTGCCCTTTATAGCTGGAACCATGCTGTTCCAAGGTTTTCTAAGTTTCTTGAACAAACCTGGCATCTCTAGTAAGCATTAACAACACACAAATGACAAATTCTAAAATGAAAAAAAAAACCTATGCCAAAAAGAAAAGATATTGTTCCTCCAGAGGGATATATTTTATATTGTACATCCAAATTAAACAAACACAATGTAATCACCAGAATGAAACCCCAGAAACAACTCAAAACAACAGCACAGGAAAAATAAACATGAACTCAAGTTCTTTGAAGAACAGGAGGAAAATGATCAGATTTAGATGAGGAACAACTTCTTGCTTAATGACAACATAGAAAGTAGAACTTGAGATGAAATTGAAAAAATAATAAAAATACCCTTTTGAAAAACAAGTTCTGAATACTGTTTGCTCCTTTCTTTCCAAGCCAAGCACTTCAGATGATCTAGTGGCCCAAGAATGGATACAGAGACAACCCCAGCATACTGATGGACAGTTCCTATTCTATTTATGTCCTCATTTGGAGGGGACCCCATAATCTATCCACTTTTAATTTACTTTGTCCCTTTAATCAACAGTCTAATTTGGAACACCAGCACAAGGTTGAGGCAGGAGCATCCATTTTTTGTCCTGAGCAGGCTGTTTTCCAAAGTGGTGTTGGATTTTTGGGAAGGTGTGTCTGGGCAGGTGCTGTGTACCCCTGTTAGAGGTGATGGTGAGGGTCAGTCTGGGGCAGCCCAAGGCGAGGAATCACCTCAGTGCTGTCACTCCAGAACTGGCATCCTCTGCTGTGCACAAGGTGCAAGGACAAAGGTGAAAAGGAATCATCCACGAGGAGAAAGGGAAGGAACACAGTGTTAGTTTTGATAAGCAATAATGAGGAAATGGCCTTTAACGACTTAGAGTTCAGCTCTCACTCACATTAGTGGATACAGAGGAAGAAGGAACTAATCACTTGATCTCTTCAGATACATATGTTTTTGTCTAACCATTTTTGCTGGAAAAAATACTAATTTTGACCAACACAAATCAATTTGAACTGTTTCCCAACCAGTCAAAGACCAGTTCAGAGACAGAAACTCCTCTCCCACCTGAAGTCCAACTCATCTTCTAATATGCAAGGTAAATGCAAATCTTCGACATCTGATTCTTTGAAAATCACAGCACATTTATAAAAATCAAACAACAGCTGGTCCCTTTGCAGAGCTAAAAACCAGAATATCCTTTAATTCTTCTGTGCAAATCATTAATTTATCTTAATCCTTCTATTTTAAAATTACTGGGGCTGGTCATGTCTTTGAAATAAAGACAGGGATTTTACTGTACTTCCTTCCTTCTTAGTCTGTTTTCATTGCATCAAACTCATTCACTTAAACATCCCCCTAACTTAAACATCCTCTTTCTTCACAGCAGGCATCAAAATATGTTCTGTTGCTGTTGTTTGCTTAGTAATATAGATTTATTGATATGGAGCTTATTTCCTGTCATGTAAGACCATAGTGTTGTCCACAGATGAGTTTCCAGCCATCTTTTAAAGGGCAGCACTCTCCACCTCATTCTGTACAGTTTAGAATCACAGCCACCCTGCCTAAGCAGGATCACACGTGCTTCAGAAGTGTCTTGTGATTGAGAGAGATAACATTTGCAGTGGATTTAGGACACTCATCATATGAACTAAGATTTTATGATTGTACAAACTCTGACTGTGTGCCTTGCACCTCTCTGGGGAATGTGCCCATCAGCACATCAGTATGGAATCTGACTTTCACACTGCTTGCAGGAATAGAAAGGAGAGATCAAGTGGGTTATCACAGAAACTACATTTGAATACCATCAAGAGGAATGTGTTGATATTTATATTTACAATGTTCTCAAGAGACTTTCAGTCTGAAGGAGTTCCATACACTTGTTTTATCATAACGGGACTTGACTTGTATTTTCAATTGTTACTGATTTACTTATTTTCCACCAAGGTATGCATTAGATTTAAAAGATCTAAGAATAAGACTGAAAGCATACTGAGTGCTGATCCTTATGTCCTAAATGAAAAAGCATAATTTATTAAAGTCAATAGCAAATATTCTTTATAAAATGGACAGCAATAGAAATGAAAATTTACAAAACAATGCACTTTATAGGACAAGTGGAGCATATTCTACCTGCCCTGGATGTAACTGCCAGTTCTGCTTGGAGGAAAATGCTGAAAAGACATCTTTGAAGAACCCCTTTCTGTAGGACTTCACTTTCAAGGACTTGCAGTTGAATCCATTCTCAGCATCTAATCACCCAAGTGAATGTGGATTCATATTTGCAGTTATTTATAGCCACAAAAAACCAACCAAACTTTGGAGAGGTGTTAAGAAAGTATCTGCTGCTTGTTGCACTGGTCTGGAAATAAACTTGTGGGAGCTGAGCAGTGACCCTGCACTCATCGCCATAGGAACGGTTTTCCTTTGGGGAAAGAATTGTGTCCAAGAATTTTGAGACCAGAGGTCCTACTAAAATTCAACAGCACATCCAGAAATCCCAGCTGAGATACTTAAGATGCATGGCAAATTTCATGCCTGCCTTTTATGAAGCTATTTCCTGGAGATATTACCCAATGAACAACATGATTGCTATTTCCATGGGCACTGCAGATATTTTGGCTTTGCTGCATTTTCACAGTGTGAAACACCCAAATCTCAGGGAAATTTATTTGTAAAATTCAACTACTAGATTAATAAAAAAGGGGCCTTTGAGGAAACTCATCCATTGTCATCACCTTCTCTGTAGGTGTGTGGGAAATTGTCTAGCCACGCAGCACAAGAAAAAATTAATAAGGTTCCACTATATAATCAGGACTTTCTGTAAAGTCCCCTGAATTATTATGAACTATGAAGTTTGCAAGTGCTTCCAACAAGTGTTATATTTTAAAAGCAGCTGATCATATTTTACTTAGTTTTCCAAAAGAACTGTTTCCGAGAAGGTTCTGTGAAACAAGACAGCCTGTGCCTGGTGCTGCCTCCACCCACAGCTACAGCAAAAACTGGCTGGCAACAGAAAGCAAATGTCCTTCCTGTTGGTAGCACTTGCATCCCTGACAGATCTCTTCTCAGAGGTAAATCTCCTGATCACCTACCTGTTACATTTAGAAATGGGTGCCAGAAAAGACAGATAACATGTAATTCAAGCCAGGATTAAACCTGGCTGAAAACCAAGGTTGATAAGAGTTACTTTTTTGATTGTTTTGAAATCTAGTTCCAACCCAGAGAAGACCAAAGACCATTTTTACAAAGTTCACAGAGAAAAAGAAGTGCCAAAGGCCCCAGAATTGTCCTGGGAGATCTGTGCTGTAGGCAGAGCCACTATTAATACCTGAGCTGGAGATTATTTGCTACATGCATTATAAATCACTAAGAAAAGAGCTGTAAAATTACTCTGCCTGCAGATGTCAGGTGGGTAAATTCCTGCACAGCTACAAGCCATAGTGACTGGTGTACAGACAAATAAAGGCATTGGGAGACCTATCAGCCAAGTCCTCAAAGCAGAGATTAAGTTACACCAAGGCAGAACATAGAACCAACACTGAGCAAAGAATGGTTGTAATTATTTGGATCCCCTCTGAGGTTCAGAGTTTTCTGTGAGTGCCTATGAAACTTTGCACAATTCAACGTACATGTAGCACTTCAGAACAGATTTCCTTCATTTGGAAATCTAAAAACATAATTTATACCTTGCCTGTTTGAGTGTGTTATATTTCACTCCAAGAGCCTCAAGTTAATTTTCCAAAAGACTGAAAAACATCAAATTTAGACAGACAAGTAGAGCTCTGCAAATCAAAAGCTGGAACATTTCATGATGTTGGCACTGCTGCATTCCTGATAAGAAATACAGGAAGCAAAGGCAAGGTCCTTACTTATACTTAGAAAAGAGAGAAAAAAAGAAAAGTGCCACAGTAATATTACTGAACATCAACGATTAGAAAGGCAAGTTCATTCCAAATCAGGCATTGCCAGCAGAGATAAACCAGTCTCATTTTATCAGCTCCAAATGTCACTTCAATGACTTCAGTTTCAGGGAACCATTCACAGTGAAAAAAAAAGATACATACATTTGTATATTTTTCTCAGGGTAGAGCTGAATTTACAGGGGTCCTAACCAAGATTCAGAGCCAGAACTGAGAGGCAGCCTCCCAAAGCCTAAGGAAATTTTAAGAAACTATGATTAGAGAGACAGAGAGATGTCAGCTCCTGGCTGAACAATTTATTTCCTTGGTAAGATAAACTTTTTGCTACTACATGACAGTATCTTCAAAAGAGTTAACCACCTATAGTTAGTGAGCCCTCAAGAAGGCTAATTAAAGGGCCAAAATATTTTATGTCAGGTTTTCCTTTGATCGCTATCATGTTTTCTCTCTTCCACAGGTGAGAGCAGTAGGAACTCGGTGTGAGAACTGCTCTAAAGCTAGCAGCATTCAAGCAATAGAAATACATCCTCTGGGGCCATAATTCACTCCTCTTTATCATATCTTCACAGGAAAAATTCACTTAACAGTCAGCAGTCATTTTCTATTACATGAATTTCATTTCACTTGTGGTCCCATAACTCATCAGTTCCTGCAAGGAAGCAGCACTCCAGACAGTACACTGAATTCCAGCATATCACTAGCTTGGACAGTGGCAGAATAACCACAACAGTACTTACACAAATGAGACCAAATAAATCCCTTCCTTTGCCCTTTAGAAACTCACAGTTGTTTAATCTGATCCAATTTACTGAGAGTAAAATATCTTGGTTAGAGGAAGAAACCTCTTCAAGTCAATGCCCGGCACATAAATTGCTGGCACCTATCACAGTGCCCCAGAAAACAGGAAGATTTCTAAATACTCCTGATTCTGTATTTAAGTGACTCCCTGCTTCACCACCCACTCCATATTCCCATGATCCTGCTCTCCCTTGGCTCAGCCACAGAGTTGACTTTGCACCTTCCAGCTTCTTTCCTGTCAGCTGCAATACACAGCACCCACTCACCACTGGCAGAGAGATTTTTCCGCTGACAGGTGTTTGCTGTTCAGGTCAGTCCCACTGCTCAGGTGCTGCACAGACTCCAGTGCATGGTGAGACATGTTTTGGCCATACACAAGCACTGCTGGGGGTCAACACTCCCTGTCCCTTGATATACCCCCAGTACTGCAGTAGAAATGTGTCTCTTGCATGTGACTCAACAGAGAGCTCACTGGCAGTGAGTGAGCCCTTCCTGCTTCAGGAACAATATCATAGGGAGAAACCTGTTTTTTACCTTGATTAGAAGCTTCTCAAGAAAAGAGAATTTGCCTCTAAGTGACTTGTTCCAACAAGCCTTAATTCTAAAATCTCCCCTCTTGTACAAATTACCTTCAATTAGAAGAATGATTATTCCCAGATTTTATATAATACCACCAATGTGGAAGAGGTCAAGATCTCAGTCTCATGACTGCTGAAAGATGAGCTGAATCTAGTATCTAATGGAAAAGATAAAAGTGTACACTGTAGATTTATTTTTAGAGAGTAAAACGTTTTCAGTTCACATTTCAGAGCCTTTTTCCATGTCCAAAAACAACAGAAGGAAATGAGAACTGCTCTCCTTAGTATTCTGCAAAAGCCAACAAAAAGGAGGCCATTGGAAGCTGGACAGTATCACCAGAAACAGCTGTTTCACAAGCCAACAGCTCAATGGGCTTAACAAATGAGAATGCCCTGCATGTAACATTTCCTTTATGCAATTCCCCACTGCTTTGAATCCAAATATAAAGACTGAAATCCTGTCTGCTGTGAATAGGGCAAGGATTTTTCTCTAAGGAGAGGATTTTAGATAGCATGCTGAAGAGGGCTTACTGTACAGAACAAAAGCTGTCTCCTTTGCCTTTTGGAAAAGGATGAAGAAATTTTGTGTAAGAGGTTACCTAGGACCTGACCTGGATGTTCAATGGGAATTGCAATTACTGTAATAGTATTCATTATCTATTGATTCTTTAGCAGAGTCTGGGTCATCAACCCATTTTTGCCCCTCTATATAAAGCATACACAATCCAAATAACAATCCAAATAATTCTTTTCTTGTGTATGAAGTATTTTAGATTATAGATTACATACAGAAATAGCCATGGATTGCAAATAGAAAAAGAAACATTTTGTATGTTCTCTCCTTCTTTGCTTTTACAGAGGTGCAGACCTACAGATCTTGCTTGAAGCCTGTGTTTCTACTATATAGTATTTAATGAAAATTTAATGCTTGAGTCTAGGGATAATTGTTTATGTATTTTTGAGAGAGAAAAGCCCAAGGAAAGTAGAGATATTAAATACTTATATCCAGATTTAAGAAGCTACTTAATCAAGTATTTAAATTAAACAGACCTGGACTCTATTTTTTTTTTTTAATCTGGAGAGTCTTATATAACCACCTGACCACTGCCTGCAGTCAGAAAAGTCTGCATACTTAAAGGCTTAATAACCCTTCAGGATTCAGGCACATAACTCAGAATATTTTCAAAGCAGACTCCGCTACCATAAAGGCTACAAAAACAGGTCTGAATTCAGCTCTGCATCGTGTGTTGGGACAATGGAGGACAATGCTGTAATTAATGTACAAATTAAATGTTTTCAAGAATTTGTGTCTCCCCCTGCAAATTCCTCATCCAAACAAGGGGAAAAAAGGAAAGGGTAATGTGCCATCAAATGTCCTTTGCGATGGCATCCAACATGTGAGAGCAGAATCAGGACTGAGCCCCCAATCCAAGTGCTTTGTCCTCTGCAGCAAATGATCCCCCTGATAAATGTTGTGGCCATGTCCACATGTCCTGAGAGAAAACAAATCCTTGATGAATTTACAGTGAGGTTATTTCATTCCCACTTAACAACAAAAAACCTTTTTGTCTTTTTAGGAGTTTGAAATACAAAAGCAAAGCTTAGCTCCAGGGCTGTGCCATGGTGAGAGAAAACAGAAATTGCTACTTACAACTCAGGAGGAGTTGACTCACAAATAAGTTGAAAGAAATACATATGACTTGAGGCATGAGGAGTGTTGTTAAGCAGAAGTGCTACTTGAAATTGAGAATCTTTGAGAAGTTGTGATTTTCTTTGTATAAAATGTTGTTTGACATTCTTGTCTGAACATTCAACTAATGTGTTAGGCAATCCTCAGGCATAATAGCAAGGTTTAGGGAAAGGACAAAGTGTGTCAGCTAAATCTTTGAATTCTTTTAGCTTCAGAGAGCAGTATCAACCCTTATGCATTATTTGAGAATTGCTTCTGGCCTGGAGTTAATACATAGATGGTCCCAAGGCAGGATTAATGTGCTGCCATCTTGGCACGCTGCTGGCACTGCAAGCATGGGTTGGCATGGATTTGCAGATGAGGCTGCTGTGAATAGCCAGAGTTTCTAAAGGTAGGAGCTCTTTCCATTGGATCCTCTGGATAGAGACCTCACTGGGGCACATAGAGAAGTTACCCATGGAGGCTACAGCTGCAAAAAGCTTCTAGGCTTGAATCTGAACCATGGGAATAAGTCTGCAGACTATGCTGGAGTTAAACATGCAGGGAAACCACTGATTGCTGAACCCTGTACCCACTGGAGCTGCCATCAGCCCCACATGAGTTAACTACAGCATGTATGCTACAGTGTGTGCCAAGAACTGTCAACTCTGCCAAGACAACCTACCTAGAGAGCATGATATGGTCCTGTCTTCCAGTGCTGACAACCAGCACCAGTCCGTGTGAGAATATAAAACCTCCCATTCCAATCACATTTCACTGAGATCCTCCTAGAAGAAAAACTCAACTACGCACTGAAGAAAAAAATCCTATGTGGTAAAATGTCACCATCAGGAGTCCTTTCAGAGCTTTGGATCTGCTGACAAGACAGGCCCTGCACAGCAGGTGCCAACGTGCTGAGGGTTCTGTGCCAGCAGGTGAGCCTGATGTGTGAGTGGACACTGAACACAGGTGTGACCCTGCCAATTCAGCAGGAGGTCAGGCAGCTCAGCTTCATCTGCCACTAATTTGGGTAACATCGTGCAGAAAAAATGAGAGAACTATAAAGAGATGGAGGGAGTTCATTCTCCTTGGAGCAAAGACGTGATAATGCAGCACTCTAGGAGCTGAATTCTCCACACTGTTATGGCATTAGCATCAGAGACAATAAGGAAACGGTTCAGCAGGAACTGCCTCTCTAGTAAAGGATGAAACACTGCTACTTCAGATTCAACAAAGCACATACAAGCAACCTTTAGCCTTGGCTGTACACTCAAATTTGTTTCTATTCATTAAATGTATAACAGGACACAAAAACCACACAGCCTTAAGTCAGCAAGTGAACCTACTCACCTCAAAAAAGGTTAAAAGTATGACACAACTCTTTCCCCTGTGGTAACAACTTTTTCCCTGTATGATCTTTACTCAGTTTATCTCATACACATTTGCTGTCCAGTTCAAACAAGATTTGGATAGAAATTCCTATAAATGTTTCCAGTCATACATCCCCAAACCAACTCCTGCCACGATGGGCTGTCTTTCAGGGTACACAGCCTGTGTTGGCACCATAGCCCTTGTATGCAGCTGCAACATGCAACATGGAGCATCTTACCTAGACATGGCCAGAATTCATGCAACCAAGACAATGGGCTGGGGGCAAACGAGCAAAGATTAGGTGAGTGCTTAAAATTAAACATGAGCTCAAGTACTGCACTAAGTCAGGGTCTTTTAGCAGGAATGATAAATGTGAAAAACACAGAAAGTAAGACAAGTGATATGGATTGGAAGACTTCTCAGACATCGGGCAAAGTATTTGCATACATTACAGTGGCCTTTGGATTGGGAGAGTTAATACTTTCCTAATGCACATTATTGGACAAAAAAGTAAAATCATGGGGACATGCATTTAAGATAAATACAACAGATAGTCTTACAAAGGTAATTTATTTGCAACTAACTTGTATTTCTGAGTCCAGCCTTCAAAACAGTGTCTGCACTGAACCTTACCTGTGAACTTTACAACCAAAGCTTGGACTCTGATTTTGTGAAGACACCTTGTCTAAGTGACAGCATAATTAAAGCCCTGACAAACAGATAAATCCATAAAGGCATGGGAGAATTCAGCTTTTTTTCAAGTTACATGTGATTTCAAAACAACACATGAAGAGACTGCAGGCATTCTCTCAGGGGATATGACAAACCCCATCAGTGTAGCTACAGTAATTATTAACTGCCCATTTTCTCCTACAATCAACTGCTGATTCAGTGAAAGAGCACAGCTGGAGGTATCAGGGTGACAAATTCAAGTGAGGCATCCTAGTAGAGCTGAAGATGTGGCCTCAGATTGTCTGACAAGTAAAATAACAAGTACGTATGCGCTGACAGTGTGCAGCATTCCAACAGCATCTAGCGTGTCTCAGGGCCATCCATATGCTCCAGCATATGTCTGTGAGGAGAGGGCTCCAGAATCACAGTCTCTGGAAATGGTAGGTCTCCCAGGCTCTCAAGATACCAGCCAGGATCCCAGTGTTGCTGCATTAATTGGTATGTAAGTACCTGCATTCCCTCCAACAAGCAACTGATTTCAGCTCAGAGGGAAATGTGTAACATAACCAGCTGTTTGCTCGTTCAGAAGATGGATCTCACAGGACAAGATTTACCAGGCAAGAAAAAGTTGCTCTGGGCTATTTCTTCAGAGCCCATTGAACCTCTGTGTATTAAGCACAAACAAGCAGCAGTAACAGAGATGTTACTGTGTAGAAGAGCAGTACTGATGAGCACACAGAAAGAGATTGAGTTTTAATAACCTAGCAAGGGGGAATACAAGTTTCACCTCACTCAGTCGAAGACAGCTTGCCTTCTTCTGCCTTCTATTCTGCTTTTCACTTACAGCTTTCTGGGGACAATTACCTGCCACGTATTTTCACATTTCAGTCCTACCTTATCGCTGTCCACTGTGTTCTGTGATGTCCTGGAGGCAATGGAAATGGTGTCAGGTTGACTGCTGCCATCCCCTTGGCTGTCTGCATCATCTATTCCATCTCTGCAAGAGATGTGATGGGGAAAAAATGACATTCCTTAACACACCACCAGTGAGCACAACGTTACAGGTGAGATGATGCTGAGTCAGCAGGACAGAGCTGAATTGTGCTAAAATTACCCCACTGAGCCAGTCCGTGATGCTACAGAGCTCTTGCAATTTAGAATGATGTCACCCTCAGCATGGGGTTTGGATTTGCACATAATCACAACATTTGTTTAAATTTCTTCAGGAATTTAAAACTAAGCCATAAAGATGCTCTCCAAACATAGATAAAGACAATATAGAGCTCTACCTATTTACCTCACTGAGGCTGCTAACACATATCATAAATGTTTATTGGCCTTCCAAGGTAAATACTTAAATAATACAAAATATGTATGTAAGGACAAAGGAAAAATATGTCTCCATTCTGTACAAGAAAACTTGTGTATTGGAGCATATTCTCAGAGGAAATGTCTGGATCTCTGCTTTGCTACAGGTCTCCTGGATGACTTGGTTATTTATGCTTTGGATGTCTCTATAACACAGCCTGAAGTAAAAGAGGGATAAAATTTGATGTGGAAATGAAGATGCTCAAATTACAGGTGGCTTTTGGAATAACAGAAAAAGAACAATTCATTATCTATAATTTCTATTTAATCCAGGATTGAACAAGTTGACAAAAAAAAAAAAATATTACCTGACAGGCTGAAACAAGTTTATATTTGATGATGAAATACAGATTACTCACTATATATTCTTCAATATATTGGCAGGATCAACAATAATTTTGGTTGCCAAACAGTTAAATGTACCAAACAAAGAAAAAAAATCTGGTTTTACTCAAATGTGAAGAAGTAAAATCTACTTTAAGAAAGAGCTATAACCTTGGACTCTCAAGAATTTTTACTGTTTCTCTCTATACTTCAGAGCATAAAATGAAAGATCTTTGTACGTATATCATAAAAAAGATTTCTAGCTACTTTTGCCAAGACAACATAAAAAAGCAAAGACAATGAAAACTGCATTGACTACAGTAAAAACCAGTATAAAGTCCACAGACACCACAGTGCTGTGGGTTGAGAAAACACCAGCGATTTCATGTTGTGGGGAATGACTGTAGTTACCTTCTACTGTTGTTTCGCTGCTTTGCTGGTGTCTTGGGGAGCTGAATTGGCTCTTTCAGAGCTCCTTTCAGATGAATGATCCTTTCTTGAATAACTTCCCGGATGTTTTTGATCCATTCCTGCTTTGTTTCAATACTGGAGGCCTAAAGTTACACAAGACAGAAAGACAAAGACTTTATCACGTTCTCACCTCCCATGTAGAGGAGTCATGGCCAGCTGATGAATGTCATGATTAACTGTTTGTCCTCTCTGCTGCACTGTTGCAGCTGCTGGATTACCTGGTAACCCCAGGGAACTGAAAACATTCTGATCAGACCTACTTGGCAAGCAACAGCAAAGCAGCTAAGCTCTGGATAAATACATTTATTGCTAGCAATACAGCATGCTCTGTAGAGGGGAAACGGGTTATCAGTGCACAGCTGGGATTTCCTTAGACAAAACAACTATAGCATGGATTCTTCAGCAGAGACTCACTTGACAAAACAGGCTGTCAGCTCTGGAGGTCTGTGGAATAGGCTGGTTGTTGATAAGCCCAGTGGCAAAGGAATTAGAGAATTACACCTCCCAGCCAAACACCCTGAGACCTGCCCTGTGTCAGTGTGTATCTGCTCAGCCCAGGCTGCAAGAGGAGATGCAATTCCAGCACAGCTGCACAACTGTCTCAATTGCTACTGAGGCCTTAGAGTTCAGCTGCCCCCTGATGCAAGCATGACCCCACAGGCAGACAGGGAAGCCACGTCAATGAGGAAGGAAGAAACTGACCTTTCCTTCAGAGCTCCCAAGGCCTGAACTAGAAGTGTTAAAGGCAAAGAAAACAACCAGATAAGACTTACTTTCAGCACTGTTTTATTGTCTGAGGATGGTGTTCGTCCAGACCACAAAGCAAATTTGCAGGGATCTCCTTCAACATGTTCAGTCACTCCCAGTTCTGAGGTCTAGTGTGGAGGAGAGATGATGAAAGATTTTATATATTTGAAGCTTCATGAGAAAACTTTGGACTTGTAGGAAGAAGTGGGGAGGCTGGGATAGGTAGGGGAATAGGATCTTATCTCCGTTCGATACACACAGATAAAAGAAACAGAAAAGCTCTGGGCTGACAGGGAACTGAATGGCTGGAGTGATCCCGCTTGCATTTCCCCCCAGCCATCACATATCTCACTGCCTTAAACCTCTCCAAACTCACTGCAGGCTGACTTAAAGGTGAGTCCTACAGGACTGTGGGCCAGTCCTTCCAGGGACAAAGGTACCCCCAACCCAGAAGGGGACATGTGAGCCTCCAAAACGCCACTTCTGCCTACAAAAAATACAACACCCAGAATATTTTCTTTGCAGCCACACCTACCAGTAACTTGTTCTTGTAAACATATTTTGTGTGTCCTGAAGAATCTTTGATCTCTTTGCTAAACACCAAAGAGATTTCAAAGAGAAACAAATGCCTCTCACGGCCTTTCCGAATGAGAGACTTGGGATCCCACACTTGGAAGGAATCCTGAAGAATCAGCTCTCCCTGGACGTCCAGGTTCTCATCAAACCCTAAAACCATGAAATACAATTGCTTGTATTTATTCTTGGGACAAGCAATTCACAGAAACACCACAGCAGTAAAGAATTGAAATAAAAGAGTCTTTCTCTTCTTTTTTCTTCCAATTCTGAAAGAACAATAACAGCTATCTATTGCCCCAGTGATAATATTTTTCTTTTTCCTTTTTTTTTTTGCAGTGCAGAGATGTAATTACTTCATTGGAGGTCAAATACATCATATGTGCTAAATGAGACTTCTGTTGAAGTAATAATTAATCAAAAATAATATTATGAAAGTTTCAGGGGTGGTTACTGTACACAGAACATTGCAAGAAATCCTATGCACTTCATTATGAATTCAATTTGCCCTCCTGCAATCTTAGTCACCCAGGCTTATTGTGCTGCCTGACTACTGGCACCAGTTCCTTTTTTCACTTGTTTTAGCAATCTGCTGGTTTCTTGGTTTTCCTCAAGCCAGTCTGGAAATTATTTTCCCAGGCCAAGAAAATGTGTGAGACACAATAAAGCATCTCAGTCCAGAATAAAATTTTTACATTTCAGAAATACTCCACACAATAATAAGCCAATAAAAGACTTCACTTTGTGCCAATCAAACTTTTTTTCTGTAGTTTTAAAATATTTTTTTAATGTTTCTTTTTAAATCGTTGGCATAACTATGCTAACATTTTGAAACACAAGCTGTTTTGACTCAGAAAACCAGAACTTTTGAAATGTTGAAACAGAATTATGAAATGTTTTCATCCAATAATTTTTACAGCTGTCAGCAGCTAAACTGATACTGTTTCAGGAGGTGATTTTTTTTTTTTTTTGTTTAATGGAGAAGGAATGTTTTAGCTAAATATACATATATATATATATATAGCATATGTATATGTATATACACACACAGAAGATGCAGAAAAATAACCCCTCCCCATCAAAACTTCCTAGCCAGCTTTATTCTTTCAAGACCTTTGGAAAAAATATAAGGAAGGAGCCAGGAGATACCTAATAATTATGATGAAACAACAGAACTGCTACAGTCAACCTCTACTAACTTCCACCACAAGTTACTAACAAACTTCATTTCTCAGCATGTCCCTCCCTGCCCTGGCCCCTACCCACCTTCCAGCATGCTGACATGCATGGCATCATTGGCCTTCTTGGGGACACTGAGCATCACTTCCAGGCCATCCTTCAGCTCCCCTTTGCCCTCCTCACAGCAGGTCAGCAGCTCCTAAGAAGCAATGCAGACACCCATAAACAAACTCTGATCCATGTGCTGCCTTCACACCCAGCTGTGCTATTTGGTCTCCCCCAGAGAAGGAGAAAGCTGAACTGCAGCAAACCCCACTGTGCATGCTCACAAATAGTGGGGATCAAATGGGAACAACTATAACACAAGCAAAACAAGGTGTTTTCAAGGGAGACTGTGCCTTTGGAAGATTTCTGGGGACTTATGCTTACAGGTCACGAAGCAGCTCCCTTAAGCAAAAGGTAACTCATTACACCTTTGAACTGCTCTGCATGAGCTGATGTGTGTAGCTCACTGAGGTACCTTCAGTAGGAGTTGGTATTTTGTGATCCTCTGGACAGGCTTGATTAAATAAGAAGAGATGGAGTTGGCCAGCCCATGTCTTTGCTGAATTTCCTAGAAGGGATAAAAACAGCAGTCAGTCATGGAAAACTGTTAACCCCCTGCCAGACAGAACCACCCATAACTAATTTTAGCTCTGGATCCCTACATTCTATGTTTAGCTTTTTAACCCTCTTTAAGCTCACATGAACATAAGTGTGGTTTCAGAGAGGCTGACAATAAACTGCAGAGTCCCCCCAAGGCCCTTAAACTGCAGGGTCCCTTTACAAGTCAAGATAAAGCTCTGCTGAGTAAACAGGCCTTGATTTAAGTATGACTTACCTGTCATGTCATTCCCCTAGCTATGCAGGCTGAAAGCAGAGTCTTAACATTCAATTAAAATGAAGTGACATTAAATTAATTTGCATGAGTAGGGTGTAATTTAGCTGTCTAAACATAGGCATCGAGTCCCATTTGAGAGCCCTGGGGTAGCTGAAATACCCACATGGGAATAACAGGTCTGACACAGTGCTGACAGACCTGCTCTGCTCTGAGGTGGCACCTGGGGCTATATCCCTTGTGATACCTGTTACAGCACTGAAGACTTCTGTTTCGTCACCTCAACCTCAACCAAAATGTCTGGGCTGATCAGTGTGGTGTGCTCATGAATTTCTGGAGACATCACAGACCTGCTGAGGGCTGCAAAGGGCCCAGCTGCCTCCTCCTGTTCCAGGGGGAGTTAAGAGCTCCTGAAAGTCCTACAGGACCCTAAAGAACATATTTAGCTACCTAAAAGACTCCAAACTCATGCTCTACAGGGACAGATTCTCTGCTGAAATAGAACAGATTGGAAATCCTTCTGTCTCTGCCAGGCCCTGCTGAGCATGCCTTGCCATGTTCCTGGCCACCAGATCCTTGATTCCTAAGGAAGCAAATGGAAAAGGGGAATGGGACTTTTCTCCAGCTACTGGACTGCAAACTTGAGACTGTGAAGTGAAGAAGTTATGGAAGATGAAGGGAGAAGAGCTGCCAAGAGCAGAGATTTTCCTTTTGTATACAATCTGATTTTCTGCTGAGTACTAGGGAGGTTATTGCTTCTTTTTAGCTCCAGTGTTTGTCTTAATGCTGGGGTGCAAAAGCATCCACTTTTCACACAATGTTCCAACAGATTTTTCATTTGTTGATTTGGTTTCTTTTACTAGATTTTTTTTTTTTTTTAATAGCTCTGGTGCCATGAACAAGACCCAAAAGGGAAGGGGCTCTGTTTGGGGATTACTGGAAGTTGCATGAAGCTGAGTCACAGCTGACTTCACAGAGGACCTGTGCCTGCAAAGCACATGGCTGAGACTCAATTCATAACTGCAGCAGCCAGCAAGACCTCAGCCACATCTGTGAACTTCCTGGAGCTGGCAAAGTACACTTGTTTTTGTAGGATCCAAGTAACAAAATTAGTCCTGCTGCTTTCCCCCAGCTCTCTGAATAGCAGGGCATGCTCTCAAGCAAGATTCCTCCTTTTTGGCACTCCTTGTTCTGCCAGGATGCTCCCTGGTCAGACTGTGCAGGGACACAGTGGATTGGTGGAGTGACATTTGACAAGTGATGGGAAGGGACATTCTCCCTGCAGCTCCTCCCTCTGGTCCCTGAAGTGTTGGAGCAAGACCCTGTTTGTGCTTCTGCTCATTTCCTAAGGGACATTCTGGCTCAGCAGAGAAACTGTCCAAGAACCCTCATCCATGCAGAAGCAGCATGCTCTGCAATGCTACCAGAGCCACTGAGCTTTACCATGTCCCACGCTGGTCATGCAAACCAAGAGTGCCCTGTGGCTTCTGGAATATAAAACCAGATCTTTTCCAAGATTCAAAGCAAAAAAAGTATTCCAAATAGCAGAAGCAGGCCCATGTCTCAACCCAACTCTGTCCCAAAGATCAAAGCTTGCTTAACGAAGGACACTAAAATCAACTTGAGCACCTCAATAAAATGCTGATTCTACCAATTGAAGTTGACAGCTAACATATGTTGGTAATCAAAAATATACCTTGCTAGCCTGAAGTATATGGTATTACAAATACTAAAATCTGCTAAATATGGCAGGCATCATTGAAATTGCTGAATAAAGAACAGTTTTAAGTAATGTTGAACAAGATAGACACAAAAACTGAAAGAGGGAAATGAATAAGGCTACTGCAGTTAAGTCAGAACAAAAACACTATTTTCATTCCTTGTGCAATTTCCAGCTAATATAACCATACCAACAACTTCTGAATTTTATAAACAAAGTACCATCTGTTGGGAGGGAAGATGGTAATCTTTATGCTTTATTAGACAAATGCTGTAGGATAAATTAGGCACGTTTCACAGTTGAGAATTTGTACATTGTTTTTCACCTGTCTCAACTGGTTCAATAAAATAAATTGCTTTTCTCTACATACATGGCTTCACTTACATCCTGAGAACATCCCAGCTCAGCATTGCTCGTAATTCTCTTCACGGTTTCAAATGAGATATGTCACCTACCTTTGCTCCTTCTCCTAATCAGTTAACCCTTTCAGTGAGCCCTGTAGCTGCAAGATTTCCACGGGCCTGAAGGGCTCAAACAAATTCCTGAGACTGTTCATTTTCATCTCAAAAGTGGCTTTCTATGACAGCTTATGAAGTTTGAGGAACACTTGTGATTTTTACTAAGGGGTGTTATTCTAGATAATTCACTCTCATCATCAGGGTTTTGAGAAATTCCAAGTTTTGCCTGAAAAAAAAGGACCGACTATTTCCTCTGTATTTCTTGTGCCAGGCTGTCCTGCGCCTGAACCACTGGCACTCCAAGATCTCTAGGTAAGAAGGATCTACAGGCACTTTGCATTCCCTTAGTCACTCACAACGAGTGCCTCCTGGAGGATTTTTCGGGGGGATGGTCAGCTTTCCCTTTTTGCACAGGCACCACTGGGTGATGGCCCAGCACCCAGGGAAGGCAAACACCTCCCCCTGGCAAAACAGCAGACGCTGACACACGAACATTCGCTGCTAAGCAATATCAGGCAGCTCTCCAGCCCATACAGAGAGCTGGAGTGGAAAAGCTTTTAACCTGTGCAAACAACACTGACGGACACCGAAGGCGGCTCCAGAGTCGCTGACCAGTACAAACCATTCAAGAGGCTCAAGCGCCACCTCCTGGAAAACCCCTTCCAGTTCCACTCGGCTGTTAGCCCATCCGGTAACAAGGAAAAAGAAAAAGGTGTTCATCACTTTTCCTGCGGCTCATGTGAGACCTTTCATTATCGAGTGAGACTGACATTCTGTAACCATTGCCACGTACAAACTCCAGAGGAGCTGATTTATGTCAGATGCCAACTCCATCACAGCTTGGATCCTGCTGATCTGTTACATTTGCAAACCCTTTCGATGCTTTGGAAGAGAGGTCTTAGCATTTTATTTTATTTTATTTTATTTTATTATTTTATTTTATTTTATTTTATTTTATTTTATTTTATTTTATTTTATTTTATTTTATTTTATTTTATTTTATTTTATTTTATTTTTCCCAGAAAGACAGCTAATTAAAGCTATAAGGTAGCAGACAAGCATGGCAAAATGGATGAAGCCAAATAAGAGGAAGATCTTGGTTTAAAGGTACTCAAAAACTTGAAAGATTTTTCTCAGCCTACAAAATTGGAATTGGAGCCTAAAAGCATTTATCACTGGCTGTAGCACTTGTATGGGAAACACTCTAATTGGAGTCAGTGGAGCTCCTTATTAACACAATGAAGTAAATGTGGAATAGGCTGGGTAGAATTTGCAGAACAGGAGGATAGGAGCTGTTTTAGATTTAGGGATTTCAGGTCATAATGGAATCTGAGATTTTCATTTTATCACTAACCCAGAAACAGATTACATCTAAACCAGATCTTTAGAAAGGACTGAGTCTGAAAAATGCCCAGAGGTTCCCATAGGAATGTGTGTCCCCACACCTCACCACACACCACAGCACAGCTGATCAGCTCTCACAGCATGGGATATCTGCAGTGGAATGAAAAACCCAAATGCCAAGGCACAGAAAGGAGCCCCTAGCCTGAGTGGAAAAAGAGGTGTTTCAGCTGCACCAGGTGTGTGGAAGGAAAACAGCAGTGGCTGCTTACATCAAAGAAAGTCCCTGCATGTTCCAGGATGAGCTGGTTGGAGTCAGGCTTGTTTTTGCAGTAGGTGACATACATCTGAAATTTGTCTGCCTGTGAAAACAAACATCAAGGGAAAAGCAAGGTAAGCTCTTTCTCTCCTCCCACAGGTTTTTATTAAGATACACCAGGATAAATACAGGTGACAGCTCTCTCCCACACATCCACCACCACCACCCACCCCCACCCTGCCACCAAGCAGCACAAGAGCAGAAATTAAGAGCAGAAGGCTTTAAGGGTCATGCCTTACTTGAGCAGTTCTGAGGACTGTGGGAGGTTTTCTTTAACAAATATCACAGAGGGAAGGCCTAAAAACTTTAATCCACTTGTAAAATAATTTCTAAGTGCTCTAAGAATGTTACACAAGAGTTTGAAAGTCTCAAAACTCAGTTATGAAGTGTTGACTCTATCACCTATTTGAAGATAAAGCCAGTCTAGAATCTGGGCAAGTGACTCAACTAGTTTAAACTGGCACAAGCCAACATTTTTTACTTGAAATTTGTGACACTTGGCCCAAACTTGCCTTTCCTACTTTGGTTCCAATTTCAATGGCTCAAATTTTATGTTGTGCTAGGAGTGTTTTGCATTTTATTTCCTAATTTGTTTCCTTTTAAGCAGAAATTAAAAGCATCTGTGCACTCTCATCTCTTATTAATGTACTCTGGTCTAAAGAAGAGGGAGGCAAATAAAAGAGGAGGATGTTTTCCTTTTATTGATATTGCATTTTTTTATTCCAGATATCTAAACAACAGGACGCTGCAATTGTGCAGGCAGCTTTGTATGTATATCTGGAACCACACACACAGCTCTGGACAGGTACCTTTGCTGAGATGATGCAGTAGTATCTTAAAGTACCATGAAGATTTGGCAGAGAATTATACATAAATGCATTCATCTTTCCTAAACCTGGTCTTTGTAAACAATATTTCTGAATCCATTTCATCAAGTCTTGTGACATGTTTTTAAATTAAAAGTCCATCTGAAATCATCTAAACATGCTCATTTTTTGGATAAGTGAAAATATTTCATCTTTACTCTTAAAATACTAATTCTTAGCTTTGATATATGAATAAAACAATCAGACAAAACACAAAGATAGCTGACTTGACTGGTAAATATTTTGAAGAAAACAGCTTTCATATAGAAAAATTACTGTAGCAAATTCCCAGAGCCTCCTAAGTTCAAGAAGACTCTATGCATCAAGATTTCAAAGTCCTGTTGGAAATTATCCTGGCATTGCATAATGGAATGAGAGAGCACAGTGGCTCAGAAATTTGACACTAATTTCTGGAGGAAAAAAGTCGATAAAATATGTTCTTCATGCTTTTGTGGAGTTCTAATGGCATGACTAAAATTCTTTAAGGAAGGTATATTAAGATTTTAAATGTCTGTCCTCCCAGGGCCTTTCACAGGGAAACGAATGTCACCTCTAAAAACAGGTTTGGTTTGATGGAGTTCTGCTAAGCAGAAGCCAGCAGAGGTAAATAAAAGCTGTGCTGGTCAGTACAGGACAAGGAGAGAGGCTCTGGAAAGCCTTCACACTGTTGCTGAGGAGAAGGGTGGAAGCTTTTACCCTGGGACAGGTGAAGGACAAAGCAGTTGGAGTTCCAGACTAGCTCCTAATCTCATTTATCACTGGGGACATAACCCTTGCACCTATTCCCAGCTTGTTCCTGTCTGTGCTGGAAGAATTAATTTGAATAAATAATGAGAAGCAGCAGCCTCATTACCCAGGTGACAAAGCAGTGGCCCACATCCTCAGGCAGTTGTTCATATTTCTCCAGCTCCTTTAGAAAAATGCTGAAAGAAGAAGACACCAATGTAATTAGTTACAGTCAAATACCCAGGAGATGTAGGATAACCAATGAGTTAATTAGTGCTAATGATCAATACTTGTATCTTGATTATGAGACTACCCAAGTGTCCAGCCAGCAGAAAAAGTGTCACATGCCAAGGTATGCTTTGTGTTTTGAGTACAGTCATTAACTCCACCAGGATGGAAAAAGAGGCAATCTCTAGTAGGGAGTCAGTGTGTCCAGGACTGTTCTATTTGGACATAGATCCTCAAGGAGTTTTTGTGTAGTGGTTCAGACAAAGAGCAAGAAGGGAAGCCCAAAGGTGCCAGATTCCCAGCACCCAACTTGGCACACTGGACAAAAGACAACAACTTAAACAAGCTCAGAATTTCATATGTAACCAAGTAAATTCCAAAATACAGATTTTTTTTTTTTTAATCAACCCTCTCTGAACAGCTTGTACCACAAGTGACACTTGTTTGCAGATAGATGCAAAAATATTTTACAAAAATGTAAAATGCCTGGGTGGAAAGAAGAATATGAAACAGTTTCTTCAGCTGCTCCTCCTAGAACATGTTTTCTGGACCATTCACCATCTTTGCTGCTCTTCATTGGACATGGACTCTGAATCAGGCTAGAGGATGCCTTAACATAACCAGCCAAAGGAGAAGGCTGTGGAGGACACCAGGGGAGGGGACGGGGAAATTTATTTTAGCATTGATAGAAAGAAGTTTAAGAGGAAAAAAGATTACATGGAAGAAGCAGGCTGCAGGTGTAGGGGTCAGAGAAAAGAGAAATGACAGCAGTGAGAGGCTGTGGGACATGACTGAGAGCTGCAGGGATGGTAGCTGGGAGCAGTGGAAACTCAAAAAGGAGGGTAATCAGATGGCATCAGTCAGGGTCACCAGAACAAAAATACAGCACCACAGAGAAAGGGGAAGTGGGAAGGCAATCTGGCTACTATCCTGATATGCTTTGAAGCTGCTTGCACAAAAGCATGCATATGGCATGCTCTGCTGGGCCCTATTTGTGTGATGGCACATTTATCTGACTGAAACACTTGAAATGTCCCACAACTTGAACAGGGAAGGACTCTCTCATTTGGTTTAAAAGTGTAACCTGAAGGCAGATTTGGAATTCAAACTGAATTTGTTGGATCCAGCACCCCTAAATGTTAAGATTATAACTGTTGTTGCATTCATGTTATTATACCATGGAAACAATGCCCCCTAAGCTGATCTGGTACACAGTCTTATCTTAACAAGATGGGGTACTGTTAGTTACAGATTAAATAGAGAAAGTCTCCAAGAAGTGGCAGAAAGCTACTTATTAACCCAGCTCATGCCAACAATTCCACTTTCTCCTCTTTTTGTTTTCCAAGATCATATTTTTGACAGGCAAGCGTCCAGATTAGATCTGGTGCTGTGAGATGGAAAGTATGTATCAGACTGCACAGCAAAGCATTGCTGTAATGTGACTTTAACATTGTTAATCAGCTGAAGGTGAAGTTTGAACTAAGTCGTAATTCATTTTTGTAAAAGAAACAAAACAAGAAATCAAACATTATTTTGCAAATTTGGATCAATTACTTTACACTCAGGTGTATGCACTGTACTGTGGGGCTCTCTGCAGACACCACAGAGATGCACAAGTGCCTAAACATTAACAGAACTGTAAGAAAACCTACTTGTTATGGAAGTCATATATCTCCTGAATATTGCCAAAGATGATGTGTTCTTTATTAAGGATCCCAGCTGGTATTTCTTCCACTCCACTTGTCATTTCCCAAAGGTAAGTCTGGAAGACACCAGAAACTCTTAATTTTGTGAATAAATGCAGTGGAAAAGAATAGATCCTGTTTTTTTGCCAAAGGCACAGGCTGAAAAGGAACTATGTACTTCGAGATTAAATAAACAAGCTAAAAAATTTTTCCAGTGTTACAGAAAGCTCTCCAGAGAAATTCAAAATGCTGATGCTTTGAAATTGTCTGAGGAAAAAGCAGAAACATGCCAACAACACCTGTCTTTGCTGTCCACCTGATGGTGTTCAAAAACTGCAGGCAGAAACAGCTGCAAGGTAAGCCAGATTTGCCACTTCAGTAGCATTAGATACATAAAAATCTCTGTCAGACTGCAGGGATGTGAAAGCTGACAGATTTCACTGAATTGCACTCTGTTTTTTGCCTTGAATATCACCATCCACTTTAGGAACACCCTGCTGAACAGCTAGGCAAGGTATTTGACTGTGCAAATCCAAAAGTTTCTCCAGTATGAGGTGATTCAAAGGAATAGATTTAAATCCTTAAGGAAAGGCTCCATGAATCAATGTGCACAGCCTGTGTATTGAAGTGAACATCCCCACTGCAGAGGACAACATGTGCTTCCAGGAAATACTGGGGACCTCCTGGGCCATAACTTACCTCTAAACATTCATGTAAATCCCTGACATAAGCTTTTTCTGTCTGCAGCAGCTCAGCCATAATGAATCTGAAAAAAATTGAATATTTTTATTATTATTTTGTTTTGGATTATACGCATTTCTACAATGAACAGAAAATGAAACATCCTCCTGTTTTCTTAAGGAATAAGGGAATTCCTACCCTAGACCTTAGCTGCCTTACTTTGCACCTTTCAGGTCCATGACCAAAATACCACTTCATACTCCAGTCCCTTGTAGAGTCATTTTCTAAAAATCTTTTCTGCACAAAATCCTATTAAGCTGTATTCCTGCAACCCTGAGTCCATGGGATTTGCCACCTACATGCCCATCCTTAACTATCAGCTGGTTCTCAGAATTTTTTTCCCCCCAGAATTAAGGAATTGTGATTCACCAACAACACTTGAATCTTTGCTGACAGTCAGTGGGAAGTCACCCTAAAACTTTACCTTTAGAGGCAACACAGATGCATTTGGGAGACACCACTACTTTGAAGAGACTTCAGCAGCTTGGTATCTCACCAGAGAAAATCCAGATGCTGTGAAATGCAATAATTGCATCTGTAGAGCCTGGGGCTGGGCCCCTCAAAGTTGAAATTCCTGATGTTTTGCAAATTTGCCACAGGCAGACCAAGTGTAACATTTTCTAAAGTGTAAGTGGTTTCTTATCAATCATGACCTGCAGTGACAATTTCAAAGGGCTGAGAAATACTTTCCCAATATTCTTATAAAAAAAAATAAGACAGAATACTGTGAAAACAGACTGTTTATGGATTTAAGTACAAGAACTTCTCAAGTATTTCCTCTAGAGTGAACTATTTCCAGTTCTCTCAGTCCTACATTTGCTGAAATTTGAACCTAAACTTCCAGTGAACCCTTGGGTCACTGATGTTTAGATAATACTTAGACTCCTAAAGATGCCCTTTATTTTTTCCTGCTCATGTTATTTTTACATACAACCAGAAAGAAATTAGCAACTCCACAACACCAGGGTTAATCCAAGTACTTGACTCACTACTTTCCCTTTCTAACTTCTGATTAAAACCAAAAGAAATTCAACCTTTATGTCCTTCTGAAATTCTCTAACCTACAAGTAACAACTTCTGCCCTACACCTGTGGACTTATCTCAATAGCTCTACAGCTGGAAGGGGTTACAGGATTGTCAGTTCTGGTCATGCCAATATCAAAGAATTATTCTTTAGCAGATAATGTGCCATGCAGACAGAGTGTTTGGGAACATACTCTTTCTTTCTGGCTGACTTCCTTTTTTCTTCATTGACTTCATGATTTGCATCTCGCAGCTTTACCTCCCGGTCTGAAAGACTTGCTGGAATGATATCTAGTTCTAGGTCTTTGTTATCCTAGGGAAAAAAAAAGTACAGAGTTGAACTTCATTGTAATCCTACTGTTGTGCAAAGTGCAACATGTTCATGAGATCAAAGAGGTAAGAAGGGAAAAATGTAAGATAATAACAAAAAGGAGGAAATTTAGAGAGAAGCAGAAGTACTGTGAGAAGAGATAAAAAAGCTGAGAAATAGATGTTAAAGAAATTATATACAGAAAATACATTCATTGTAATCTTTACTGTTTCTCCTAACTAGGAATCAATATTGATAAAAAGGTCTAAATTACCTTACTCTTTCATATCTAAATTAGTTGTCTAGTGGGAAAACTGACTAGTTGTCTATGGGACTTCATAAAAACCAGTCTGATAAAGTAGAGTGCCATACAGAGACAACTTTCAGTGGCCATTTACCATGGAATACCTTTCCCAGGCTGTGGTTAGAACTCTGTAAACCAGAGGCCCTACAAGGAACAGTGCAGTTAAAGTATCATGAGAGTGTGACAGAATTTATTCCTTATTCTTGATACTTAATTCCAAAGAGTCGTTGACTGAAAGGTCTTTAAGTGTTTCTGCTTCTGGCACTCTCCCTTAATACTACAGCCAGGAGATCCTAATTTTTGCTTCTTATGATAACCTACTTCACCTAAAAGAGTTCAGAGCTGAGGTTGGGGATCAATTGTTTGTGTTAGTTAAAGGATAAGAGAATGGAAACTTAGAGTCAAAGTTTGAATTTGATGCAAAGTAATGATGTGGGAGTGGGATTTATGGTTTATACCAAAATTAACACAGACTTTTATTCAATCAATGTGTTTTCCCCCCACTTCCTCCTGAAAGCTGTATGGTCTCCTGAAAAATGGTGCAAACATTTGTTTAGAAAATCTTTCTGATCTTCATCTGCGTCTCCCCACATCACTGACCCACCACAGAAAAACCTTTTAACCCTTCTTCTCCAGAAGCAGTTCTGAGCATGGCCAGGTGGGCTGGCTGAGTTTTCAGTGTTTCTAATGGGCACACAAAAACCAACAGCATTGATACCACAGGCTCCACCTCCCTCTGTGACTCTGGTATAAAATCCCAACAGGACAGGGTCCTACAGTACCTCTGGGTTGATTCCAAGGGCTTTTTCCAGGGAGTAGCGGTATTTCCCCATCCTGAGAGAGAAGTCCCGGTAGCGCTTGTCGACGGTGGTGACCCACTTCCTGATTTCAGTGGCGTGTATGTGTCCTTTCTCTACAAAGCTGTCAGCCAGCTGGATGAGGAGCTTCACTTTCTCCTTTGTTTGCTGCCCAAAATATGGTCCTTGGTTATGTTTCATTATTATTTCCTTTGCTTTTAACTCACACAGCAGTCAAAAGAAGTTCACAATTTTTATACATCATTAAAGAGTGTCAGTGCTCCATCTTATACAGAATCAGAAGCTTCAAACTTTTTCAGCAAAACATGAAAGGAATGTTTTGAAAGAAATGACATTTTTATAAGGACACTTATGAAGCTGAAGAAAATAGAAAGTCAAGTTTTTGAAACCCCACAGACACAAACACATAAAACATGTTGGAAGTTATACATGCCTCCTTCCCGTAAGCAAGAGCTTATTTTTGGTGAGCCTTGGAGTAGAAGACAAGATTTTAAAATCACACCTCATAAAATACACCCAGTTACTCTGAGTCTATACCTGGTGGATCTGCAGACCTGTGTAGGAACGTCATTAATACACCACATATCAGCCCAGGAAGTGATTTTGAGTCATTACTACTCTGTTCCAAAAAGAAACAGAATTTAAATCCAAATTCATGGTCTACTATAAAATCCTCCACTGGTATTTTAAGTCCAGTTAGAATATTACCAGCTAAAAGATGCCTGAACTCCAAAGCAGACACTGAGCCCCCAAACCTTCCAGGGATCATTCCTATTCCACTTAGGCTCTGACTGCCCCTTAGTCAAAAGGACCTAGTTGTAAACTATATAAAGGAACTAGTTATAAACTTTAGGTCTGATTCCAAATCTATCCCAGGAAATGAGGCACTGGCAAGCCTGTTGTCAAAGACAGAGGATGTTCCACCATGCCTGAAGCAGGACACTCTGTCAGATACTTGACATTATCAGTGATCTGACCATGAATGGACAAATGCATGTCAGACCAGAAAACATCCAGCAGATTTCAAACACAAAACTAAATTCAAGGAATTTCACCACCATTATAGATTAACAGCTGAATCAGACATCATCCTAACAAATCAAATTAGTACTTCAGCACGGCTAGGTACACAGATGTAAAAATCTAACTCCCTGTTGTATTTAAAGGGTGATTCATTCCCAAAAGCTACTGGTGATTTTGCATTCCAAACAATTGGTTTGGCCAGAAAGTTCCTGGGATCAGGAAGGGTTTGAGCTACAGCTTAATTTGAGAATAACATCAGTCTGGGAATGACATGCATTTACCAGATTGCACATGGCAGTGAAAATATTCTATGTCAGCAGTAGGACAGCCCAAGGGAGCAAAACTTAGATGTGTCAGTGTAAGAAACAGCCAGTAATGGTTAATAATGAAAAAGGTCTAAAATTCAATCCTAGGCTAAGTCAAGAGTCAAAATGATTTGGAAACTTTGTTATGAATTTGGATTGTTCTGATAAAAATTAAATTATGAACTAGGATGTAATTTCAGGGGGAGTAATTATGGGTGGTTAGAATTCAGAAGTAGTTGAAAAAATGTTGTATGTGTCCTGTCTGAAGAAATTACCCTCCATCCACTGCTAGTTATCTCACATTTTCAGAAACATGCAAGCTAAGCTAAAAGAAGGGGACAAGAACACCACAAAGCCTGTGAATCAAACCCACACAAGCATGGACAGCCTAAGGAGGAATTTAAGGATTACAGAAGATCAATTTCAGGACACAGTGAAATGCAGTGAAATAATACCAAAGCCATGGTCTTCCAGCAGTCCAACTCTGCAATTTACATCCTTATCAGAGATTGTTAATACCCCTGTGGATTCACTGTCTATGAATTACCTGTGGTTTGAATTAATTTGTCTGAAGCAGATCCAATCACCATTCCTGTGTAAATCCCACCAGATTTCCCAGAATTGCTCCATATAAATTAATATATTCTTGGTAATGCAGTTTTGTATTCAAAAATGTTCACCCTGGAGTCTAAAGACTCATCTATTTAAAGTACTTTGTTGGGATCAGCAGATTATTTCTAATGAGATAAATGATCATCTGTGATCAACCCAGCTGGAATTAGTGAGATAAATTGTGGTTTTAATGACAGAAGAAAGAGACCAAGAGTCCATTGTGACCTTGGATGTGTTCAGATCAGTCACTCTATCCCATTCTGGAATGATTGTTTGAGGATGGAAGGAATGTCTTATTAGATTGCTGTGAAGTCTGTATGCAGATGGACTTTCTCTTCTGATCAGAACAGAAATTTTCTATAACCAGTACTAAGCAAGGTGGATAAAACCTCCTTTTTGTGCCTATGTCTTGCTAAAAGTTCTCAAAAGTCATTTATCTTCAGGGCTAGGATTTTTATAGGGCAACTATAAAAGCAAGAGAATATTATTACAGAGATTCAAGGCATTGAAACAAGACCATAAATACAGACTAAAGCAGATGGCATAATTAGATTAAAGTTACTGTTTACTTTGGCAGGTACTCTGAATTCCCCATATTCCTTCAGGAGTTCCTGAGTTTCTTCTGCTGATTCCCCTGTGGAGTTGTGAGTAGAGAGGTAATATTCGCCTGTTTCTTGGATCCAGTCTAAGGCCTGTGAATGTCAAAAACACCAAAGGAAAAGCAAAACAGTTTTTGTATTTCAAGAACTAATTCTCTGACAAAAAAAAGAAACCCTGCCAAACAAAGAATATCAAATGCATTGGGACTTAATACCCTGTATACTAAAACACTTTCTAGGAACACATAAAAAGAATAAAATACTGAAAGCAGGTGGGAAAGGATACAAAATGGTACTCTGTGTTTTCTAGAACAAAAAGGAGTGTAGGGAATTCCACCTATATACAGATAAATCTGCAGGGAAAGCAGTTTTCTCATTCAGAAATAGCTCAATAAATCAAATTTGCTCTTATATTTATTTTCAAACAAATGAACAAGTACAGAAATTATTCTGAGGTGACAAAAATAGTGAATTTTGTTATTGGGTTTTGGAATTGTCTTACGTTGTTTTAAAATCTGCATTTGCCATGTTTTTAAAAGTTACAGTGTTTAAACACAACCTGAGATTGCAACAGGAGCCACACACAGAGGTATTACATGCATACAGGAGATTTTACACATCGCCAGGACAGAAGGATAAGGTGGGGTTTTCACACTACCTGCTTGGCACTGCGCTCAAAGACAACATACTGCTGGCACTGATCTAATCTCCTTTTCTTCAGGGTCCAGAAGTGGAGGACCCGATTCTCCCTCTGCAACAGCTCACTCAGAATGGCTGTAGGGCAAAGGAAAACATCTGCATGACTAGGGATTCCTTGAGTGCATACAGAAATAAGCTATGAAATGATGAATTTAATCATTTTGCCTGGACCTTGTTCCCAAAATCACACTTCTTAAAAACAAGAATTCATTCAAAGGGGCTGCTTAAAAAACCCCCCAAAACCAAACCCCCAAACGGCATACACAAGAAACCACCACAGTGTAGCTGCAGAGTGATCTGGTAAAGGAAATAAGGCTAGGACAGAGTTTGCCTTCTGAGCACATTCACAGGCTTTAGGAGGACCCCACTGCAGAGGGGGAGGCAAACCAGACCTTCAATGCTGTCACTGCACAGGTGACACTGCACCAACCTTTGACCTGCTGCTCGGGCCCCCTGGTGTGGCTGGCCACTCCGGGCATGCTGACGTTGTTCCTGTGGATGTACTTGAGGAACACCTCGGCGTTCCTCCGGGCCAGGGTGCAGGCCTAGGAAGAACAGCCCCCACCAAAAAGAATCAGTAAAGATGAGCAAAGAAAGCAAAGGGGACCAAGGGAGTTCTTGCTTATATCACAAGGAGAAATTCTCTCTCATCTGTGAAGATGAGAACTTCAGGTAAGAGTCAATAAACTCAGCTAATATACTAACAGTCTCACAGATGTATTAAAACATGGGTAGTATTTAATATAGTGCCTCATTTTATATATAAGGCAAATTAATGTAATAAAACAACTGCTTGTTAAGAACTGGTACCTCGCACATTTTCTGTCTAACCAAATCTAACCAATCTCTCAAGAAAAGAACTCATTGTTTCAAAAAAAGTACAAATCCAGAGGCGCAATTTCTTAAGCCTTGACTGCAAGTGTAGTTTCATGTTGTGTATCAGTTTTAGTGGCAGGTGGGAGGCTGGCTGACAGTCCGCTCGTCAGCCTAGGACATCCCTGGTTCTCCCAAAACAGCACCTGGAAGGCAGGAAGAAATCTCTGTCTCCATCTTGGTGCTGCCTTGCAGAGACAAAATTGCTTTAGTTATAATTAGTTCTTCAGTTATTGGCTTGGAAGACAAAATTTGAAATGCTTTGGATGGTTTGTACAAGCCAACACCGAAATGATGTACAATACCTGTAATTTTTAGTGCAATTTTAAGAACTGAACTTTGAACCAGCACAACAACTACCATCCTGCAAGTGCAAACACCACCTAATTGGTCTTAATGACATCTCTTTGAGATATGTATTGATCATAATGCTCATTACCCCTCCTATAACAAAGTAAAACTGGCCTAGGGTTTATACAGCTAGCCAGTAGCTGAATGGGAACTACACAGCAGAACATCCTCTCAAACTTAACAACACTGCTCTAAATTGTGTACTTAATGGAAAGTTTTCCTGATTTATTAGAGAACTAAAATTAAACCTTGAGAAAAGCCTCCTTCTGTTCCAGATGTTTGCTGATCAGAGGGATGACATGGTCTATCTCAGCTGCTGGCCCAAGTTTATCTCGGCCTCCACACCAGTCTTCATCCCGTCTGTATTCCTGCTCCAGACTCTCTAACACGCTGCACACCTGAAACATGTCCACAGCACAACAGCTCAGTTATCCACAATCATAACCAGGAGGAGAACATTCAGTTGAAGTCTATGACCAATGACATTTCATTTTTGTACTATGGGCCACAGCATGGGCGTAACTGGGTATAAAACAGGCCCTAGACAGAATGATCTAGGTGTCTTTCTTACATCTAGTGATCTTTAATGTTTGGGATAAAATTTATCTTGTGTAAGGCTGATAAATCATTCTTCTCTTGTAATGAATAATGGGAGGAAGCACAAAAGGTTGAATCAAGGCAGGAGATCATTCAGGAAGCAATCCCTATTCTAGAATGTGTTTAAATCCTACTGAAGTCAAGGGACTTAACACATACTTAAAGAAAAGCACATGCTTAAATACTTTCCTGAAACAAAGTCTGAAGCTGGAACTAATTCTCTTCAGCTGCATTTTAGTTGCTCCCAATACAGCTTTTTTAAAGGCTGATGGAAACCAATAGACTTTAAATCAGGGTCACAATCTAGGTGGGTGCAGATGCTCCACTGCACAGGGCTCACACACATATGTTCTATCTTGATAGAATAGTGGAACAGTGGAAATGAGGTAAATAAACCAACACAGCCTGGAAATTAGGCAGATGCCTCAGACAAGGCTGAGTCTATTATGTTACAGATCCTGAGAATATTCTCAGAGGCCTGTGCAGACACAGCAAAAGTTTTCCAGGACATTTGGAACTTTCTTCTTTCCCAGAGGGCTCTTCCTACAGACTCCACTGCTGAGAGGACCCAGTCAGTTACTGTTGGGGTCCAGGTAGCAATGTCCATCCTTTTTTTGCCCACTCCTGCAGCTTTAATATGAACACAGTTATAATTCAGGGGACCTTGTGATTAGGAGCACAGTCTGGAGGAGACTCCAGAATTACCCCTCACTCATCCCCACTGTCACAGGCCATTTTCATGTAACTGATCAAGAGCACATTGAAGTCCACTTTAAAACTGGTGAGTTAAGCTGATAACTAATCCTGCTGCCAGGCTTATGCACTATGCATTATGCAAGGACCTTATGCACTTGGAATCCAAAATCATCTTGTTGCTTGGATGCAAACCAGCACTCGCCCTCAAACATTTAGTGGAGAGCAAGCGCTTCACATGTTATTTAGGCATAGAAAAGCATTCCCATTTTACTTCTTGAAAACCTTGACATTCTATTGGACTTTGGTGATTTAAAGAATGAAAATAAATAGACTGCCTGGGATTCACATATTTCCAGAAAGAATTGTTGCTGCACATGGAAATATCTTCTTTCTATTAAGATGATGAGAGAAGTGAATATAAAATGGGCTGTCAGTGAAGTCAGAGAGAAACTGGGCTATTTGAAATCCAAGGCTTCACCACTAATATCAAGAACATAATGTACCTGGGGAAGACAGGCATGAAAAAGTTTGGCTGCATGTGACACTCTCTCTGTTCTTTTAGTTCCTTTTTCTGGATACTCAGAGAATTCAGGTTCCTGTAAATTATTCACTCCACTGTCAGGCAGTCAGGAAGCAGACCCTTAAGGACTGTAGATCAGCTGTGCAGCCCAAGAGAAGATGACAGGCTTGCAGCATGAGTTCATGAGCATTCAAAGACTGAACGATCTTTGCCCTACACATTTGCTGAATAGACACAACCAATGAATGAACTGGTGGGCACTGCAGAATGCTTGTCTGAGACTTGGAAACAGGAAGAGAGACTGAACTGATCAATTACTGGCAATGCATATTTTGGCCAGCACATTTAACTGTATAAAGCTCTAATGAATCCCCTAACAGTTTTCATTTCTCACACTCCTCCATCAGCAGTAATTAATTTTGATCTTGAGTGCATCAGGGACTGTAAATCTGTTTGAAACTCTTCACAGTGAAATACATTCATTATAAGGAATGAATTCCTCTTAAACAGTCTTAAAAATACATTAAACAAATGACACCAAAAAGTGGCCAAGGATCATCTACAGCCTCCAAGTTAAGCAAAAGTACACTCTTTCCCCAATGACATATCTGGCTGTGTTAAAAATCTTCCCACGTCTGGTTCTCTAATTGAGGACCTAACTGTGTGACAATAACAACAGAAAATGTCCTGGCAATCACTGCCACAGGTTCCTGCAGTGTCCCTGCTAACACCAACTGCCTGGCTGCAGTAAATGACACCAGGCAAGGCTGCTCGAGTAGCCACACTGTGACACTAATTCTCACCGACTACAGTATAAAGGGCACCTGCTTCTGCAAGGGATGAATAATCCCACCATGCCAGCAGCCAACTGGAATGTGTTTTGCAATTCATGAACACCTGGAATGAAGTAGAGTTGTGCTAGCATATAATGGGTTCCTGCTGTAATTGTCTGTGTTGCAGGTGGATTTAAGAAAAATCCCTTTGAATCTTGGCATCTTTTTTGGCATGGTGGTATTTAAGTACTATGAAAACATTGGCTCACAAAGTAACAATTAATTAATTGCAAACACTTCTCAAGGAAAAGCAGATTTATTTTCCTCAAAACTAAGTATCATGAGAGCTTGAAACAAAAGTGGTGGGATTTCAAAAATTATTCCTGTTTGAAAGGGGAAAATTGAAAAAAAAACCCAACAAAAATAGCACCTTCAAGAATTACATTGCTACACTGAAAACTTTAGGATGAAAGTTATTACAAACTGCTTGATGCACTTTTTTGGTTTTGGGCAGGGAGAGAGGGGGTTATGTTTTGTTTGGTTTGCATTTGGGTGGTTTTTTTTGTGTTACAATACTTGTCAAAGAAAGAATTTTACTGATTCAGACTTGCTTTACTATGGCCCAGAAATGACACTGTCCAGCTCACCTGCTCAGAAGTTTTATAAAAGGCCACAGAGGCATTGACAAGTTTGAGCCTGTCCTCCATCTTCAGCATCAGCTGCTGCCAGTGCAGGGCCACCTTCTCAGCACATTCTCTGATGGCATCGGCATCGTAATGTCCAGCCTGCAGCAGCACCTCGGCCTTCTGCTGGACCTGCAGGGCACTCTGGTGTGTCTTCTGTAAGGAAGTGGCATGAAAGAGGGACTGTGTATGAGGGGAGGAAAGAGAGGTTGTACAGATGTGCCAGATGTATGGTGGAAAGGTGAAGCAAGGCGTGAGCATGGGGATGCGAGAGAGTGAAATATTTTCAGAGTTATTTTCAGTTAACAGTCACTTTCTGCAAAGCATTTTAGTTTCAGTTATTCACACACATTTGCAACATGTTAATAAAGCTTGGAGCATGTCAGCACTGCTGAGATGGGTTGGCTCCACTTGGGCAGTTACATGGGGTGGGGTTCCCAGGTGTCCCTCTGACAGCCCAGTGCAGGCAGCTCTTGTGCTGAGCTCTCACCCAGCCTCAGTGCTGACTGCATCCCACACAATCTGCAGCCCAAAAGCAAACTCTAAACAGTTGGCAAACTCTGGGCCTAATCACCCTAATTTGGCTCTTGCCAGGCAGTTTACCTGGCATCATCAGCTTTTCTTGTGCAATTGTTCAAAACATCAATCCCAGAAAATACAAAGATGTCTTACTAAAGGGTATGAACTTTATCACAGGTAGCAGTCCCTACAAGATGCATTTCTGAAAGTTAGCTCACTCATACTGGAGATTAGACTTATGCTCCTACCTTTTAAGGTCAGAGCTGGGGAGAGTCAAACCATTGCCTCCACCATTCCCCAGTTTACTCAGTAGCCACTTTACAGGCAGGACTGAGTTATCTGCCCCATTCCTCAGCCTATACCAGCTCCTCTCAGAGTCACCAAGTGGTGCCTATGTCTTCCTCTGTGGGCTGCTAAAATTGTCCCCATCCCTTCACAGCCTCCTCAGTAACTGTGTTCAGACATGGTTAAGTCCAGTATTTGATTTTAATCTTTTGAACAGAAGCCCTGAAATCTCTCAGACTCCTCTGTGCTATGTCCCATTTCTAACTGCTGCTGACAAATTCTCATGTGACAGTTTTATGATCTAAGCCATGAACCTGGAAAAAAGCTTGAAATCATCTGGTAATACACTGATGAATAATGCAATGTAGAGAAAGCTATTAGGAAACAAAAAGGATTAATACTTGGCAGAAACTTAGGAAGATGTTCAAGAACAACTGGTTAAATTTAATATCCAGCTGCATTATTGATGTTAGAATTGTAATACTTGTTTGAAATAGACTTTGAAGGATTTCAACTGAAAATCAATTCCTCATCTAGAATGCTTTTAGAGAACAGTCTGCCTTGTATGCTTTGCTGATTTCTTTCCCATATTGAGCCTTAAATACTTCAAATATTTAATCTAATGTTTTTTCTTTTCGAAATCTTATTTTCTCCTTACTGTGGTGTAATCCTCTTCTCCCTCTGCAATTTGCATTTACCAGCAAATGCAAGCACTTCCCCAATGTCAGAATCTGTGATAACTCAGCCAGTGGGTGTCTTGTTCCCCACTGCTGTCTGGTGGTGGCTGCCAAGATGTGGTCAGCACAGCTTGGTACCAGCCAGCTCATACAGAATTGATAAAAACCTTCTTCCTTTTCCTTTAGGAGCTGCAACAGCTGCTCATTCCTTACTTTGAGCAGAGCTGGATCAAAATAAGTCATTAGCTGAGATTTAAACTCTATACTTATTAGCATCACTGTAATGTATATTGTCTGACTTCAAGTTTACCAGGAGACATCCCTTCCTCTTCCCCCCACCTCCCACCCCCCGTCAGGCATCTTTCAAATTTCCATATTTGCAGAGTTTAAAGTTTGGTTTAGTTTTCAAGTATATGGGTATTTTTCAGCTGTTCTTTTCTCTGTAAAAAGCTAACAATATAATCTGGGAAGCAGACACACCTTTTAAGCTGGAACAGGAAAAAGCAATGCTAGAAAGCAACCTCTTTCTAGCAACTGATGTGAGCACAACCTGTGAGTATAGGTTTTGCTCATAATAACAGAGATACATGAAGCACTGAGCTTAATTAGGAATCTTTTAGTGCCCTGCTCAGAGCAGACCTTAGCCCTTCACTTCCTTCTCACTCAAAGGAAGGCTGCTCAGAGCAGGGGCTCTTCCTCCTGGCCCTGTGAGTGAGGCAAATTGTGAGGGTTGCCTTCAGTTTCCAAGGGCCAGCTCAAAGATGTGTTGTTACTCCAGAGCAAGAAGGGTGAAAAGCAGTTTAGGAGTCAATTCTTAAAAATTGCCCCTCTTGCCTCTTTGTCAAAGTTATTTGAGGATGAGGGCTGGAGAGAGTTTCTTTTGTGCTGTTGATAAAAGGAAAGCTGAATGAAAGATTATTTAGTGTGAGAGCATTATCCAGTAAAAAAAAAAATTCACAAATGAATGCTGTGGAATAACTGGCAAACTGTGGATGTGGAAAGAAACTGACTTGACAAACTTTTCCCATTTCAGATCACCTTATGTATTTTAATCTTCTTAATTTTTTATCAAAGAAACTATCAGGAGATGCCTGAGTGTCATTTTCATGAATGGAAAAGCTGATATCTGGCAGCAGAAGAATTAGCTGCAGGTGATAAATAATGTGTTTCACTATTAGCCTCTGCCTACATTATGAGTTTAATGATAAGCTGATTTTCTAAAGCCTCTATTCCTCCCCTTCCTTCAAGAAAGCCATGATTGATGCCCATGAGATAACCTTTTGTATGATGTTCACCTGGGAAGGAGAAACAAAGTTAACTGGTTGGTGTTACCTCTATTGCCAGCTGAAACTGCTCATGCTCTCTCTGGAGCTGCTCGGCCTCCGAGAGGGAGCTGGCGTTGACCAGGCTCGCGTTGAGCATCGACTCCCCGTTCCTGATCCAGCCAAGCACCTGCAAACACAGGATGTGTTTACTGAAAGATTGCTTCAGTATCAGGGTTTATGCAGTCACCTATCAGAAAATGCTTCAGACTGGATGAACAAGTGTGGTCTCGGGCTGGATCTGTGAGCAGAAAGAAATCCTAGCACAAGGTCTTAATGGCACACAGTTTTAGGAGGCAAAGATCTTTTGAAATAGTTATTGCTTGAAGAATTAAACTTGCTTTACATGGATATTTGGATAGCAAAGAGCACTCATTTTCAAGGTTTGATGACAAAAATGAATAGGCCCCAGGGCAAAACCACAAAGCATAATGAGGGAGATTTGAATTTAAATATCCTTTCAAATTTCTGACTAGAATGTTGCATAAAGGTTGCAACACCTTTCAGCTTCACCTGCCTGTGTGTCTTTCACACAAAAGTCTGAGCTTATGGGGGAGGAGGGAGAGGACACAGATTCATTTGGCATGGAGCTAAGATGCAGTTGAAGTTTCCACCTGCATACAGAGCTAGGAAAAAATGTCAAGTCTTGCATTTTGTATTTAATCAAGAGGCTTTACTTCAGACATGTTAAAATTATTTGTAGACATGCAATCCATGCTGTAATGACTGCAGAATCACATCCTAAATGTACATAATTAATCCATCAAGCTTGTACTCACCCATTTAAGCAGACACATTTTCTGCTATTTTAAGACGTGTTTAGGAAATTAGCACCCAGAACACACATGCAAGTTCTTTCCTGTGTTGTCTCAAATCCTTTTTTCTACCTGTGAAGGTGTCAAATTAGTCCAGTAGAGCCAGAAAGTTGCTGAGTCCAATTCACAGATGCACAGGAAATCCTGACTGCTCATTCACTGCCCTAAATTTAGCTCATGATTTCCAAAATTGACTTCGCTGCAATAGTCTACATAGCAATTTCCCTTTTGTACTATCATTTTCTACAAGTGATCCATTAAATTGCCTGGAGGAAACAGGGATTTTTTGTTGCTTTGTTTTTTTCATCTCTACTTCATGCATCACCCTAGTTAGTGCTATTCAGTTCCCTGCAGGGTAAAATGTGAGTTTTCCCTAGGAGAAAAATGGGAGACATCTATACATGTAGCTGACCCTCATTTGTAGAAAATTGCATTCTGCTCAGTACAACAGTGAGGAAGATTTAATTTCATTCGTTTCTCTTTCATCAGCAGGTGTAATTGTTCCTGTGGGAAATGCATCACACATTGAAAGGAAAAGCAGTTGAGTTATCATGTGGAAATTGTATTGTCTAGCATTTTCTATAATCCATCAGACATGAACCCTGCATTATTACCAACTACATGGTACCAAACTCTTTGTGGACATCACGAGGCAAGACATGCTTTCATGTTTTACATGCTGCAATATACCCTGCCTTAGACCATTTGGAATGTAGAAAATACTGAGTGTGTATGCTAAAAATACAGCATTTTTTTTCTCCGTGGAACAGTTTTCATTTCAGCTGATTTTTTCAAAAGTGCCACAGACAGTTTGACCCAGATTTCACACAAATATCTGAGCCTCTAAGTAATGAAACATCAGAAAAAAAAATATAGAAACTCAGTCTTAAAACAACTTCATTAGGAAGAGAGACCACACAACCAGTCTGCCAGGTTTTGTCTCGTGTTAACAACACATATCCATCCCTCTGTCCAAGTCTTGCAGACTCAGATTATCCAGGGGAGAGCAGTTCAGGTGGACTGATGGATTTCATGTCCCCGCAGTGCTGCCAGCACCACTCCTGACCAAGGCTGCTGCCAGCCCTGAGTAGCTGCCCCCTCTCCTTCCCCAAGAGTGTGGGGTTAGACATCCATTCTGGCGTTCCTGCATTCCCCTTTTCAGGCCCAAGGAGCATCCAAGCACTAGCAAATTTTGCTTAGAAGCATCTACACAGTGACCCCTTTGTACTTCCAGAAGTCTGGCACTTAAATGTTAGAGCCTCATCTGGGATATGCATCAACTATTTCCATAGTAATGCTTCTCTCTTACCTGTGTTTACATACAGTAAGGAAAACAAAAAATCAGCTGCACAACCAAAGAATCTTAAAGTTCAAGTTCAAAGTTCAAGTCCAAAACCCTTGCAGAGACATTTCGTGTGCCCCTGGTTTAGAGCAGGGAACTGGTTGGAAGGTGGCATTTATACATTTGTATCTGGTTTAGAAGACCAGCTCACAAATTGACTCCTACTCATATAGTGCTTAATACCTTTTCATTAAAATATATAGAAAAGCTCCTAATAAGCACCAAGGCACTTCTTTGATCATTTCCTGTATTAATAGGTTCACCATTATTTAGCAATGTGCAGACAGGCCAACCCTAAAAGATAGCTTTAAACAGACATTTCCTACAAATGACAGATTTTATCAGCTGTGTAGAAGCAGTGATTAAGTAATTTTGGAGTTAAATCTTCAAAGACTTTGTTATACATCCTAACACTTTTTTATAACAGAGAAGCAGAAACACTTTTATGGGATCTTATATAAAAGCCACTTGTCACTGGAGAACAGTTTTACTGCAAGGCATGGGTTGTTTAACGAGGCAGCCACCACAACTCTGAAACAACTCCCACCTTTGACTCCAATTTGCTTTAGAGAGGCTACACTGTTGTACAGGGATTCTCTGTAATTAAATAATAGTACCAAATTCTTCTAAAACTCCTAATTTCTTCCCTGGAACTCTGCCATCTTCACTGGGCACAGTGTCAGACTCTACAGGAAAAATAAAGATTGAGGCATCCCTTGTGCAGCCATCCTTCAGAAATGAGAGCTGTGTACCATGCAGTGCTTTTGTCTACTGCTCAGTTTAGTCAGAATGCTTCCCTCATGTTTCTAAAAAAGACTTAAGGCCTTGCTGTGGATACCTGTCCAGCCAGATAAGAAAAGATTTTTAAGTCTAGAAGACAAAACAATCTAAGTGAATCTTTTACACCTCCAGACCCTTTGCAGCTTTCTTCAGAAGCTTTTACTAACACAGACACAACCATCAATGACAGCTTCTGGTATTTTAAACCATGTTTAAAACTGCATCAATTTTCCAGGAGCTATTTGACTTTAGATTAGGAAAAAACAAATATATCCAGTTTCTCTCAAATGACTACTTCCCATCACCCCTTGGGCATATATATTTTGAAGCAAATCTAATGCCAAACAGCAAAAATAGATGGATAACAAGCACATCAAAAGGATTAAATATACTTCAAAACAACCTGGAAAGCAAGCTTAGTGGGACACCTTGAGGATATCTTGGAGCAAATTAGGTCAAGTTCAACACTTATTAAAAAAAAGCCCAAACCATACAAAGATAAATTAAGGGGACAGGGAAGCCAAACAGCTGCAGGCACAGCATTACAGTTTGTTTTTTTAAACTGATCTCCACAAATCTATTCTGCTATTACTTTTATGTAAGCAGTCCAAGGTCTATAGTTTCTGTCAGAAATGAGTAGGATCCAAATAAGGGAAAATCAGGCTTGGGCAGAATTTTTCTAAATAACAAAGACCTTGTGAATTACTGATCTTTACTATTTCCACTCTAAAGCAGTTCACAGAACATCTCATTTGGAATTGTTCCACTTTAATGGCCCCAAACTTCAATTCATTGTCTTGGCATTCAAACCCTTGGAGCATATGATATAAAGCAGAAATCTCTGGTAAATGAAACTTAAATAGATAGAGACAGTTAAAAGACTTTTTATTTCCATGAGCCATTATATCAAAATGCAAACACATGTACATGTAGCAGCTTTGACCAATTTTACTCTGTCAGCAGAACTTAACACAGCTACAGGAGGTGTCTTGCAACAGCCATATCTCAACTCATTCACAAGAGAAAGAGCAATTTGGTAATGAGATCATCCATCATCTCAGATGCACTAAACTGAAAGTGAAGGAAACCTGGACCAGACTGGAGATGAACTACAAGCCAAAATCAATACATTTCCCAATTTCACTAAATGGTTGGGACTATGACTCATCTACAGGAAACCAAATAGATAGGGCAGAGAAATATTTTAACTTGCCTCTTTCTAAGGGAGACTGTAGCTGTGGTAATTTATAGGTTAACAAGCAAAGGGGTGCTTAGTATTCAGCTGAACAAATAAAATGTTTTTTCACTACTGGTTTGCTGAGAGGTCACATAATAACAAAGGCTCTGATGGTCCCAAGCTCTGTTAAAGAAATAATAACTCAAGGCAGCTGTTCTCTCACAGTAAGTATTAGCTCAGTCCTATAACCACTTCCTTTGGGTATATTTCAGTTGTAAAATAGTTAAGGACCAGAAGATACTTGGTAATAAAGCAAATAACATCAAATACCTGCAGAAAGGGCTGCACTGCCACTGAATGGCTGCAGGAGCAGTCACAGGGTTGACTGCACTACTTCCCAGGCAAGTGGGAAACCTGCATTTTTAGCCTTTCTGCTACACATGTAACTCCTCTCTGCTTCTGTCATAACTTAAAATGGCTCTGCTTCATCACAAATCTATCACATACACCTCCAAACTTAGCTAAGCTGTGTATAAGAAACTTCAGTAACCTGTAGAAAAAAAAGTATATACTTCATAATCATGCTAGATGGTGATTATAAATATCACAAAATGTTTCTGGGTTTTGCTTGGTTTGTTTTGGCTTTTTTTAAGAAGAAAGCCAAGCACTCTACAGAGCTCCAGAACTTTGTGAGGAGCTGATCTTCAGTAGTCACAAATGCAAAATGACCATATTCTAAAAATAAAAATTAGGAGAGTTCTATACTACTTTTAGGTAGAGTTGCAAAATTTTCACATCAAAGCAGACTTTGAAAGAAAATGTATGCACTGTTGTAAGTGCTGCCAGTTTTCTGAGTGTGAAGGATTTTTTTTGCTGGCAATGATAGAGCAATTCAGACAAAGCATCACTCAGGTATTCTGTCTACAAAAGTGAATATTTATGATCACATGTACTGAGCATTCAGAGAGTGTGTGTACGTGTACAAGTAAACAAATGAGCCGATATCTTTCATGAACCCCTTATAGTATTTGGACACTCCTCCCAACACCACCCCCCAAACCACCTATTTGTACAGGTAAAATGGAAAACTGACTATTTCAGGTGTCTGGAAAAACATTCTTGGTTTTTCTGATGAAATCAAGACCACTCCATTACAAGGCAGACATACACTAGAGTGTGAAGCCACCTATGGGCTAGGAAGCAGGAAGTATAATGTTATCCTGTGCAGCAAAGGAAAACATAAAAACATGAGGCATCCAAACTAAATATTAGGGAAAACCAAGGGAGGCAGAACATGACTGCCTATGCTAGGATGGAATCTGAGAGAAAGGCAATATAATTATACTAAGATGTCTAAACAAGTCCTGGGATCTATAGACTGCTGACAGAATTTTTTAAATCACCAGAAGATGTTAAAGATTCCTGCAAGACAACAGATTTACAGCAATAAATGAAAAGGTGCAACTACCATAATGCCATACTTAGGCCTCACAGCTCAGTTTCTATTGCTTTGGGCCTGTTCTCCACCTCAGCTTAAGTCTGAGTCACAAATCAAATAATTCTATTCCCAGAACACTTGGAGTTTGAGGCTGTTCCTCCAGTTGAGAAGCTACATGGTCAACTCTGTGCAGAATTCCCATAACTACTCATGAAGCCAAACACGTGCACACTTGGAAGAGCAGAGCCCCTTCTTCTCTGCAAAGGGCCACACTGTAACCTGTCAGCAAATCAAGTAGTGTTAAGGAAAGGGGGATTTAGACTGCCCACCTAAAGGTTTGTCCCTTGGCAGACACTGACTTACCAGTGTGAATGTGGCTGAAAATCCCCTCAAGCCCCTCATGTGTGGTTGAAAACTCTCACCTGCTTGACCTCAGCCTGGAGGTGCCGGAGCTGTAGGCACTGCTCTAACCTCTTGTGAGTTTGGTCAGCATTAAGCTCCAGCTCGTGCTGTTTCTCATGAAGGAATTCCAGCAGTTCTTGAACCTGTGTTGCAAGATCAATGTCTTTTTCACAGATCAGCTCAATGCCTGTAACAAGCAGAGAGAGAGAGATCATTGCACTTACTTGAAATTTCAATTTTGCATAACTGTAAACTTCAAAATGTTTTGCCACCTAACACATTTATTTGCAACTGTCTGAGTAATTCTTTCTCACTTAACTTTCTCACATATAATATTTGGCTTTCCCAGCTCCCTAATCTTCATCACTCCACTTTTCTACAAAGTGGTGTTTCTCTGGTGGTCATTGCTCATCTGACTCATCAGCATCTGGCCAGTTGGACTGACTTAAGCAGTCTTGCTCAAAAACTTGCATGAACATCAAAGTTTAAAATTGATAGAGAAGTCCTCCCTTTTGTAGGGTAATTCATAAACTTATACTTTAGAAATGCATGTTAAAAAAAAAAAACTAGAAGAGAAAAGAGATAAGGAAACAAATAGAAAAGTGAAATACAGGAAGTAAACTCTAGGCATCAGTTCTACAGTAGTGCTACAAGTGCGGGGAACTCTACAGAGAAAACTTTTTCCCACCTAGATGCTTGTACAGTATCATTAACAATGAATTGGTTTAAATCAGACTTTAGTCATCCGGGATTATTCCACAGACTGACTTTTGTCCAATCCTCACACAGCAGACAGAAAGTGTCTTACTACCACATCCCCCTCCCTTGCATCCTACACGGACTTGCTAACCCCTCAAAGGCCTGGTCTGATTTCATGGCCCTGGCTTGATCATGAGACTGAAACAGAGAATTCCTGAAGCCCTTCCTACCTCCTGAATGTTCTTCTGACACTGTGAGCCTTGTGTGTAGTGGTTACATGAAATAGAGTGCAGAGCTTCACACCTTCCCTCTGGGTGACATCGATGTGATTACAACACGGGGTTTGCTACCAGTGCAACTGGAAGGTTTGGCCTGGAGGAAATATGATGTCAGCCCATATTCCTGCAGTCCCTGGGACTGCAAACTAATAAAGACCTGACTCTTCCCTTATGAAGGTCTACTGGAATTTGGCCATTGGCCTCGAAGCAGGAAGGATAAGGAACCTAACATAAAAATAATCTGATTGCAGTAATGCTGAGAAAACACTGCACTTCCTCCAAGGCCATTTGATTTCATGGAATAATACAGCATTAAAAAAGAAATGTGTTAATTAAAAGCTGCTGAAAAAAAGTCTTGGACACTATTTTTGAAAACCCTTTGACACTATTTTTGAAAACCCTTTAGAAAGTTGCCTTTGCGTCCCTCTTTATCCTCCTCAGAGGCTGATGACTTTCATTCAGCAGTATCTACACAAGACAGCACACAAAATAAATACAGCCTTATTACTAACCCTATCCATTTCTCCTGGTTTCTGGTTTTATCAGAAAAAAGCACATGAGAATGCAAATGATTGGCTTATTCCCTTTCCCAGCCAAAACAAAACAGTTCCTTCATTACCAAATAAAGTGGAATGGCCCCTGGCTTCCCATTTAAAACTGGAAATTTAATATATGTTTCTATTCTTGGGAGTGAAGCTCTTTTCAATTGCCAGACACCAGGCATTGTTGCTGCAATTAGCCTGCATATGGTTCTGTATCCTGAGGACATGATGGCTTTTTGTATGCTTGACTTCACCACACCTATTGGATATTAAATGCAGAGCTTTCCCTCCTGCACACTCAGCTGGTGCAGCTCTGATCGTGCTAACTCATCAGCAGCAACCAGGGAACTGCCTGGGATGCTATCCAAGGGCAGTGTGTGCTCCCCATGATGAATGATCTGCCCTTTCCTGCTTGGCATATGTCACGCAGATTTATTCTGCGGTGCCAGCACACGCGGGGAGAGCGCTTTTTCTTCTCAAGTATTGGTTGGCAAAATAGAAAGCCTTGTTTCCCGGATAATTTCATACATATTATTTTTACATTGTGTTTTGACAGCTAGAAAAGCACAGCTGACTTTCTGATAAAATGAACTTGGTTACCATTTTCTTCTACTGCCTCAAACAGTGCAGCAGATGTCAAGTGAATATTGAATTGAAAATGTTTTGAAAAGATCCTACAGGAAAGAGTACTGAGCCACACTAACTGGCATCCTACAAAACACACATTAGTGACACCTGAACTGCTTGCAATGTGAGATACAATTCAGTCTAGGGAAGGGGTATTGCTTTTTAACCTGTAGAAAACTTTTCTGAAACTGCTTTAAACCTGCTTTATGCTGAAATAGTAAGAACCTGTGATAGCAGAGTTTATATTCTCTTCTTTGCAATATAAACTACAGTTAACTATAAAGGATATCAGAAAGCAAATTAAGTAGATTTCTCTTTTAAGCAATGCAACACTTGGAAAAGAGGTGAACAATGTTAGATTGATGACCAGGAAGCAGGACTTTTAATTTTACATGTATCGAGCAGGGACTGAGTAAATGTTCCTGACTTCAGCTCTACAGTGTATTTCAGGTTTGACTTAGAAACAGTTTGTCTAAGACATAAAAAGGAGCTCTGTAAACCATAGGAGACCCCCAACTGGGGGCTCATTATGACAATGATGTTGACAATGCAAATGGACTTTATTAATCAAATAAATTTGCACAATCAACTAACCAGCTATTAGAATGTAACTGTTCTTAATGCCTAGACACAGACTAACTAAGGTGCATATGCTAATAAATTACATGAGCACGTCATCACCACAGCTTGGGCTGTGCTGAATCACTCCTGAATAATTATCCTAAACTCTCTGTGGGAAATGGATTTCTCAGAAATGTCCAAGTTGTCACTTTTGGAAACACCAGGCTCCTTCGACATATTGAGTTCGGCATCCAAAAAAATCAATAACCATTTCTGAGAGTATTTACTCACATATTTAATTTTGTTATCAGCAGTAGAGCCAAAATCAAACAGGAAAAATAGCAGATAGGTTCCTGGAAACAAAAAGGGCTGGCCTATTAAAAACTCCAGTTTTGTTGAGAATATTACTATAATATTCTCTACATACAAATATGTTTCCTGATTGACACAGATTTTAGTGAGGATTTGCAAGTACTGCAAAATTTCAGGAAATGCAACCTGACTTCCAGATCTTACCCATTCCCTAACAAAACCAAACATTTCTTTAAAAAATAATTATTCTGATGGAGAAAACAGTCTAATCCCGGCTCACTCGCACATACTGGAGTATTGGAAGGAATCACAGGAACATAAACCTGAGCTGGATGGAATTTTGGAAATACTGGGCTTGCAGAGATGCCTGATTGTATGGATGCCCTCAATATCCACAGAGTCTGACCTGGTGCATCACAGAACCACTGGATTTATTGTACCATCATAAGAATGTTCACAGGGATTTCCACACACTCCACAGCCTAGTAAGGGTCAGTGTCCCAAGTCTGCATCAGACAGGCAAAAATCCTGGCTGAATGTCTAAAACCTTCTTTTTCTACCTCTTTAAGACTTCCAAGTGAAAAAGACATCACAAATGGCAGCACCTGGATGCAATTTTATCTGACAGACTTGCTGGCTTAAAGACCTCCAAGACAAAGGACAGAGTGATCAAAATCTAGTCAGTTTCCTGTGTGGCATGTTGAAAAGAATAAAGCTCAAAGAGAGTTATAGGGAAGGAAAGAAACTTGGTTAATTAAGGGTGGCTGGCTAGGTAGAATGGCTCTGGAAAATCACATTTTTTCTGGCTTTATCTTCTGTGGCTACAGCTGAGTTTTGATTGTAGCAGTGGTGACAGTGTACAATAGGAAGCAGCAATAGCAGCTGATTTCCCAGAACCCCTGCAAGTTTTCAGCTCTGGCAGTTAAGAACAATCATCCCCTACCCTATGCACTGAATGACATGATGAAGGATTCAGGAAGAGGGAGTAAAATTAAGTCACTTTTTTATGAAATATAACTGTTCTTTATTGAAGTAAGAAGCAATAGGTTCCCAAGTACTATCCTTCTCCCTTATTTTTCCATTCTCCCAGCATTTAGCATTCTATGCATAGCAGACATGGCCATTACCTTTGATTAACTACAGTTACTCTACATCCCCATGAGATTTCTGTTTCCCTGCTTTTGGGAGCAGTGGATTTTTATTGGGTAGGTAGGCTTCAGAGAAAGTCATCTTAGAGAATCTTAAAAAAACCTTTTACAATTCATTGAGTTCCTAACCTTTTGTCAGGAATCCAAAAGAAGTTGTTTCTAACTTCTTAACAAACACAGAATTTATTTATTTTTTATTTTCTAAAAATCAGTCACTGAGGCTCCTGACTGTGCTCTGTTCTGGATCATATTCTTTACCTCCCATGGATTCCTTCAGGATGAAAAAACAAAAGAGCACAAACATCTTAACCAATGTCTTAGGATGAGTTTTCTAACTCAGAAAGCTGAAAGGGAGGCTGAAGCACAGGACCAGGCATCGTGTGGGCAGATCTCAGAGAGGTTCACACACATGGCTCACAGAATGCACCAAATTATCTAGTTCACAACACCCTCTTGAAGCAGCCCTCAAGCCTCTGCTGAGTGCAGCCTGCCAAATCAGCCTAGATACTGCCAGATTGTTTTGAAGGTAGGTGCCTAGAGGTAAAATGTTTGCCAAAGAATAATACCATAAAATCCTTTTTATTTCAAGCAAGGGAAAGAACAGGAACTGCTCTTGCTTTGCACTCTTTCCAAACATTTTAGAAGGTTAAAGCAATATACAAGTAACATTCACTTCTGGGCTTTATGCAGTGATTAATCTGAATTATGATATTCTTTTTCCAGATGCAAAATTCAAGGATACAAAAACTTTGACTCTTAGGAGGTATTAGAAATTCTCTTATACTGAGAAGCAGAGTAAAATCAGACAGGCTCCCTATCAAAATGAATCAAGACTTTCATTTAAGAGAAAGAGCACATCTCAAAGGGCTTTTTTACACCCAAGTTGCTACCTTTAAGTGCACTCTGAAAAGGAGAATTCCAGTAAGGTTTATCATATTCCCATTTTACACAAAACAATTCCAAGCAGAACTGGCTGGAAACAAGAGTTCCATTTCATGAGTGGTTTCAAGGCTCTCATATTTGGATTCTTTCCCAGAGAACTCTTGGACAACTAGACTGTCTCTCCCCTTACTCTCTCTCTCTTTCCCTCGGGCAAGTCTGCACCCTGAAATGGGGAACAGGGAAAAGGCCCTCGAATCTGCAGAGAATGAAGCCAGCCCATCTGATCAGTTTGACTCTCACTTATCTGCAGTAAGATTAACAACCTTAGGAGTCTAGAACAATTAGACTTCATCCAGATCTGAGGTCTGACTGCCCAGCTCAAGGATCTGTAGCTCATGACTATGCAGTGGTTGTTTCTGAGCTGGAGCAAGGAAAAGGAGCTTGTCTTGCCCTCCCCCCTCCATCCAATTTGGAGTCAATCACACACTCCATCCTGCAGCTGGGAAACTTTCTGAATGAAACTTGAAAGCCAGATTCATTTCCTCAATGAGTTTCAGTCTCAAAGAAACAGCAGGTGTTTACATAAAGCCCTGAATCAAAATTCACAAAACCTGTGTAACAGTTCTGGGAGTGGAAAGAGAGGTATTGCCTATACTTATGTCAAAAACTTATTTGATATGTATTGCAGTATTTCTTATTTCTGCTTGCCATACATTTTGGGGGTTTGGACTTTTTCTTGTTTTGTTTCTGTTTTGTTTTGTTGGGTTTTTTTCCATGTAAAATAGAGATCAAATTGTTTTTCTCACCTGAAGCCTGGACCTCCATGATGTATTGGTGCAAGTCTTGCCCTTGCTGGATGACCTCAAAGGTCATGTTGTTCATGGCCAGTTTCCGCTCAGTGTGACGCTGCAATCGCTGCTCAGCCAGGGTGAGATCCTCAGTATTGAAATCGTTCATTTGCCTCAGCAGATCTTCATTCCAAGCATCCAACTCTGCTGTAACCTTCATGGGCAGAAGAGAGACACTCAGGATCAATGAAATATCTTACTCTCAAACAATGTTTGTATCAGAAAATACTTCACATTTTGACTCTGATCGAGAAACCATCAAACTCCAGATCTGCCTATTAAATGGTGACACTTCACATTTTCCTTAGGTAAGGATCCATGAAAAGATTATCAGTCCAACAAAGACTGTCACCTTCCTTTTCCCTTACATATCCCAAATGACACTGGAAAAGAACACTCACTATATTCTCACTGGTGGTAGAACAAATGTTTCTGAATATATTCAAATTAAATGAAAAAATAATACTTCCAGAATTACAAAACACCCTGCACCCACACAATTCCAAAGTGGTCTGAATGTTTCTAAAACCATTTTGCAACACATTATATGTTACATATCACACTCAAGGTTTAGGTGAATAATCTACAGATTCACAAACGGTACCTGGCTGTAACCAAACACTTGCCAGTAACTCCTGGGAACATGCAAAATTTTTGCTTTCTCTGCTTCCTAACTGTGGCACAGAGGCTGATAGTTTTAGCAGTCCATTTATTGTATCCTCTGCATTTTACATCTTTCTCCACAGCAGCCAGCTGGTATCAAAGTCCTCCAGTTTTGCCTGTGCAATTAAAGCAAGATCTAGTCTCTACCTAAGCAGCCCAATCTCACCTCAACCTATGTTCTGCTGCAGCAGGCAAAAAAGAGGGAATGTGCTAGTGACAATGAATAAGGGTAGGGGGACAAAGGAAATGGGAATTAAGTCATACAGTGCAGAATACAAGTTTTAGAAGGATTGAAAATCATTAAATAAATGCCTTAATTCTGATTAATAGGTCAATTCCTCATAGCTAGATTCAGGGGAGCTAAAAGTAGATATCTACATTCCCACTTGTGCACATTATGATGCTGTGAAAAGTTCTCTGCTTTTCACTAAAAGTGCTCTTCAGGGCCTGTGTGCACTGAGATGTTTAACTTCCTAAGGAACCAAGATTCAAAAAGTTCCATTCAGCTTTCCTTTCCAGAAAACATACATTATATGCAACACAGGCTTAGGAAAAGGACATAAATGGAATAGTTCTCAGCCTTTCTCACATTAGAATGGACAGGAGCACACAGTTTTGCATTAGAAGGAAAAAGTGCATGTTTCAGGCTTTTTTTGAAAAGCAGAAAAGCAGACTTACTCAATGAAGAACCTGGGACTCAGCTGCAGAGTAGAAGGCAGAGTGTGGATATCCTGAGGGGTTTCTATTTTTCTTCAGCTTGTTCCTTTGCCCATTCCACTCAATTACCTTTAAATAATAGCTATCTCTACACTGTCTTTGCCCCCATTCCTGATTCCAGCAGCCTCTGATTCATTCACATAACACAGCAGGAGTCCCTGGACTCTGGAGGCTAATTGGCAGATTTAAAAGTTATGGAAAAATGTCCAAAGTTGATGGTGGAGAAGAGTTTTACTAGATGCATTTACATTTAGGGACAGATGCTCAGCTAACAGTAATCAGAACTGAGGTGATCTTGACCTCATTTCCAACTACAAACAAAAGAATTAATTCAGAGTGAGGGCAGGTTCCTACAGCCATGACAGTAACACAAAGTTCAATGTAAAGTCCTTTCTGCTCTTTCTAATGGAAGTGCACATGGCATAAGTGAATCAGAAGAACTTTCTCTTGGTAACTTCTCCACTTGGCTGCAAAAGGGATATTGACCACTGTTACTTGTACTGTTAAATCTACAATAATTTCCATTCCAGCACCAGGAAATGGTTCTTCCTGACTGTATTGGCTTTTTCCCCTCAGATGCGAGTGTCCAAGACAGGTCTGCAGCAGAGAGGCACCTGCAAACACTCAGGAGAAGGATGGCTCCCAGGCTCCAGTGCAGCTTGGGCTTGTGGCTGCAACCAAGATTCCACCAGGCTCCACACACAGAAGGAGCTGCACCCAAACATCAGCCTGGCCCTTGTGGACAATGGAGCTAAAAGGGCTTTGCTCCGTTATCCACATTCCCCACATGCAATCAGTGCTCCAGCTAAGGAGGAAAGGATGGTACAGGCAGTGAGGACACAAGCTGATAAACAGTGCAGGATGCAAGGCCAGCCCATAGTGCTCCGTGTCACACAGTCAGGGCCAGGAACAGAGGCTAAGCCTGCACCTGAACAGCTCTGGACAGCCAGACATGTCCAGCAGCAACAAAGCTGTCAGAGTGAGTGCCAGCTCTGCCAGGAACAGAGCAAAGCCACCAGTGGAGGGAAGGAGGAAGGAGGGAAGCAGCCTTTGAGTGAGGTGTGATGGAGGAGTGACAGCCATCCCATGTGCTGGGTCAGAAGAAGGGAGGAAGGAATCAGCCACAGCAAGAAGTGGAACAACACCAAATTTATCAGGTACAGGAAGGCTGAGTACATTGCTCTGAGTAACAAACAGATGGCCAGCAGGGAATCTAAAGCACACTGAGGCAAGAAGCAATAGCAGTGCTGTGATAACAACCCAGGTTTCCTGAATCCCAATCTGGTGCCCTATTCCAGAGACCATGCTGCTCTGCATATCTCATTAAGACATTTCCTTTTCTGTCTGCACAGACAATGCCTCAAAATCCCAGCATTTTCTGTACTTCAAACAGGACCATTTAGAAATGGTGCCAGAGTCTGAATTTACTGGTTTGATTTGGGTATAAGGAAAATTATTTCTTTTTCTTTTGGAGGAAGAAGATATAATTAGGGAGCTCTGTTAACTACAGCCATATATTTTTCAAGTCTAAAAAATTGATGTTTTTACAGATTAGTCAGGCCTTGATATCTCTGATAAAACTTGGACTGCATCAAACAGAAGTGTCCTGTCCCTAAGCTGTGGCAGGACCCAATTGCACTGGGCTTCTGCCAGGAATTGTCTCATAAATGAGGGTCACTTGGCCATGAACTTATTTTATTCCCTTTTGACAAAGAAGAATGACTGATTAGTTTACCCTGTTCATGTGCTAGGGTTTTTATTGGTGGGAAGTACTGACAGCACTTCTTATTTTATTCACTTTACTTACCAGTGTTAGTGATTCTAAATAGACCTCAGCAAACCTCACAGTGAGAGAAGGGAAGCCCTGCTGTAACAGAAGACCTGAGCTCTGCTCTGTCTGTTGTGTCTTGATAAAGCAACTGTACTAAAGCAGAAGGGTTGGGACAGCAGCAAGAGCAGTGCAAGGTCTACACTAGCACAAGCAGCAGCATTATCCCCTGCTTCCCACACTGTTCCAAGGAAAGCTGCACATGACTCATTGTCAGCCACACTTCAGCCAACTCCTTGGAAGGAACCACTCTCCTTTTTTGTGGGTTGTACAAGGCCAGTGGCCAAGAAACAGCTCCCTGTTACTAAAGGAGGGTCAAATGACCCAGGAGTACTGTTGAGAGAAAGCCACGACAAAGCTGCTGATTCCAATGAGCCTAGGAAGCACATTTTGTCATTCTGCACCTGAAACAGATGCTGCTGCTGCCATGATAAGGGGAGGAGAGGCAATGCTGGCAGTGAACCCACTCCACTATGAAGTGAGATATGAGATATCCTTATCAGAGAAATGGAGGGAGCATGTGAGTAAATGCTGGGTTTGTGTGAGCTCCATGAGACTATCACAGAGCAATTATGGATATAAAGACTAAGGCAGCCAGGTCTGTTTTCTCTGCAGAGACAATGACCACAGCCTAGACCACGTAGTCTTTAAGCAGGAATCCTCCTAAAGCAACAACTTAATTCCCACTGCTGCAATACTGCTGCATTTGCTGCCTCCTAGATCTGTCATGTTGCAATATCAGCAGGAAACATGACCAAATGGAGAGGGACATGTTCTTCAGCCCTGGAGAATAAGGAGAGCTGTAGAGAAGAAGTACATAGGTGAAAAGCAGCAGCAATAATAATGACAGCAGGAGCAGTTCAGGCATCTCATGCCTACATTGCAGCTTGCTTGAGAATTAGGCCAAAGAGCCTGCCAGAGCTGCAGCAGCTGCTGTGCAGGCAATTGTACATCTCCTATAATTTCTTACCTAAATCCTTAAGTATATTTTTTTATGCTGCTGCTGATGAGATTTTCTACAAAATGGTGCTTCTGAGCCTTGAATGCTGCTTGTTTTGCCTTAAATCAGTGTTCAACATCTAAAGTTGTTTCATGTTTAATGACAACCAGAAAATTTTGTTTGCCAGTTGAAGGAGGTGGAGAGGGAAGTGTGGAATCAAGTGAAAGAAGATAAATGTTATATGTAGAATGAATCACATAGGAGCTGATATTCTGAAGTATGGGCTGAGGAAGGGCATATGAGGAGGAGGCAAGAAAGTTCTATCCTGGGAGCACAAGCTATCAACACAAAGAGAGTGGGTTTGAGAGGGATCTGAAAAGGAGTAAAGATGCCCGGGAAGAATAAGCAAATGTAGGAGGCAGGTTGGAACAAAAATGATGGTGCAAGTAGGAAGAGAAGCAAAGGTGAGAAGAGTGGGTAGAACATGGGGATGAGCCAGGACAGGAAGAACAGGCACACAGGGACAGAGGAGATCTGTACTGAAAAGGCAAGATCTACCTCATTTCAAGAGAAAAAAAGTGACAGCCATACAGCTGGGATTAACAGTGAGGATGGATGAGATGTAAGATTTGATCCAGGAAGGAATAAAAAAAATTCCAACCCCTGGATATAGAAGGAATGTCTGTGAGTGCATAAAGAGAGGAATTATAATGGAGTTGGTGAGACCATATCTCTAAGGCACTCACCAGAGAATGAGCACCAGGAATGCTGAGGGTAACAGCATTCAGAGTAGGCTGAAGGAGCAGAGGACTGGATGCAACAGTGTAAGTGGGTCTAGGAGCAGACTAAGATAGGAAAGGGTAAATGGAACTGTCACTTCTACAGATCATATAAGCAGAAAGTTTGCTGCTCCTCTTTCTCAGGCCTTGGTTTTGGCTGATGCTGTGCAGAATGACAACACTGTCACCCCATTTTTTTGACAACAGACAGAGATGCCGCACTGGCTTAGTTGGGACCTGAGCCATTGAAGTGTGAAAGGACTGTCACAATGATGATTCTGCTCTGGTGCTTTTGACTCCTTTGAATCCCAAAAATATCTGGAGCAACAATGGAATTCAGCTCCAAAACACAGGGTGCCCAGAACAGCTTAGAGCATTCCTTTCCTTAAAATGAAGTGACATGCAATTGGAAAACTCAGTACAGATGGAAAAGAGAAACAAAAGCTCACTAAGCATGAAGCATTACAGGATCCCAGGTTACAAACAGAAAAGGTTGAAATTTCATTCAAGTCTATCTCAAAATCTCTGTAACACTTATTTCTAATAAAGAAGTTCACACCTGAGTGTCAGGTCTTAGTCAGTGAGGGGCTACAAAACATCTTGTACCTTCATGCAAGGTAGCTAATGCTCTTGAAAGGTTCTGCTTGTGTTATAAACCTGGAATGGGATGCTCAAATGAGTTGTAAATAACAGTGAAATGAGCTGCTGTGAAAGCTGGCTCCTGCTTCCTCCTAAACTCATGCTCAGGGATTGTCGTGAACAGCCAGAAGAAGCAGCAAGAGAAATCAAGGCTGAAAAATTTAATTAGCAGGTGAAACGAAGCCAAAGAAATTGAATTGGGGAAGATTAGATATCCAGCAGGTGAAGATTTTAGTGATCATGGGGTTTTGAAATATAACAAACAGCTTACAAGATCCAATTTATACTGTGCAGTGGGAACACCATTAATCCTTCCCAGGACTGTCTTGGTGTAGGAATCACATCATCCTAAGGCTGCAGAACACAGGTTCTGTCTAGCATTTCACATTGTAGGAAAAGAAACAATAGGAAGGGGAAGGATTCCTCCTAGGAAACTCCTAGGGAAGGAGCTGGACACTTCTGGGAAAGGGAGAAGGAAGGTTTTTTTGAGGTAACCAACAAATGTCGCTGGACATGTACTGGCTGAGATCATTCCTCTTCTAAGTCATACCATTCATTCTATAGAGGCCTACAGGTGAATTTGACAATCTCTCTACAAAAGCTTATAGGGAAAAATATGTGTAAAGACTGCACAGCAGTAATTTTTTAGGGGTTGCAACTAAGTGCATTTTACCATTTGGTTCTTATACATTTACTCAGCATTGTGCTGTACATTTGCATTCACTCAAATAATGGTTAGTAAGACTTTAAATTACTATTTCTGAAGCAAGGGACAAAGCATACTTGACAGATCTTCCTGAGGATATAACTCTGGAGCAAGACTGTGCTTTGTATGTGTAATACACTCAGAGTGGTGCCAGCACTGCTGCTGATGTCTGCCAGCCCTCACCCCTCCAGCCTCGCTCCCGATCCCCTCGCAGAGGATCAGCCCCCACATTCACATTCCATGAAATCTCCCGAGTTACCTGGCTGGCTGCACAAACTCAATTGAAGTCTGTATCGTATAGAAAGACCAACCACATAATCCCACCTTATTTTGAAACGTGCAGTGCCTTGGTAAAGGAATAAAACCTACCAGGCATCAGGGCTAGACACGTTTGCTAAATAAAGGATGGGCTGTCATTTTGTGGTGTTAAAACCTGGGGCTGAACAGCCTCCCATAGGGACAACCAGGGTCTCTCGCATTTCTGTTATGTCTGTTTTCAGGTGTTGCCATAGTTTGGATTTCATAACTTACCCCAAGAACCCAGAGTGTAAATATCAGTCAATATAATGAGATTAAGGTAAGAAAGAACAGGCAGCTCATGCTATGGGCCCGTGCATTCGTACTCAAATTCGTATCTGCCAAACCTGCCATGACTCCAGGACAACACAAAAGCTGCCTGTGAGGCTTAAAAGTCCTTAAAAGTCCTAAATGAACACAGCTGGTCTGTCTGTCCAAAGAAATAGGCAGGTGGCTTCTCTTAAAGGAAAGTATTTTTCCTGGAGACAAAATGCAGCAATAGTTGACAGATTTCACTGAAGTATAAGATCAATAATGCCTAAATAGATGGAAATAAGTGTTGACTGTGCAGCAATCATTAATCCTAAAGTTTGTCTGGACTCCAAACCTCTGTTAGGATGGAAAGGTTATAGAAAAGCTCAAAAACCAGGAGGGCTACAAAACAGATGAGCACTTTAGAAGGGAGTGCCAGAGAATGGGTTATGTGATCAGTGGCACATACTTCAATATTTGGTGAGAACAGTCAAGGCAGGGTAGGTTCCAAAGTACAAAAGACAGACATTTCCCAAACAAAACAAAAAGGCAAATCACTCATTTGCCATTTGTGAATTTTCAAAAAATCCTAATACTTTGTTTGCATTATTAATTAAAAAGGAGAGAGAGAGACCAGCAGGGAAAATTAACAGAATTGAAATTGTTCATTACCAAAACTGGAAGGAAAGAGACAACACGAGATGTAACTGCTTTCTGAGGCTGAGCTCTAACGTGCAGCCTTCCCCAAAGCTGTTGGAAGCAGATGGGCTCCCACAGCTGCATCCCTCCAGCTTCCACTAGAGAGATGCAAATCTTCATCTCACCAGAGTTGCCAGGGAAGGGTCCTCATGTCAAGGGATTCCCTGGAGCACAAGAACCAACAGACCCAAGAACACACACCTGATGGGGGGAAAATAGGAAACTCAGTGCTTGACAAGGCAGAAGCAGCAATGAGGAGAAAGATGTTCAAGAGGAGGAGGAAGAGGAGGACCCACATTTTGCAGGCAGTTTGTGTGAGTGCAGGAAGGATTAACACAGCTGCAGCAGGTAGAGGTCTTTCACTAAGGACATGTTCAATATGGCACTGCTCTTTGGACAGATGGAAGGGGGCTTATCTAGACTAGAAGTGGAGAAATTCATTTTGACAATCGATCATACTGGTACACATTATTTCACAATTCTTAATCTATGTGGGATCTAGGCTATTATGGAAAATTAAAACCTAAATACATTTCCAGTCATAGCTCAAGCTACTTGTCTTTAGCAGAAAGAAACACTTAATTTCCTGTTTTAAATGTCATCATCTATTTCCCTCAATAGCTTGGAATTGTCAACCATCAGAAATACTACGCACTTTTAAATTATGGTGATGAAAAAAACCTTTTTGTTTCTCAACAATGGCATGAGATAATTCTGTTAATTCTTGTAATAGTTTCCTACTGACTTGGAATCTTCATTATACAGCTGAGGCAACTGACTGAAATCTACTTTCTACACCATTACTGTGTCAATTTGAGCCAATTCAGCTGTTGTTTGAAATGCATAGCATACATGTGTTATTTAACATTTTATTCCAAACTGCCTTTGTTTTATTATCCATCAAACTGCCTTTCTTGTTTAAGCACTAACTGTACTCAGGGAATTCAAGATACTGACCTGGATACGTTTTTCACTGTGTTTTCAGTTGAAATTGTCATAATTATTCTAAAATAAAAAATATATTTCTGAGAGAGGGAGCTTTCTAAATAAAATCATCTGCCCATAGACTCTCTAAGAAAAATGCTCTCAGATTTTCCTGTAATATTAATCTTGCTGAGGGAATTCAGATGTTCATATGATAAAAAATAGCAAATCTACAGTGACAACTAAGTGGTGATTTTCTTTAAAATCCTTTCTTGCTAATCTGATTTTAGAAGACTCTGAAGCACATTTCCAATTTTAAATATCTTAATGTATCACAGGCACTCCATTCTGTGAATATACAGAAGTAGGATCTATGCAGAAACAAATCAAAGGTATCCACAAAGCATTTCCATATTGGTATCCCATGTGAGGGGAATAATGTAAGTTACATCCTCTTCTGATGCCTCAGTTGCCCCATCAGTAAAGTAATGCCTGTTAGTGATATCCTTTGACTGAAAGACTATCTACAAAGAAAAAGAATTTGAGAACAGTGATTTGCTTTAATTTTTTAAAAATGTTTTTCCTTAAATCAGCACAATTATAGGTTCTGACCTTGAATCTGCAGTGAAACAGGCTGACATCCTAATGAGTAACTCACATGGGTTTACCACATACTGTCTACAAGCACGTTTCAGTGTTTCAGAAACACATATTGGTTGTCTCCTTTTTTATAATTTCAGTTGTGAAAACACAGGTGCCCTTTACAGGTATGTTCAAGCACAGCATTCACACCCATTTACATCTTTAGAGAAAACTCTCAATTATTCAGCATCTGCCACACCAACATGTATAAAAAGTATCTTCTATTTAAATATAGAAGATAACATACTTTGCTGAAAGAGCAGTATCCAACATGGAGGAGATACATTTTTATATTTATACACAAATACAAAGAAAGCTGCCTCTCAATAGCAAGGAGGCTGCACATAACTGGTAAGTAAATGAGACTATTCTAATTTACATAATTAACAAGCACTGTAGGACTGACTGCAGTGAAATATCTCACTGTGCAGTTGCAACAGAAAAGCTCAGATACTCCTCACTGATTCCCGTGTCTGGCACTCAGCTGTAGAACAGGACACCTTTTAGGAAACTGGACACCTGCTTCCTGCCTTTTATTCCACAATAATTCATCATGCCATGTCTCAAACACAAAATGTAACACAGCATTCTAAACCTCCCATTAGTTACCAGCACCCACCTTGAGACTACCTACAGATTTACAAACAATAACTTCAGGAATGTATCATACTCAAACACGTACAGGTGCTCCCTGAACTGAACAAGCACCAGGGGGATACAGCAAGGGGAACACACCCCACAGAGGACACAAGCACTGACACCAGTCTCATAGACTTTGTGTTAAAGTTAATATACATTTTTTTCTTTTTTCATCTCCTACCAGAACTACAGAAAGTAGTTACTGAGATTGACTGGAATCTCTTTAAAATTTCTCAGTCCAAGAATACCTCAATTTTTTGATGAATTTTCAATTCAGTGTTTTTGATTCCAAAACAGAAGTACAAAACAGAACTGAAAGACATTTTTTTTGCATGAGGACATAAAAATATCCCTTTAATTTTCCCCTCTACATTTTTTGTCCTTTTTAAATAAACCCACTGGAGTGTCTAAAAAGCTCACCTTTTAAATATCCTTTCCTTTTATGCATAACATGTTTTTTCACTCTGTGGTTTAAAGACAGGTATGTTCTGAAGAGACAAACCTCACTAATAAGTGACACAGAACTTTCAAAACTGTGAGTGACTCATGTCAACAGAGAGTTATAACAGGGATCTCATAAAACTTCTCTGCAAAGCAGGCAGATTCCAGCACAGGCAGGTAAGCACCCATGCACATACTTCAGTGCATTCTGGCAGTTTATCCTAAAGCATGCTTTGGGTCCAATGGGCTGAATTAAAGCACAGTTGTAACTCTCCTCTCCCTGGACAGCTGAGCAGAATCAAACAGCTCCAGATGTACCTTCACAAGGTATGTTATGTTCACGTGTCCTCTCTCTCCCACAGCTCCCCCTGCCCTCAGGCCATGCAGCCAGTCCTTACCTCAATGGTGTACTGCTCAAAAATCCGGAGCTGAAGGAAAATGTCCAGCTTAATCTTCCTCTCATGGAAGAGCTCTTCCATCTGTACCTGGGCCTCGTCGAGCTGCTGCAGGACGGATTCGATGTGGCTGATGGAGCTGTTGTGGGGAGTCTTGTTGCTGGAAACGGCAGAGTCCCTGTAGCAAGGCACAGAGCAGGGCTAAAGCAGGCAGCCAAAGGAGCAGGAACTACATAAACATCTGTGATTCTGCATCCTGCTGAGGAGCAAACCCAACCACAAAGGGCTGAGGGAAGGTGTGTGCAATACTCATCTCCTCCACCTGCCAAAATCCTGAGGCTCCTGAGCTCAGCACAAAGTTTGAGCAGGGGCATCATCCTTTCTTGTGTGGTGACACTGCGACCTGACACACTTGGGAGGGGCAGGGGAGGAGATGGCACATCAATCTCAATGGCTTTCTTGAGACTGGCTGGAAATCACCTTTAATACTGCAGGGTCACCCACTCCTGCCTATACTTATATCAAACTGAGATGCTCTTCAGCCACCTGGACCTTTACAGGTTAATATCCTGCATTTGCCCTATTACTTACAGACTAATCGAATCAGAATTATGAGTATTTTAGACCAATGACTAGGGATGCCTTGGTATCCTCTGGATAACATAGTTCAGCAATGGATACAGAATACAGTGCAAAAAAACCCCAACACACCTTTCAAAAACTCCAAGAGAGATCCTGACTTGTCTTTTCACTGGGGGAAAGTGAAAGGAGATGTGACAGGTCAGATACTGCTGCAGTTACTTTTTCCATTTACAGGCAGTAGAAGGGAGCAAACCCTTTAACTGGTGGGCCAGGACCAAGGGGGAATTTGCTGTATTTGAAGGTTAGCATGGGCACAGGAAAGTCCTGACAGTTCCTTTTCTATCTGTGCTTTCATGTTTATTAATAGGCTCACCTACAGTCTGCTATGTCTTCAGAAATTTTTTTTCAGTGCCTGTTTTATGGATAAATACCATTTGCAGATTTAAAGAACTGAAATTTATCCTCTAACGTTCCACACAAGGTCCCTCAACTTTCAAAAGGGCCAGAAAGGAAACTCTGAAGGCAAAATTTAATCTTGGCTTTGGCACATTGGCTAAAACAAAATTTAGATGCAAATATTACACCAATATTTCTCTCTCCAGGTGTTATGGTTTCTGCCCCACTCTGTCTGTCTGTTTTCACATTCTTGGTGATCACAGGGTCTCTGCCTCCACATTAGAGCTGCACAGAGGAAGGAGGAATGAAAATAACTTGAGATTTTGAAACTACTGCTTAATCTGAGGCTGCGTCCAATCAAGTTATGTTTCCTTCAGTCAGCACCTGTCTTCTATAAAAGGACATGAAATAAGTCTTCACTCAGATGCAGGATTATTACTATTCATATATTATCTAAATTACTCAATGAATTATTCAAGACCGGTGTTGAATAATCTCTCACGGGATCTAGAGACACACTTAGTTTTAGAAATTCTCTTTCATTAAACATTTCACTCTTCATATCAAGCCACACTTGCATTTCAGTGACTGATGCAACACAAAAGTTTAGGAGTAGTAATCTGGTGAGTTTTTTTAAGTCTCCTTGGATAAGGCATTGACAACCCCCAGCTAGTCTGGTTTGAGAAAGATCTCCCTACAGAAAAAAAACATTTCTGAGATTGCATGCTTCTGCCACAATATTTCTTGCTCTATCTGGTGATGAGAAACGCTGGGAAAGAATAAATATAAGATCCTTACTAATCTCTGAAAGGCTATGGATTAGAGTTTTAAAATTCAAGGAAATAATTGGAAGAAAACCCCAAAATAAACTTTGGGGAACACAAAATGGGACTCAGTACATTGCTGCTGACTTTGTTTAAAATGAACACTGTGCTCATAAAACCACTTTCAGTGCTTTCACTGGGAGAAAGCTCAATGAGAAATACCCATTATCTAAAGCTTATATGCTGAACTACTGTAAAAAAAGGCAAGATAATTAACTCTTCCCTGGCTCTTTTTTTTTCAGCCACGAATATTCCTGCTTTTCACATCTCACTGGAGCAAGTCAGTTTTGCCTTTCACAGATGACCAAAAATATTGCCCCCAGCAGCACCCCTGGAACTGCAGTTCAAAAGGTTTGCTTTGCATTGACTGCTGAGAACAATGATCACCTCAGTAAAGCACTGATAAGGAAGAGTGAAAAGTGCTTCCAACGTGAACCATGACATGCACAGAGTTTCTAGACAGGCCTGCTTTATTCCTGACAGGTATGGCCTCCTGATGTAGTCACTGAGGCCCTGAACTCCTTGTGTGAAATGCAGTCCCAGGCATGGTATTTAGTTCAGGCAGCTGAGCTTTTCATTGCCTCTCTGAAGGAAACAGAGTGCTATTACACAAATGATCTTCTCTAAACCAAAAATCTGTTCTCTCAAAGATAAGAACAAGAAACATAAAACTTTCCAAAGCTCCAGTAATTTCATTGCTTTTAACCCATGTTATGACACGCTTGATAAGAGCAATGTATTTAATTCTTTTCACAGTTGTAGCATTTGCAATCTTCATCTATTCTTCACGGCAGGTACAAGGTGATCCACACTGAAATGCAATCCTGTGTTAAGGAAAGACTGCAGCAATTCTAGTTTTTCCTTTATCTGTGTGTTCTTTCCCATTGCCAGCAGCCACGAAAGCAGGTAAGAGTGGGCACACACAGAGGCAGCTTCATTGGGGTTTTTTCCACACTGCTTTGAAAGAGTCCAGGATCACATTGCAAGCTTTGCAGTGAGTCAGAGTGCTCAGATCCAACACTTGAACCAGCTCATCTTGACAGATCAGCACTGCAGACTTTTGTGTGCAGGGGTTTGGCAGCTGTTCTCTCTGGGTTTGGTATTAACTTCATCAGAACCAGGGGATCACTATGCACAAATATGTTCACCTTGTTCCACCTTGCTCACTGCCTAGAGTACAAACCAGACCCCAAACCCAACTTTTCTTTGTTGAACACAGCTGCCACAAAACATGCCTTGGTATTTTGCAAACATTGGAGCATGACAATGATTTAAAAAAGTCTCAAAGCTGAGGCTTTATAAAAGTCTCAAAAGCTGTCACTTTTCCAAGACTGAAACTAAGAATTGACTACATTCACATTAAGAAAAAGCTGAAGTCCCGCACACCACCTTGCAGTTCACCTCCTCCCCATGCTCCACTGACTTCTCAGCTGCAGGTATTACCCTGGCCACTCTCCACACTTCCCTTCTGACTCAGGTGCAGGCAAAAATCCTTTAGGCCAATCCCACAACCAGAACCAGGACTCTTTAAATGTTGACACTTTCTGCAGCCCCACAAACCACTCCAGACTCCACCTGGTGGGCTTATAAAGGGCCCCTTTCAGGCTCTACTCCATGGGTGTTCACACTGAAGTGATGCCATTCCAATAGTTGGGAAGAATAACAAAAAAAAACACCTTAGCCCACAATTTCACTGCCATTTTTTTATCTCACAGAAATGCCCTAAACTTTGCAAACAATTTATTTGCATAAAAGTAAGTTACCATGCAGACCTCTGACTGACCTGCTACAGCTGGCCATGCACACGTTCTTAGCTAAAACCCCTTCCCTTCTGGCAGCTTTCTTACCAAACCCAGCATGTTTTTACCCTACTGAACTCATCAGCAAAGATGAATACAAGGATGGAATGCCTACTCTTGATCCTTCCTCTCCAGCTCTAATATTGGCAAGCAATACCACAACTCCAGTCCCTTGCCCTCCCCTGGTGCTGGCAAGTCACACACAGCAAGAGTAGGAATCTCCATGGGCTCTCTGGTGTGGCTGCTGAATGACAATCAAAACCTAGAGAGTCCTTTCAAATCTCTCATTATTTTTTTTCTGACCCAGCAGAGAAAACACTGCATCCAGGACGACAGGAAAAAGCTTAGAGGAAAGCTCAGCATATGGCAGTAATAAAATACTTAAGGACTCCAGGAGGGCTTTTGAGGGCAGAGCTCCACCAGAGCCCTCACTGTCCATTCTACTCTAGAGCATCTTGGGCTTTTCCTGTCAGGTTCCTATCGTGGCTCATGACTTTCTGCACATCTCAGGTAGGAAGTAAAGGCATCAGATTGGGGAAGCTCAGGGTGAGGAGGATGATGTTGCTCTCTTGGACTATCTGGTGAAATGCATAAAACCTGGGATATTTGCATGTTATAATGTATACAGAACATGCACACTATGCACATGTGGGTAAGGGCAACCTGTAACAATACAAAGACCTAAACAACAAATGATGTATTGGACTTGGTTCAGTGCCCAGTAACATCCATAAAAGGCAGGAAAAACTTCGTTGCTGTCAACAAAGCTACAGGCACAGAGAACCACTGTAACAACAAATGAGAGAGATTTCACAATTACAAATTCTTTATAAGCTTACTCTGCAAATATTCGTTTGACAATACTTGCAGATTGAGAAAGAAACAAAAACATCAAAACCCCAACCTTCCCCCCCCAAATTCTTGGGGCTAGTCTCTTCGTGTATTTTAAATTAGGCAAAAATGAGCTTGTTTAATTCATAGTGCTAGTAGAAAAACCAGCAGTAAAAGAGCCTCTTTGACACTATGAATAAACCCCACATACACAAAGATAAATAGAAGGGTGCTGCATGCAAAATGAAACAGTGAAGGCTGTTAGACACGTGTGTATTTTATTAAGAGGAATACACTTACCCTACATCGGGAGTAACCAAATAAATCACGAGGTCTCAGTTCATAACCATTTAACAATCTTCTATAAATACCAACTAAAAATATTCACTTCAAACACATTTGGATCCATTCACTTCCCAGTGCCTATAAATAATCTCTCAGTCAAACAGGAAACCAATGCTGATCCACAGACTACTCTAATGAGCTCACACAAATCACTCCTTGTAATTTCAATAAAACACTCAAAGGATCTGAAGAATTATAAATAACAAAGAATTAACAAACTCTCCCAATTGATCCTAGCTTGCAGCTCCCTATTTAGGCACCCCTAAAGCACAGCACGCATCAGATTTCTCAACACCTGTGTCCCAGGTGGATGCTTACCTGAGCTGCTGGATTAGATCTTCCCCTTCCTTAATAACATTGAGGGTAGCATCCAGGGTGGCTGTTTGCTGCTGCTGAAACTGCTTGATAAGCTCCTGAACTGCATCCACAGAGTCAGCACAGACATCCTCTAAGAGCTCCTTCTGCAGATCTTCCATCCATGTCCACAGCTGGGAAGAAGGGGAGGGAAATATAAATCAGAGAGGGATTGAGATTTAACCCTTTTGCTCTCTAATTCCAGATCAATAGGCATTAACTCAGGCTGCATGTTTCACAGGAAAACTGACCTAAAATTTGTAAATCCGGGAAGATACATTTGTTATTGATTTCATTTAAAGAAAGAAAATAAGATAAATATAGTATCAGGTAGTTTAAAAAAACAAAACAAAACAAAACAAACCCAATTCAATTTCTGTTTGTTATACAGCAATAACTAATTATTTTATTCTGATTAACACTTCATACAAATAACAAATTAAATCTCCTACAGATAACCTAACCCTTTCAGGAGCTGAGCAGTATCATCTGCTATTCATTTCACATGCAGCTGAAGCCTGTTGCAGGACAGACCTACAATTTTTGGTATGTGTGTATGGTACTGACTGGAGTCTAGCTGTGCCTGCTCAGCTATGCCTTCCCAGAGGTTGAGGTTTTGGGGTTTCTTTTTTGTTTCCAGCACTTAAACCCCCTCCTCAAAATGCACTCAGACTCTGCAATTTAACTCTGGGAAAATCCAAACATAGGAAACAGCAATATCACCAATCAACCCCACGCAGATCCATTAATTTTGAATAGTCCTGACTACCAATTTTCAAGCCACAATCACAGCAACAAATCACTGCAAGTGCTTAGAAGAGAATTTCCAGCCAGCTGTTCATCAGAGGTCTGGCCAGGGGCAGGAATGCCCCGGCAGCCTCTCGCTGGCTGTAAAGGCTTAAAGCGAACGGAGGTTTCCCCTTTAAGCCCGTGCTGAAAAGTGAGTGTAAAATTGCACCAACCGAGCTGGCAGCCTGCCAGCAAACCCTAATGACTCCACCAGAGACTCTTTTCTGTGCCACGCCTGCCCCATTAACCCACATTTTGCTGGTATGTGCTGGAGGTAGCGGCGAAGCAGCAGAGCCAGAATCAGCAGCGCGCCGGGAAATGTCAAAGGATGCGGTGCCTTCTCCCGCTGTCCCGGGGACTCCAGAGCTTTGTCCCACAGGGACCTTGGGGTGAACGTGAAGCAGAGGAGGACATCGTGTGTGGGTGGCAAAGAGCTGGTAAAAGTGTTTGTGTTCAAAACGAGTTGCACTGGATCCCCATCCTACAGCATTTCCTCTGAGACTGTGAATTCTGCACGTCCACATTAAACAAGGGGAGGATGGGGATGTCTAAAGCTGCAGCTGCCAAAGCTTCTCATAACCAGGGCCCACACCTAAGGCCAGTCACTAAGTGCTACACTGTACACGAACTGTGGACTTCAAGGATATTATCCTGGTCCAAATCAAAATCATCAAAATGAGAAGCTGTCCCACCACCCTCATGATACCAGAAAAGGGAGAGCCCAGTGCTTTTTGCTCTGTCCCCACCTCTGCTACTGACTCCTTGCTGAAGAGACAGAAACAAGTATTAGAACATATGCCTTACTTGTAGGCTTTTCAGAGTCAGCTTTGAATATTTTGGGTAAACGCCTCTGTTTATTAATAAATATTATAATTATAATGGCCTGCCCAACTACTGGCCTGAAATGGAATGTCTTTGCTTGGGATATTTACATATTTTCACATTCTTAGGAAAAAGGCATAGTATAAAAGGGGAACTATTAATCAAAGAAACAAACATAAGTGGATAGGCATGAGAAATAAGTGAAAAAATGAAAACATATTTAATGAGACAAATAGAGGGCTTTTTCAGGGGTGATCCAATGTCCATGGGCAGAACTTGGGGAAGCTACCATAATGGAAAGTGCATTAGTGCTTTTATATGTTAATTAGATTGAGAATCTGCCTGGTTTTGATCCAATCCCTGCACCCACTCAAACAGTAGGGACAGCTGGACTGAAACAGACAAGGACCAGGTTGTTCAGGAATACTACTTCTGCTTATCAGATCTTCAAGTAATAGAGCACTTTGTAAATACAGAAAAATAGCTGTGTGTATAAATCGTCTTTCTGTTTTGATGTGGGAAAGCCAGTAGTTTTTTAACTTCTTGCAGTTCTTAGTTCCTTTTTCAACTTAAAAAAGCTCTGAAAATTTTCTTCACAAAAATGAAAGTGAAATCAGGAATTTTGTTCATTATTAGGAATCTTCTGTTTTCCTGAAATTATCATGTTAGGGCGGAGGAGAAAGTTTCCAGGCTTCAGAGGAAAATCCTGTGCTCAAAAGTGTCTCCAGAACCCAACTTTTCAGAAGCAGCATTGGACATTTAAGATCTTACTCCACTTTTTGAGTAGGCTTCCAAATCAGTTTCAAAATACTTTAACATAAACTGTATTGTATTCACCTGGAACCAAAACACTCATTAATTTCAGAGAGCACTCAAATATATGAACTCATATTAGCTTCAGATGTTTCCATTAATGACCTCTGACTGTAAGGATTTGCATAATAAAATCTATCAGAATCTAGGTCATCCTTGACTCAGAGGCCTTTAATCCTTTAGACTCCACCAATCCCTGGAAAACCCTAATACAAAGAATCAGTCAATATTAATAAGATTAGGAAGATCTTTCAGGAACAATTCACAATAGGAACCTGGTTCCCAAACCTCCTGGGTTATGTGCTACAACTAATAGCACCTTTCATAAATTGCTACCAAGCCCCATTTGTGAATGCCACAGCAATGAAAAGACCAATTCCATGTCACTGCAACATCACAGTCAGAACAGCTGTTAATCATGACACATCCTGGTTGTCACTGCTCAGGAAAATCAGTCCCTCTTAGGGCCTGATGTTTCATTCCAATGCAAGTATTTGACTGATTAAAAAAAAATCCTGACTATTAATGCCCCAAATCACTGGGTACCTTGTGCATTTCCAGTCCATGCTGTGACCAACCTACTCTAAGTTAAATAGTTTAGACCAAAGAAACTACTCCCATTGAAATCTGACATACTACACAGCACAACTTTTATTTCATATTTGCAGAAATTGACTTTTTTAATTCTTAGTATGAACAAAATTTGTGAGTACTTGTCCCATTCCCACACATACTTCAAACTGTTGCTAAGGTACCACTTGATCCCATACAGGGGGTCTACGTAGATACATGCAGATATTCCAAATATAGAGACAGTATTTCCACATCCACCTGTGGTGATTTTCACTAAGTTTGCCAGTCATGCATGTGTCCAGAAAAAGAGATAACCTCTGCATTATGTTACTTAACAGGTACTAAACAAAAAATACAGAATCCTAGAAAACAATACAGAAGTATCACAAAAGTAAGTTTTGTTCTTCCTTCAACTGACCTATGCTTTGGTGTGATTAATTGGATATGGAGAACCCAATGCATTAGTGGTAGCACCTGAATTAAGTCTATCAGAGATCTGACACAAATCTGCCTCATGCAAACTACATATAAAAATGTCATAGTTGTTAGCTATGAGAAGTCTCAGGTAAATACTTATCCTTAAGACATAAATGCTAAAGGTCCATAGTGGTGCCCCAATTGAAGCTTTATTTATCAAGGCTTTACACAAGAAAATTCCTCTGATTACTAGAACAGTGGGAAAGAAGAATGACAGCCCTCCTTTCTTTTGGGGTAGCATCTGGTGTCCCTCATGCTTTTTGACAACAATTTTGCCTCTTTCTTGGATATGAAATGCAGGCAGTTTCCCTCCATCCAAGAGACAATACAGCTTTTTATTCCCAGCTACTTTATCTGATGAAATACCCTTCATTTTGCTCAAGTACTTAGTGAGACCACTTAACTGGATGTCTGAAGGACAACTGTGCCTGCTACCTAAAAATTAATGATTTTGACTTAGAAAAAGGAACCACTTTAAACAAAATCTATAACCTAAAGAGATTGCTAAGAAAATCTTGCCTGCATGATTGGAATAACTATTAAACACCTAATGCTTATATGCTGCTATTTGTAAATGACAGAGATGAGTTATAATCCTTTCAAAAGCAGTTTAAAAGCTCTGAGTTATGGGAGCAGTGCAAAGAACCAGTTCAATCCAGGAGATTTACTGTTGTACAACATTTTTGCTGGTCTTCAAAACAAGGATGTTAATGGAAAAAAGAAACTTCTCAGGGTGTATGTTCTACCCCTTTACTATGTCAGAGGCACATTGTGTATGGCAGGGCAGGCCCCAAAAGGATGCTCATGACAACTCAGGGAGAACATTTATCACAGCAATGAAGACCAGAGCAGAACGCAGAAGAATTCAGTGACATGCAAACCCTGCTGCCACTCCATGAATTGCAGTGTGAGTGTTCAGAAAACAGACTGAAAAACCCCCCAAAACACACAAGCTCCAGAGAGAGATGTCTACCAACCCTATTTCCCTCTGCTACTATGCCAGGCTTATATAAGCCTATTTTATGGCAATAATATTTAGAATATTTAGCTTTGTCATGATATGCACTAGGAAGTCACACAGATCCCAAGTTCAGGTTAATTTATGGCAGAACTTCAGTCAGCACTTCTGTTTAAGCATCTGTTCAAATGCTGTTGCCCATCCAGCTTGACTGCATGGCTTTTAGTAAATTGTCCCCACACCAACATGGTGGCGAAGATAAAACTTTCCAGCACAATTAACCTTCATCAGCTGGTATTTATTCACACTTAGAGTGCATCCAGACCTGTTTCAGTTGAAAGAACTGAGAGCTGTTGTAAATTGGAAGCATATTTCAGCAACATTGTCCAAAGTCACATTCAAGCTCTCAAGAAAACGTCAACGGAAACACAGCCAAGTGTCACATAATGGCAGCACACCTAATAAAAGGTGACAGGATGGGATATGACCAGACACCACGTATGAAATGCCACAAAATACGACTTCCACGGTAAGACACAACTCATGAGACTCCCTGCTGCAGGACCTTATGTTGTCAGATACCACCAAACTGCTTAGGAAGAAATTACAAGTAGAAGGGGAACATTCTGTGAAAAACCCCGTCTGATCTCTCCCTAACCTCTTTCTTGCTTTTTCCCTTTTCCTCGCCAATTTCTTGACATTCATCCTTGGTTGGGCTGCATCTGCTGCTTCTGTATGCTCAGGCTTTTTAATTAGTAACCTTGCCTATGGCAAAAGGATTTGCACTGCCTAAACATCTGATGCTTTTTCCAAGTCCTGCATGGACCAGATTGGTATAGCACAAAATAATCTCCTCTCAAGGGAAACACGATTTGGATAGGTTGGCTTACATCAGGGAGTGTGTAGATCCCCAGCCCAAGGTCATGTAAACATAATTCAGGGACTATTTGATCTAGAAAAGAAAACTGATTTATAACTGAAGAATCAAATGTACATGTTCTATGTTTCTTCTGCCACCATCATGAATTTTGAAAACATGTTTCCCTTCTAGTATAATTTTAATATGCTATTTGTAATTAGGAATCTAGTTGTAATTAACTTCAGTAACTGTAATAATCAAACTCTGCACTTGATCATACTAGCTTAGAAAATTTCTTCCTACATTGGAAGATTTACTCAGTTTTACACTAGTGTGATACAGTACAATTTGGTGCAGGAAAGCTTCCCACACAACAAATGCAGTAATCTATTAAAATAAATGCAGGTACCATTACATTCTCCTGGATATTGTTCATTGGTTCTAAACATCACTGCTCAAATGGAAGCTGCAGCACCTCTTCCCTCTGTGCTTTTTCCAGTGACTGGCTGTATCTGTCACTCATAGTCTCACCCTGATCTGCTGCTTTGAGCCTTTTGTGTAACTTTGCACTGTGCCCTGGGAATCACAGAATTAAATAATTTGTGACAATTATGAAACTTGCTAAGGACTGAAAAAACTACATGACTTCTCTTGAACCAGTTAGTCTTGTTGGATCCATTGACTTGAGCCACTCCACTGACACCATTTTCAACTAGTTAAATAGACTCCCTTGCATAGATGTACTTCAGGTGAAAACCAGAATGTGCCTTTTGAGTGATGAGTGTATTACAGGAGTGTACCTATATGGCTTTGATGAAAATATACTCAATACATGAATTATTGCAGGCTCCCCACTCTGTTGCCTTTGTACAGAGCACTGAAGCTCACACACTGGAACTGGGAGAAGCTCATCTTCCTCAGCTTCAGGAAATCAGAATGGGCAAAAATATGTCTAATAAAAGAGAGCTTTATGAGAGTTGGCACATCCTGTTTAAAGATGCTCATAAAACTCCGTTTTAGCTGCAGCACAAACCACTGTTATCTGCAGAGTGAGGCATTCAGGCTGGAGACCCATTTCCACAACACACGAAACACATGCAAGGGCCTCAAAAGCCAAGGAAAATATTTGAGTGGAGCCACTGGTCTGTAAAAATGCTGGTGAATGGCCTGAAAAATGTGGATAACAAAGTATGAACCTAAATGAAGTCTACAGGAATCCTTTGGCTAGCACATGGTGGAAGGACGGAAGGAACTTCTCTTCCATGCACAGGTTTGACTTCCTGACATTTGGTTTATGTGGCTGCATTAACAAGCATTTAATTCTCATTACTTTGATTCTGTTTCTTTTACCAATCTTTTGCCATCACAGATGGCAGAATTTTATTCACTAGTGGTCTGGCTGTGCTTCAAACTCCCCTGCTCAAGAGCAGGATGTGCTGCCAGAATACCACAGCTCTTTTCTTTCCCAGCTACTTAATCCTTCATGAAAAAAACTGGCTTCTGGGCAACAAATGGACAGGAAAGAAGGGCAGCCTGTACCACTCCAGCTGTCCTGGTTCCTCAGTCCCAGATCTTTGATAGCTTTACAGACAAGATAAAAACCACCAAAATCAACTGGTGAATGCTCCCATTTTGGCCCAGGCCAGAGTCTACCCTCTGGAGTTGGAGGGGGATTTGCTTATGTTTGTCTGCTTCATGGTAATTGATTGCTGATAACTCAGAGTGTATTTTGATATAGCTCACACAAAAATAACACTTTTTATACCAGCAGAGCCCTCTCCACAGTTACAATTATCAGAAACAGAAGCTGACAGGTGATGTGCCTTCTCCAAGGAATCTGCCACCCAGGCAAGGGACAGCACATGGGTCACTGTATGGGCACCTCCGGCAGTTCACTTCTACCACATTCTCAAATTTCTACCTGCAAATTCACCTCTGATGGGAATAGGTGAATTTAGGAACTGAGCACTTCTTAAAAACACCAAACAAACACCACAAAACAGCATTTACTTAGAATCACAGAATCATTAATGTTGGAAAAGACCTTTAAGATCACTAAATCTAACCATCCATCTAGCACCACCACCACACAGATTCAGCTCCCAGCAAAAATCATGGTCATATTAATAGGAGGCATAAGTCTAAGGTTTGATGTTTAACAGCCCTGCTGTGAGAGGAGGAGCAGATACTTTCAAAGTTTGATTTTGCATGCTGTTGTGCATCTATCTCAGCTGTTATTATCATCCCAGTGAAGGAAAAAATTTCTAGCTTTTGAACAAGACACACAGTGATTCATTCTAACACTGAAAATGCTGGGGTGTGAATTGGCCACTCAGTGAATAATTTGTGTGCACTGAGCCAGTTTTGATCATTTTGATGTTTTATACTTTCCTTTTTTTTTGAAATCTGGATATAATATGAGAAAAGGAACAAAAGTGCTGTCCAAGACAGGAGAAGTGTGTAAGATAGACACATGTTCAGAGAACAAGACCTTTTCAGAACTTCCAGAAGTTGCCAGCAAGTGGAGTTGCTAAACTGAATATCCCCTGCATCACAAATCTTTATTATTTAGTGTGCGATTGCTCTGGAAAGTCAATATTAGCAGTAAAAGTCAAACAACAAATTTTTGAGTTCAGTAACATTAACTTTGATTCCTGTGTCAATTGACAGTGAGTGACAGGATTACAGGATATATCCCAGAACCACTGTCATGTTTGCTCCATGATTAACTTCAATACATTCCGTCAACTCCTCTGATGGGAGTCAACAGCAGCTGACCTCAGTCCCGTGAGCTTTCTGCCCCCTGCATCCCAGCAGCTCTGCCTCAAAGTGAAGAACAAGCCCTGTCAGAATTAGTGATCTACAATGAAATAATCTCCTAATCACAATATTCAACCCAAGCAGAGAAAATTTAATTTCACAGGTCTTGGTTATCAAGCGAAATTAAGTTAGCAGTGCCTGCCATAAAAAACACTGTTACTGTTCCTGACTGATAGGGCAGACCCACTCCATTACCTGGCTGAGTAACCCCACTGATGTCTGTGGGGTGACCAAGGTGACCTGCTGACCACAAATAATATAAGTTATAATACAGGAAGCTGTCTGACCCTTAATGGTCCAGGACTTAGCTCTCACTTTCTCATGGCACTATCAGACAAGATTTTCAGAGTGAAACTTTCCATACCAGGTGTCTGCCTAAGGCTGAACTTCAGTTTTGAGGTAAAAGGGCCAGAATGAGAAGAAGGAACAAAAAATGTACTTTGCCTGTGTTAGTTTCATTTCTGTTCAAATGAGATGCTCCAGACCCTCCTTGCCATTAAGCAAGAGTTTGAAATTTTGCAGGGCTTAGCCTTGATGTCAAGAATACACATTATGTCATTCATGTGAAAATTTTCCCAAATTTGGTCACTCAGAAGACGTCTGCCAAGTTCCATTTTGCACATGTTCATAGTAACCTGATAGGAATCTGGCAGTTCCTTTTTCTCAACATTAAATATTTTCTGAGCATGCTCATCCCCCATTCTGTGGGCCAGGTAGGCATGGCAGGTTCCACATGGAAGTGTCTGCACTGAGCACCTCGTCCTCCTGCTCTTCTGACCCACTAAAGAACAACAAAGCACAGGGCAATGATCTGAAAACACAATTCTCTGCCTCTCTGTTTTTTTCATGGACTCAACACAGAACTGGTAATCTGAGGCCCATTGAGAAATGAGAAACCTAGAGGTGGTAAGACATGCTTTTCATGCCCCAAGGAACTATGAAACAATTGCAGAACTGTTTTATAGTTTAGTTAAGTCCCATATACTATAAATGGATCTAAATTCAGTGAAGTGCCTCTCATTCTTAAGTTAGCAACTGCATCACCAGCCAGTATGAGAAGTAACACAACCTAAGTCATCACTTAATTATACAAAAGGATTTTAAAACGTTTTAATGATACAGATGTGGTCACAGTGCTTTTTCGTGTCTACATTTTAATACTTGGAAATGTAAAATACACTGCAGAACCTTAAGTATAAAACTGCAAGACTACTAAAACTGCTAAATATTAAGATTCAGACAATGAATTGCAAGATGTTTTTCTTATATTTCTTGAGGCTTTTGAGTCTTCAGGGTGTGATTTTACGACATCTGCAACCTCTCCTCCAGGAAGCTCAAAAAATATTCCCTTTTAAACAAAATCAAATGCCAGCCAAGAATCCTCTGTCATCATTTGATCCTAAAGCCAAAAGTTCACAGAAAAACATCAACTATCATGAGATTTGTGATAAAGTGCAAGATCCGACAATCCTGACAATAATTGATTCAAATTTGAAGAAAGAACCTAAATTCAATTACAGTTAATCCTGAGAGAAATTATTCAGGTATGAGTCTGTTGAATGCATCTATCCCAGTGATAATAATTTATAACTTTACCCTGCCATACAGATAATTGGATTTGATCCCTACGGTACCAGGTTTCTGCTCACACCATCAGAAATGCCTTGGTCCAAAAGGGTACAAAAATATTGACTACAAACTAGAAAAGCACAATGAATGCTATAGGACATTGGGACACACAAAATCTCATTTATAGGCATGGCAATAGGACAGCTACATTACTCAAGAGTTGTCACCAACAATCACTTATAGGCCTGCTTCAAGTTTATGCCTCCAAAATGTTATTACCACACCAAAAAGTCCTTGTTTCAGCCTACTGTATGTATTGTTCAATAAAGTCACTTAAAAAACCCATCAAAATTATTGTTATGCTTAATTGACTGTGGTTTTGATATTCCTTCAACTGTATGAGTGAGTGTTTTGCAGAAGGGATCCTCTTTAATGCTTTCACATGAAATAAGCAGTGATTCAAGTCTGCTGTAGTACAAAAAAGCCACTCTGAACTTACATTACACATGGGGATATCTACATTTAAATGACTCCCTAATTCAACACTACCTATTGTCCTGAAGAAAATACAGGAAGACTGACTACAAAAGGGAACATTTCTTTGACAAGAGAAAAAAAGTAGGAGCAGTTAAAAGTTTCTCAGATGGTGGGAATCTGAGCAGTTGCATGTGGAGATGAAGAGGTGGGCAGAGTACAGGGGAAGCAGTGAGAAGTTCACAGTCAGTGAACTCATCCACACCTGGGAATTACCACATCAGAAACACAATTCACCTTTGCTAGGAAAACTGTCAGAAGAAACATGTTCATTGCAGGAAGATATTTAGAATACTTCCAAAAAAAGAAAAAGTGTCAGTAAGACTAATTCTTTCTACTTAATTTCCCATTTCACCAGTTGTGTCTCAATAGATTAATACAACATGAAATAATGAGAATTTTTGAAGCTTAGATGAAAAATTATCTAGGCCATAGTTTCCCATATCAGGGCCAAAATATATGAAGGGAACTTTTTTCCATTTCCAAGGATATAACAGAAAGAGCTGTTCCAAGCTTAAGTAATAGTTTTAAGAACTACAAAGGATGAAATTAATAATGATGGGTATTATTAAGTAAGTGATAACATCTTCTAGAATAATAAGAAATATATCAGGTGTTAAACAGGTTAACATGGCAACCAAAGTGCTTTCTCCTCACTCCAAGACACTCCCAGGTGATGAGTTGGGATGGTCAAAGCAAGTCCAGCCTCAGGCCCACATGGCAGGTAGGAGGGCAAGGGAGGCCTGAGTGAGCACCAGGACTGAAATGGCTCCTGGTAAACACCAGAAATTACTTCAGATCTCCCACTATTTTACTGCTACTGCAGCAAAAGGATTCTTTGCCTTGATGTTTGCTGTGATTTAAATTGATCTGTTATTATTTAAATATACCTCTTTTATTGTTCATATTGAAGAATGACAATTACATTCATTAACTTGTCATTTTACAATACACAAGAAGGGCCAAGCAAGGCCAAGCAATGACTCATTTCTACCTAAGCCAATCTATTTATAGCATAAAAAGGCAAATACACATACAAGCAAGTGCTAAGGCTCTCCAGTTGCAACACTTTGCACCAATTCCCCCCCCCCCCAGCAGTCTTGTTATTTCACTGTGTCTGTGGGGATTCCCACAGCTGGCAGACAAACACTAAAACCACAGCAACTTCCTCACTTTATAGTTTTGGCAAAAACTCCAAAATACTGAGGTGTGTGAGTTTCACCAGCGCAGAAACAAGTCACTGAAGGAGCCAGGTGGTGGCACACAGTGAACACCACTGAACCTGCAGAAAATCAGTGTTTGGCCTCTATAGGAGTGAATTAACACAGGGGTAAGTAAATGGAATCTTCCCCTCACAGAGCTCCTGGGCATCCTCAGACTCCGGGGAACTTTTGGAGACTGAACAACTTTATCAACCCAGCACAGTGGCTGTCATTACTTATGATGGATGTGGATTCCTGTGTCCATTCTGACTTTGCTGTTGTCCCAGCAATGCTACAGCTCCCTTGACTTGTCCCTCTGGAGAGGGAGTCACAGAATCATAGAATAGTTTGGGTTGGAAGGGACTTTTAGAGGAGAGAGGCACCCAGAGTCTGTCCACTCTGGATCTCCTTAAAATGACATGAATTAATTACTGAACTTTCCAAAAAGACATCACAGAGCCAATGTGTCTCACAGGAAAACATTAATGAGGCAAAGACTAAGCATTTACTCTTAACATATAGAGAACAGCATTGATGCTATCACAGAAGACTGGTTTTTAAAATATTTTTTTTTAAATGAACTTTTATACAATGAACTTTATAACTTTTAAGTGAACTTTTTATACATCTGCATTTTTATTCACCAAAACAGAGCTCATTACTACCAGGTGTGTAGAGCAGGCAGTGTATAACACACTGCAATCCCTATCTCTTCACACAGGGAGGCTTCATTTCCCAAAGCCGAATTAGGCTACACAATACCACTAACTATCTTTTTTTTTACTAGTCATCATCTGCATAGGTGAATCAAGGTTAATCACAGAGGAAACTGTTATGAAATAATTTTTACTGAGGAAATAACCAATTAAGTTTCCCCAGTGGCAAACCAGCATAGCTGCAAGTGTTTGAACAGCTCTGGGAACAACAGCATTATTCACAAGCTGAAAGCTAACCATATGGTAATATATTGCACAAGCAGGATGTAAAAGGAAAACCTTCATGTACCAACAGCTATAATGTACGTGCTGTGAACTTCATCTTCCATACACATAAAAATAAATGTATGCATGTACCTTCTGCTTCAGGGGCTCCCCAACACGCTGAAGCCTGATATATGCAACTTGTTTGTAACATGTAAATCAACATGCACAGGCAAAGCTTTCAGCTTCTCAGAGTATCTTCCTGATCAAGTGTGCTTTCGTAAACACATGCTGCAGAGCATGAAAACAACCATCCTGACTAATTCCATCTCTCCCAGCAGAAATGCTATCTCTAAAAGTCACTCACCACTGAATGGCCTCTGGACTGCAGAAAATGTGAAGTATGCTTTAATTACATCCCCAGTGGCCTCCCATTTGATGTCCTGTCCACTGTATCTCCTCTGGCAAGCCAGTCTTATCTCTGGATATTTTTCAATTACACTAAACAGCATTTATTCAGGCCCTCACTGATTCACTGTATCAGTATGTAGCTGTTTTTTCTTTAACAATTGTTTTGAAAAGTCAAATCTACCTCATTAAGCAATGTAAGATTTCTAGTAACACATAATGATATTGGATACATTAATTAACAGTACATTTAAATGGAATCCTCAAAGGATCATGCTGCTGGCATGTCTATACTTAAAGTGTTAATATCAACTCACATTCTTACAAGAGAATTCTTGCTTTCTAACAATACATTCTAGTTGTGATTAAGCACCACTCGATATGGTGTTGCTATATTTTAGTGTACTGTAACATTCATATGTTTAATTCACATTTTATTTCCTCTTTACAAGTTACTCATATGCATGAAATGAACTGGATAATATCAGCTCTGTGTGGTGAAAACACCTTTTCTCTGTGATCTGAGTTTTCAGAGACAGCTTCTTGCAACACTCTACAATACACAGCAAAATTCCCTCATGCACACCTTACCTCTTTGGTGTGGGTATGGAAGGAGACTGACATGTCCAAGAGAAGTTTCCTCTGTTCCACCCTCCGGACAAAGTCCTGAATCCGAACTTCCAGATGCCGGGCTGCTTTATAGATTTCTTCAGGGTCACATTCCCCAGTCTGAGCCAACTGCTCTGCAGCCTCCAAGAGCTTGTCTGCATTGGTGTATGTATTCTACCAGCAAACAAAGCAAGAAACACAGTATGAGTAATACAACTGTGGCAAGTAAAACCCTGAAAGAGGCTCTTTATCCTTAAGGCATGAAAGCAAGTGATTACCAGAGTTTTAAAACAATAGCAATATTTCCTAGTGGCATTGCCATCTGTGAAAGGTGAATGTATAAAGCCACATAGACTAATCCCTGAGTACACATGAAATAATTTCTTATTTGAAACACACCACCCCAACCTAGACCTGCCAGGCACAGCAATAGGACTTCCCACTTGTTTATTTCTAAGTTCCCTGCAATTTCTCAAAGATAATGCAATGAAGCAAGTGGGACTCACCAGCTCAGAAGGCTACAGTGCCTCACGTGACACTCAGCCACCAGCTCGCTGCCATGGCCTCCCAACTGCTCTCACGTTGCAGCATGTAATCATGTTAGCCAGAGATGTCTCAGCCCCAAGAAATATTTGCTTTTCACTGGCTTTTGTGAGATATACCATGTCTTCAAACTCCTTCTCTGTTTTTCTTCCTCTTGCCTACTGTTCTGCATCACATTTCTAGATGGAGTGAGTCCATGTGATTTGCTTGCAGCTGCAAGTATGTAATGTTCATTTCCAGTTTTCCCAGGGCACGTACCTGCCCTGAATTACACAAGAATTTGAACACTGCCCTGTCCTGAACAGATTTACCCACAGCCACGGCCTTTATGATATGAGGTGTATGACTCCTACTTTACAGAGAGGGAACTGAAGAACCCAGAAGCAAATGAATGTACCCAAGAGGTGACAGACTGTCAAGTAAGAGAGGGGAACTCCATCCAATTCACCTCAGATTTCAAGCTACCTGCCCATCCTTTCTATCTCTTTTTCACATATCTGGAAAACACCACTCAACCAATACACCAGAGAGTCTCATGAATAACAGGAGAAATGGAAAGTGAATGCAGTCATCTTCTCCAGAACCACGGAGCTATGCCCTGGTCAGCTATGTTTAGCAAACTAAACCGAGCCAGCCCTTACTGTCATATAAAAGCTTTCTTCACTCAAGATGAGGCCAGTAGCTCTTTGGTATTCAACACTTAACAAAAATAAGGAGAGACCAAGATATCAGCTAAGGGTGTGTCCATTACTGGGCTAGATCTTCAGAACTGCTTGGTATTGGCTTGAGACTGCTCTCACTGGAATTTTAATCTCTGCTTCAATAGTAGAATTGTGGCACCTTCCTTGTGAAAATCCTCCTCAGTTTAAAAATGCATTAACTTGATGTATATACACAAAATACCTTTGAACACACACACTTCTGAGCATCGACACAAACACTGTCAAAAATAAAAAGCCATGAATCAAGCCATGCTGTCCCTACTTAGATAATATCCTGCTGCAGTCAACAGTTGTCAGAGAAAATGTTCAATACAGAGATGGAGTGCTGACCTCCAAATGTTTAATGGGGGAAAATATTTCCAGTTATAAAAAGCAAAAAGAAAACATCTTATTCACTGTTCATTTTCCCAGTTTCTGAGAGCTGACTATAAATATCCAGTATTTGCATTTCTCCTTTTGGACTGTGAAGAACATATTTGAGACAGTTTTGTTACCAATAGTAAATTTTTATTCCCTCGCTTTCAGACTACTGATATAATGATTAGGCTGTTAACAGCAGCAAATTTTTATGTTTTAATAATAATTTTTTGGAAACCTCTTTAGTTGAGAGTTTGTAAAAAAATGTTCCATTTAATGTGATCTGAATTAGGGTCCAGTTTCAGTTAACAGTATCCTTTCTGAATGATCCTCTTCCAATAGTATTTGGAGCAGATGCCAAAGCCAGCACAATTTTTCAAAGTCTAGTCCACTGCAGGGTTTTTCACACATTACCACTACAACAGCTCACACACCAGTCCAGCTCCCTGAGCAGAAGACTGTTCCTGCTTTTATATGTATTATTTAGTGTACTTGTAAATGCTTTCTCTCTCTCCTTGTGGCACAAATGTGGGACACAAAACAGTTTTGTTGAAATACAACAAAATTTGTGTCCAAATACATGGACACAGATTTGTTGCATTTATCCCTAACACATTTAGGTCCTTGTCTGCTGAAAGCCATTATAGTTTACTGACTCCAACACATGCTATGTTGAATTACCTGTAGATGAGAAGAGTTCACTAATACAATGACCAGATGTAAATACACTGATGAAAAGGGTGCAGGCTGGACCCTAGACTTTGGGGGAGAAAAAATGCAGACTGGCCTCAACAGAGGCTCTGGCCTCACTGCACAAACAATAACAGATGTAGCAGCTCCTTTGCATGGCACAAGATTCTCCAAAGGCAAAGAGGATTTTCTGCAGGGAAGCTGACTGGATGTGGAAGGAGCCACACTCAGTGTTTTCCCTGGGCTGTGACAGGCACTGTCAGCGTACAGGGATGCTTCTCTGAAGAATGCATACCTAATTTTGGATGTGTTTGCATAAATGTGTCATGCACAAAAGGCTTGAACACAGTGCATTTTGAGCATGGAGAAATTTTCTTCACTTCTTTTTCTGTCTTTGTCCACTGAGGTCACAGGTAAGTGTCTGAATTTTAAAAACAGGCACAGTTTATCATAGGAAAAACAACCAATGGTTATATTCTTGCCATTCTAGAAGGAAGGCCTGGTGCTGAGAGATTTCCAGTTCACTGTTGCTGAGATTTAAGAGATTTAGATACATTCCAGATAAGCAGCCACATTTGGGAGTTACCCACCCTCACCTTGAACTGCTGAGCTTGATCTGCTTATCAAAGGACTGTCCTCGCTTGTCAGCTATCGAGATGTACACACAGCACAGGCCAAATAAGCCAGAGGTTACTCATTTGCTGAGGGCTTGCTCTACTTCTCTTCTGTTTGTTTGCTTAAAGTGCATATAAATCATACCAGATGTTGTTACACACATCAAATATTTTCATGTACATCTATTTCTCTACAAGCATTGAACCAAAGCACTGTTGAACCTGAGAGGTTCATCCTAGTTGGTGCTACAATGCTGCACTGCCTCCCTGCTCCCTACATTTTCATCCTGAGCTTGTTCTCTTGTTAGTAAGCTCTTTGGGGTATTTGTTTGAAGCATTTGACACTTTTTTGGTGTGACATAACCCTGGATCAGGCATGGTGAGGATCCAAGAGAGAATTAAGTTCTACAATGAAGAAAAGCATGAAATGCCTCCTTGTCCCACCATCCCCAGCCAGAAGAGGTTAGCTCAGATTCCCAGCCCTTCTGAGAACTGGCAGGAATGCAGGATCTGGTGCATCTGCAAACTGGCATTATGATTCAAAATTTTGGGAAGAAGGTAAAATCTAATGTAACTGCAAAAGCAAATTTTTGCTACTAGAAAGACAATCATGGCTGTCTTCTTTTTGCAAACGCAGACCCATGAAGGTTTTCTGTAGTATCCTGCAGAAAGTGACACCAAATGTGTCTAATCCCTACAGAAGGGAGATCCCATGAAGAATCTCTCCTCTTTATCTGTGGAGATTAGTTCCTCACAAACAATAATTGCACAAGTTATCCAGAAAAAAAAATTCCATGAGTTATAAAATGATATAGATATGCTTTCTGAAATTTTAGGGGTGTGTGGCATTTTTTCTTAATATTTTACTAATCCATGAGAAAACTGTCATGTGCAAACCTTTGAAATTCTCAGTGAACTGCTAACTGGCATTCCACACTTCTGCACCATTTCATGCAAAAAACCAACTTCCACCTCATATCTCTTAATAATCTTTGTAGACCAATCTTTGCATACTGACCTATTTCAATCATGAAATCTGCAAACACAAGGATATCTATATGAATATCTATATGTCTAGCTATATATATCTATACATACCTTTGTGATCTTCCTCACATTTTTAAGATACCAACCAATTTAGTGCAGCATTTTGGTTTTGGCCCATGTGCTCTTACAGAAAATTATTCCATGTAGTTTTTATGTACTGCTAGGAACCACACATGTAGCTATTTTATTGCTGCATGTTTCTAGGCTGATTACATTGAAAATAGCTGTGTCTAGTGGTAGTCCGGGGCCGAGTTCATGCCCTTAATCTGGACATTTTTTTTCCAGAACAATCTGTCCCTGCACACTATTTTACAGCTGTTTATTTTATTTGAGGGATTTTCATGGTAACTGTCTCCAAGTTCTCCAATGTGTTGTGAGCCATTCCCATCAGCCAGAGAAGGATGTTTGTTGTAAACATCAGGAGAAACATGAGGGGGGGAACAGGGCAGGTGATCAGATCCATGATCACATCAAACACAAACTACATACCCTAGACTTCACTTCCCAAGCAGATGTTGGGGATAGGGGGAATGAGGTAGCACTAGTCTGTATTGACCAAGTTCTGGAGCTGTGCAAGGCAGTTCCAGGCAAAGGTTTCTTGTATTGATCCAGAGAGCTTTGTCACCTGGGTTTTACCATGAAAAAGGCATGGAAGAGATGGCATCTCTGGAGGCCAGGAAGTACCAGCTAGAGAGAGAAAGAGGACTAGTTTAGATGTGATATTCTTGACTAAAGAGGAGTGATATGAATCCCTTATTATGCCTGCAGGCTGAAGTTTAGGAGACTTATTAGGCTTTCTCTGATGTGATAGCTCCTTTATGTTCTTTAGAGTTGTGACTCGACTCTTCAGTACCAAAGATGAAATGTCTGTATCAACACTCCTGCTGGGAAGTTGGGATGTCGAAACAAAGTTCAAAGCCTGATCCATCTCTTACTGAAAACAGTAAAAGGGATTCTACTGACTTCAGGGAGAACTGGGTCAGCCTTCTAACCATCTCCCTAAGATCACAGGAGAGAAAAAATGGCAAAGGGCTAAAAATAGAACTCTGTGGGACTGGTACCTGCTCTGTGCATAGACAGCAAATAGAACTCCTGTCCAAAGAAAGCAGCACGATTCACATGGGCAAAACTATAATTATGAAGCTGATTCTGCAGTTCTTGTCAAGCCTTATAAACTATTGTTATCCTTAATTATGAAGCTCAGTTACTGCTATCAGATTCTTTGCTCAAGCTACTTCATTAAAATTAGCTCCAGTATTTTTGAGGTTAAGTGATCTCAGTCAGGCCTTTGTGGAGAATGATATCTTTAGTAACTTGATATTCTAAAGCTAAAATAAGTGACCACAATGAAACATTTCTTTGATAAATAAATCTGGGGTTTAAGAAAGCATCCATCTTTGTCAAAATTCCTCCTCCCTTAAGAAGGGCAAAGGCTAAGTGCATACGATGATCTAATATAAGTTGCGATTTTATTCCATTTGAATTGCACATAATCAAATCAAGACTTATATTCTTACTTGTGCTCTGTGGCTCTAATTCAAAACAGACTTACCAGGAATTACAGTTACAGAAGTTACAGGCAGAATATCTCTGAGGTCCTGCAGCCACTCGCTCTCTCAATACAAGATTGTTCCCCACCAGACACTATAAATGGAAACTTCTTCAGACCTTTTAAAAAAATATCCAGTCTAATGACATTTCCATCAGCCTCTTCTTCAGATTGTTTTTCCCTTAAATATGGCAATTCATCTCAGTTTTTCTTGTCATAATTTCACTCTAGTTCTCCTTGCACTGATATCATGATACTGACTACTTTGCACCTCCAGTAATTCCATTATTTCAGTGAATTGTATAAAATATTATGTATAATATATTATATAAAATAAGTTATAAATATAAGCATACGATATTTTTCAGTATTAATTAGACAGAAAATATTGCCAGGAATGACAAGGTGGATACAACCCAGAATCTTCACTGACCATTGTAAAGAACCAGGTATCTTTCCGTGTAATGTTACTTTTATTTATGATTTTTCCCTCAGGGTTGACATACAAACCAAGATGAATTTATTATTTGAATTTAAAATAGTGACATTTACACATTACATCAGCTGCTGAAATGCCAGATAAATTGATTAAAAGCTACTTTAGACCTTCAAACTAATAAATAAGCAAGATTAGAATTAATAGCTGGAAATACATTAGCTAAAAGAATTCCTCTTTGTGATATTTCATATTGAGTGCTTACTTTAGATTAAAAGAAAATGTTGGCTATGGTGTATTTCATCCCATCAATTGCTCATCTCAATCAGGAGTGCACTCATACATCAAGTAGAAAACATTTCCATTTACCACAATCATGCTAATTAACTCCAGTGTGATCACAACCATTACTCAATGAAATGCCAGTGAAATATATAGTGAAACAATGTTTTAAATTACATTTAAAATCACACATCTCATCTAATATTAACAAGTGTGTAAAGACATATAGAGGCACATCTGTGTGTACACAGTACAAGTACACAAAGAACAAAAGCTTGCTTGGCAAAGATCTGCACTTCTTAGCCACCTTCAATGTCATCCTGAGACCAAGAGAGGTGGACAGCTGGGAAAGGAAATGACATGTAGGCTCATTTTATGCTTATAAGAATATTTCAGGTCTTTTTTTCTGCCACCTCACTGCTCTTCTGGTAAAAGCATATCCAAACAGAATATTAAAATGAGATGAATACTCCTGCTGTTTCACTCTTTTATGATCTTCACAAGGATCTGTAAGCATTAGGGAAGACATTTGAAATTGATGATTATTGGCTAGGTTTTTCTTCTAGTATTTTATCCTTGGTAATATACATGAAAATAGCTTTGCCCCTTCACTTTGTGAACATCCTTGTACAGGAACAGGAACGTGAAAGTGAGCAGCAGCAAGGAAAGAAGGACAACGAAGACAACAAAACAGTACTTCTGGTGCCAAACATGAAACCAAACTCACACTGCCAGGTGTTATGCAGCACAGTGAGTGTACCACTAAAACAGAATTATCACTGCCCGATTTCATAATTGAGTAACTTGAAGAGTGTACAACTGAGAGCTGCTCAAGTGACTGTATGGTAACTGAGCCTTTGAAATTCAGCACAAATGAGGAAAGCACTTTCTTTTGTGGAAATGACAAGGGAGCACATGAAGGCAAACTGTCAGGAGTGAAATGCAGCTCCTTTTGAAAGCTTCTTAAATGATTAATATCATCAAAAAACCCAGGTGGCTCACAGCAAAGCTCCACAACTTCTTTATGGTAGGGGCAAAAGGGAAGGCAGGTGGAGAAATAAACATGGAGCAGCTCCAAGGTGAGCAGCAATCCAGGAGGGCATGGTATTGTTTTCTGTCCCAAAAGCTCGGATCACATCTTTCCTGAACCCTACAGACATGAGTGCAATCACGACAGCTTTATCAAGTCTGGTCTCTGGAATTGAAATAACTGCAGGCATTCTGAGCTTAATATCATGCTCATGGTTTGGAGATTTCAAAGACACAACAACAGTATTAAAAGGCTTTGGCCTGTCAGCAGCACTGGGAAAAGCCAGCACCAAGTACAACTGGCACCATGGCTGCCTTGAAAACAAAAGCAGATATGAACTTGTGAGAATGTGAATTCTGTGCCTGTGTTTTTATAAAACCTACTTTAAATAAGACAGCAAAGCATTTCCTCTCCGTTTCCCCCACAGCCACTACCCTGACTCAGCTATGCTCTATTTCCATTAGTGTGAAGACAGGTTATAACACCTTTCTTGAAGCCCATTTGAAGTGGCATGGGATTGTTCATAGAATGAGATAATGTATAACTGAAGAAAATATGGCAAGACTTTGACCCACATTCTCTTGCTCTTTCAGCTTAAGAATTCCTACACAGCTGAATATTGAGACCCCCAGTCCGGAGCAGAACACAGTGCTACATATACATCACATGACAATCATTCTTTCTGGCTGGTAATATATGACAAAAAAGCAACACAGGCTGCTGCCAAAAGGTAAGTGTACCACTAATGCATCACAGGACCTCCAGATTTGCAGTGAACTCTTTTTTTGCCATAAGTGAAAGGCCACCTCTGACAAGCAAACTGATTGTTGGCAGAAAAAATACAGAGTAAGATACACCACATCCTTTTAGCACGGTCAGTGCACTGCTGCTACCTGAGGCCTGAGGAAGGATGCAGAGATTTAATTAAATTTTTGCTGCTGCTCCTTTGAAATACAGGTTTCCTCCCTGACAGGCTGCATTGCATCAGCTCCCGTGCACCAGCCCAGGTGGGAGTAGTGCAGGAGATGCTCTCAGTGAGGGCCTCATATCTTGTGGTGCCATGTCCCAGGTCAGTCTATATTCCCTCAAGATTCAGAGGGAAGCAGGGAGCCCCTTGGTGTTCTCCTGGGTCCCTCCAATTTGCCCTGTTAAATTTCACTAGTAGCAAAGAATCACTTAAAAAGGGTTCATTTAAAAAAAAAAAAATCTCTTTCCTTCCAGGATAAACTTCACACTACAGTCCACTGCCTGCCAGAAACAAACACACAATTAGAACAAAACACCAACACTTCTGTTCTGTTAACAATTTGGGTATTTCCATTTGGCAAAAGGAGGTTTCTCAACATACTCTGAACAGGAATAGTAAAACACCACCTTCCCACCACTCAGATAACATCCATCCCCATCTCCCTGCGCCCTGGACCTCAGATGATTGCATGGAGAATGCCCCTCTGCCATCTACAATAATAAAACAGTTTCCCCCACCTTCAATTAAAATTGAAGTAATTTTTACTTCACCTCCTTGTTCTAGCTGAGCATCTTTAGGAGCAGGTCAGCAAAACAGTCCCTTTGGATTAGGAATCTCTTCACTGTCAATATTAATTCACCTCTCTGTCATGATTTACACACTGGAATTTGTTTCAAATGAGTAGAAATCATTCTCCTGATCTTATTAGATTTATAAACCAATTTTTCACCACTGTTACTTCCCTGACATGTGAACTGTCTGTGTCACTTACCCATCAAATTAGTTCTTCAGAGGTGCCACCAAAGCAGGATGAACTAAAGGCTTTTGTCTTCCCTAAACTTCAAAAGATTAAAATCTCCTGTAACACCTAGGAAGATATATTGCATACTTATATTGAGGAAAAATGGAAGGAGGTTTCACTACCCTGGAAGCAAAAAACCATTTTATTTATTTTATACCAGACTTATACTTAAGAAAAGTTCCAGACAGGAACCAACATTTTTCATGTTGGCCAGAAAGCATTCATATGGGGTGCATTTTAAAAATGTGTTCAACTGTGTGAATGAAATTCAATTCAGCTTATTCATAAGTAAAAAAAAGATTTAGAAAGATATCATGGTTTTATTTCTGGCTCTTATTAGGGGGCCACACATGATCTGAGATAAATATATCTTAATAATGACTTACAGTGAGAGATCTGGTACAGAGGCGTTCCCACCAGAAATTTTCATGCTATAAAACATACTGATTTTTGGCAAGTAGTAGATCTCCATGAATATTGCAGGCATATGAGATACTGCCTCTATAGTCAACATCTGCCATATTTTTCACTATTAAAAAATCCTGACAGCTTTCTAGTGTATTCTTTATTTAGTGTTGCTGAGTCCTTCCTTCTCTCTATCCAACCACCTTCAAAAATCCCAAATCATCCCCCAAATGATAAGACTGGCCATGACATGAGACAAAAGCAAAGATCAGAGAAATTCTTTTTGAGTTGTCTTTTGATCTCTCTCTGCCTGCTGTCCCTGTGCCAAACCCCACCCTGGAGGCATGTCCAGCAGGTCCAAACACCAAGTTCCATTCCTCCCAGCATTCTCATCCCACAATAATCTCCTTTTTTCACATCCTGATGTTAGCACACAAATCGGATTCTGCTTTGTGCTCTGAAATACCTTTTTTTTTTTTTTTCTGTCCCACATTTACAGGCACCTTTAAAAAACCTGAATTTACAGTGGTTAAATGACCTAGTGACCCAATTCCCCATCCCAAGGGGGAGCACACTCAGGAGAGATGACTGGCATTTCAGCATGGCTGCACAGCCCTGGCCACGCTGTGGGGCTGCTTCTCTCCCGTTTGGTTTTCAGTGCCTGACAGAGCAGTGAAGCCTGAGCAGTGCCCATCCTCAGTGTGCACTGAGGGGCTGTGCTGTGGCACAGATAAAACTGGGAATCCTTTGGGAAGGAGTCTGGAACTGGGAGGAGCAGATCTCCACCCTGAGTCAGAAAAGGTTATTTTTTTCCACTGGACAAACAGTGTGAATGCATTCCTGACTGGGCAATATTTATCTGAGCCACTTTTCTGGTGAGAACACCTACCTCTGATTTTTAAGAGGTTTCAATTAGGTCTATTTTAAGCCTTAAACAAACACAATAAGACAACAGAAAATAAGACTGAGATGGTACCAGATCCTTCCCCACTGTGAAGCACTGCAGGTTTCCAGTCCTTCCTACACTCAGCTTTGATATGTGGGCATTGACAAATCCAAGCTCTGGTTGTCAGTAGAAATCTTGGCCACTGGCAAAATAACCAGGAGCCAGAGGCCAAACCCCAGTGCTCTCAGCCACCTCTCCTCTCCAAGCAGAAACACCCTTCACTCCACCCTTGCTTCAGCTGACACATTTAACATGAAGGCTGCACATCCCATTCCCTGACATTAACAAGCCACAACCACCCTCTTACACAGTGCACTTCTGAACTGAGCCTTGACCTTACTCCAGAGGAGGCAACAGCAGGTTTGGCTTTCTGCTTGCTGCAAAGCTGTGGATCTCAGCAGTGTCACAAAGGCTCACCTACGCTGCACAGAAAAAAACAGCACTGACAAAATCTCATGCACTGGACAAAACACCCTGATAAAAATGAGAGTTGTGTGTTAATAGGAGGCAGTGCCATTGTTCTGGAGCACGCAGTGGTTTCTATTCTATCAGCTGCATACTAAAACAGGCAGTCATGCTAAACTAACACATGTGCACACGCTCACTGACAGTTCAGAGACACCTCCTGTCTCAGTTCCTGACTTCTTGCAAATTCTGCAATTTCTTTCTCTCCAAACAAGCTTCATTTCAAACGTAGAGGCATAAGAAGGCTGATTCTGCCTGCTTTTCTCATGTCATCCTTAGAATTTCTCTCCCTAGCTCAGCAAAGGAAGAGAGAGCTCTGTTTTTCTGCATGTGGTGGTGCTCAGAACCAGACACTAAACAAAGGTGCCTAAATGCCTCAAACCAGAAGCCATTTCCATAGTGACACAAAACAGTGCCTCCTTGGGACATGGTTATGCAAAACCAGACCTCACAGACCACAGTTATGGAGGGCAATATTAATGGCTGAGTTACAGGCACTGAATCAACAAGTGAATTATTTATTTGTACATTAGGTTTTTTGTCCCTATTCACACGTGTAATTCCAAAAGAAATCTGTAAATCCAATGAGGTTTCCCTATCTTTATATAGGCAAAATTGAGATCTGAACACTATCACAGGAAAAAAAATTAAAAATAGGTTTATATGCAATAAAAAGATGGCTGAATACTTTCAATTTATATATAATCAGTATAAAACCTCTGCAATAGTCTCATAATACAAGTGTAGCTTTTAGACAATTCAAACACCTGATGAGGGACTAAGATAACATCCTTCATCTGGACAATTAGGGATCCATGATAGGGAAAGAAGAGAGGCACAATCACACAGCCAAGCAGCTTCTCTGCAGTGTAGAGCTATCAAACTGGATTCTCCACTCTTCAGAACAAGTTAATTATAAACAATTTATCTGAAATTGGAAGTGTGTTTTTGTTCTAAATCTTGTGCAGCAGAGTGATCAATGGAACTCAGTTGTATTTCCAGAAAAATTGCACAATGATAACAAATACTTAAAATCTGTCCTTGAAAATTGTTTTGCTCTGTTATTGCACACCAATCCCAGAGACTGGCTTAATCTACATTAAATTTCCTTTTAACCAGTGTCTGCAAAGCAGCATGTGTGTGGTTGGCAGCAATGTCATAACCAGTTGTGCCATTCTGCTAAAGCCATCACTGGCTGCCTGGAGGCAGCAGCACTGCCTGGAGCAACTCCTCCTACTGCACTAGAACAGAATCACAAAGTGAAAATGCTGATGGGATTCACAGTGTCACTCCTGTCCCCTTGAGCCTCCCCATTATCAATAGCTACAAGAAATTGAAGAGTACCAGTCCACCATCATTACGAATGGGACTTGGACATTGCTGCAATTAATCTTCTGGAATCGGTAAGGTACAGTTTGATAACCCACTGACCTGCCAATAAGGAGAGCATGAAGAAAAATGACCAGAAAGTTTTAAAAGCCTTTAGATGATGATGGTTTTCATCAACACAGGTCAGTCAGAACAGTAGTGGGTTTTTTTTAAGTGGGTACATTTCACAGAAATTGTCAGAGGTAAACACCTTTTGTTTCAGCTCTAGGTTTATTCAGTTGATACATCAGTACCATATTCAATATATTTTTAGTACTTGGTTTATATAACATATCAGTGCTATAATTTTCCAGTGTTCTCTTTAAGAAGTTTGGGCCTTGAAGAAACAAATTCCAGAATTAATCTTCTTTAGGAAACATTGGCTGTCTTCTGATTCAAAAAGAATTTAGTTTAAAATCTCAGAATTCACCACACAATAGAAATTCTGTTTTCCAGAACCTCCAGAATTAAAAATGTATATTTCTTAAATAGCTTGATTGTCTTCCTTTCTTCCATGGAAACAGCATTAAGCATTTACATGGAATTAAAGGAACATATTTTAAAGACACAAAAATAAACCTACCCAAATAAACCAGTGATAGGAAGCTAGCTCCTGGCAATTGTAAAAAAATGCACTGTGTTGCCAAGACTTGAGATTTTATAGGGAGCATTTAGATTGTGAATCATGCTGCAGGAGGTTTAATGAAAAGATCCAGCTGTCAAGTGATTTTGGAAGAGAAGAAATAGGGAAGAAAATCACCTTGAGCTGGAGGAGAAATGCAAACTCAAAGACATGGCATAATGAATACAGCCCTTCACACAACTGCCAGGAAGGTTTCTGTGCCATTATAGAGCCTGTCTAAAAACAGATTCCCCACTACCAATAGATCATAGAGTACCACTGCCTCCCAATTCAACTCCATTGCTTCCACAAGATTTGCCAGGCTTCTGCTACCAGAGCCTCCACAGGACTGATGTCACAGTGTGCTCTGAAGAGTCCTTTACACCTCCTCAGGGAAAACACATCTCTCGTGCCCTGCTTCTGACTTAGGTCTGGCAGTCCAGAATCCACAGCATCACATCCGACCCAGGCATCTGCCCAACCCTTCCCAGCCCTTCTGGCTCCCGGCCCAGGCTGTGCAGAATCTCTGCTCTTGCAATGCAGAGAGGTCCCGAGTCACCCAGGGGCTTCTAGACTTCACACAGAGTTGAACCACAGCTCCCATGATAAACTATGCAGCCCCTAGGTATGCTGTTAGGAGCTTTTGGATCCAGTAGTCCCTAGATAACCTTCACAGACAGCCCATGTATTGGCAGTTTCACTGATGTCTGCTGTCTGTGACTGCCAGGTCCAGCCTGATGCCAGCCAGAGGAGAAACCAAGAGTTCTGGAGCTCCTGCACCATGGTACAAAGGCCTGTGTAATCTCCTGCCAGTGGGCATTTTTTCCTCTTTGTGTGGAAGTGAATGCATTTACATAAATGAAGTGAACAGGAAAATGCAGATTATAGCTTCAGAACTTGCTAATGGCCATGTAAAAGATGATGAAATTAAGAGTAGGCCTGATTTTTTTGTTGCATGTCTCATGCTTTTTGTTATTTTAAAAAAGATTTGGCATCATTGAAAGTACAGTTATTATTGCCAACTTTGAGTATATTTCTTACCAGGTTTAATTGTCTGTTTTCTCCCTGTTTTGGCTTAATATCCTACATAGGATTTTAGTCACTCAACCCAAAGGGAAAAACCCAGTATGCTCAGCAAGTTATTCCTTTCAACAATGAGATCGGTCACAAAATTGTAAAAAGTAAAACAAAATAATAATTAAAAAACCCACCCTAGGACAATGTTTCCTAAGTGCTTATGATCAGCATGGACCCTTAATTTATTCCTCGTTGTTTTACATCAGTACTGAACTTTATGCCAAACTTTAGAACAGCCACATCCAACAGAGCTGGAATTTTCATCCTGAAGGCCAAACAAGTAGCTGTTTGCAATTCATCTTTGGCCTGACTATTCCATTACTACACATAATTTCATATCAGTTCAAGTAAAACTATGTGGGACTGAGAGATTACAGAACACTATTTTTACCTGCAAAATTTCTTACTGGATCCTCTGGATATTTCACAAGACAGACATCATAACTGTATTTTTTTTCAACATATTTGCACCTTAAGTTCTTTTTAACTGCAAGGGCTTTTCAAAATCTCTGAACCGCCACTATTTTAGGGATAGCACCATGGAGGAGGGGAATACTCTAGAAAGGAATATCGGAGAACAAATTGCTTCTTAGATGAAGAACATCTCCTGAGCTTTGATTTCTTATAGCTGATACAGGCCTTTGGCTTTCAAGGTCTCTGCTGAAAGCCTTTACTTGCAGAAAATACACTTACCAACCTGAGATGAATAAAAGGAAGAGCTGAATCTTAAAGGAGCTGTGCATGTACACAAAGGTTAACTTTGATGGTACAAAGCCAATGTTCAGGTGTTCTAGACACAAGGCCTGAACCAAGAGCTGGACAAACCCTATGAACTCTGATGGCCACACTCAGCCTTCACTCAACCTTCTTACTATATTTGACAAGAAGGGACAACCCCACAAATTTTGAGTCAAGACTGTTCAGAACACATTCTTTGTTGTGCTATTTCACTTATAAACATCAGTGCCTTTAGATTACCATGAAAAACACACCAACCGTTGCATGCAAACACACACACAGGTACTAAATGCAAACCCAGCTGTAGCTGTGAGCTTAATGTGGCCCAAGAGCCTTGAGAGCAGCTCCAAAGATCTGAGAGCAGCTTATCCCATAAACACAGATGACAAGCACCACCTTGACTTAAACCATGGACCGCTCAGATTCGCATTTTAAAAAGCAAAATATTAGGGGCGTTGTTTTTCTGGGTGACCTTGAACAACGTGGGTTTTGTCTGGGCTGGGAGAACTCCATGGGACAGGGAGTGAGCCAGCTTCCACTTCTGTTTCATTTCACTGTGAGACAATGTTTGGTTAGTTTGGATGAGAAATACCGGCTCTGTTTCCCATTAGGGCTCCAGGCTCTCCAGCGCATTGCGAGTGCCATCTGCAGGTGGAAATCTGCACTGGTTCCTCGCCGAGACGGGGACAACCCCGAACGACAGGAAATCTTAACTCCACGTCTGAGGGAAAAGCTCGTGAAGACAGAAAGGCTACAGGAATGCTCGCTTCAGATCATTCCTGAAACCACTCAGACCTGTGGCAGCAGAATGCCAGGGATTATCAGAGCAGCTTCCCAGGATATTTCCTCATTCTGCAGCAGCACAAAGGCAGCAATGCTCTCTGTGAGCAGAGGAGGATGCTGAGAAGGCCACCTTAACCTCTGATTGCTGGGAATGCCAGAAGACAGGAAAATGATCTGTGACCCTCCCTTCATTTACTGAGAACAGCAGAAGTGCTTCCAACACATGCAGTTCAGATAGACAGCGCTGAAGCATTGGGAGACTTTTCCAACTGGAAGGCATGATGTTTTCAGGATAAAAGCCCTGAATAAGGAAAAGCTAAAGAGCCTAAAATGAAATTATCTTTTGATTTACAATCGTAACTGGCTGGACTACAGTTATCTGATTTGCTAAAAACAATTCCAGCCAAGCAAAGAGGCCATCATTGGAACACTGTAGCTACATCCAGAGTGATATTCCTTTGGTGATGTCTTGATAATGCCTGGCTACAAAATCTCAGTGCATGGCAGGCATTGTGCTGCGCCCAGGTTGGCACTTTCAGAGTGCAGCCTTCCAACAGTACCAGCGCTGACTGAGAAACAGTTGCAGGTATATTCAAGATAACAACCTCCCTCCCAAGAGCTCAGGCTTTTTAATCCAAATTCAAACATTTGCCATCTGTGCATTCCATGTAGTATAAATACAGTCAGAAAAATTGCCAGAGCTTTGTCCAAACAGCAGTTATGAGAGAAAGAGACCTCAAATTACATTTCCTATTGCCCACAACACAGTGCTGTAAAATCACTGACATTTTCTGAGCACAGCTGTATGCAGGAATGTGATCTATTTGGGCCATGCCTGATTGAATCATCACATCCAGATTTATCAATCTGCACTTTCTAATCAGACAGAGAGGGAGAACGTTCCACCTCTCAATCTAGTGTGGTGGCAGGTCAGTCAATCAGAGCATTTCTCAGCACAGCAATGACAGACACAAGACTCTGGTTTACACACAGTAAGGCAAAACTAGGAATGTTTTGCCCCCTGTTAAAAATGTCAAGAAGACTTCTGAAAATTGCTTCCAGTCTGACCTTTGCAAATGCCTTCCTGAAACAGCAAGAGATAAGAACAAATGTATCAGAGCCAAAGAAAGTGGATTTTTGAGAATAAATTTATTCTGTATGGCAGGTTAAGCATTTTTATCAGAGAACTGCCAATACGAAATATTATTGCTTATATTGTCAAACTCACCAGGTGTGTCAGAACACTTTTTGTATTGTTGGTTTGGGTTTTTTTAAAGAAAAACAAACATAACCCTTTTTATTGCCATTAAAGCTAGTATTTAACATCCTGATGAGGGGAATGGGCAAACTCAACAATTTTTTGGATGGTGGCATATCTGCTTTATTACATGGTTATATTGGGAAAAAGTCCTTCCAATTATCCTCCCTAGCCATGGCAAAGATGTTTGTTAGCCTGAGGAAAATAACAACTATTTACAGTTAATTTCCAACCAACTGTAAAGTGTTAAGCATCAAGAAGGGAGTTAGGAAGAATAAAAATTGGTCAAAATCAAAGTAGAGAGGAGATTTATTCCCCAACTGTAAAATAAACCCCACTAGAAGCTTCTGCAACAGAATTCCAGTGATTTATGGACTCTCCTCTTAGCCTATTACTCTGTCCAAAGCAAAGAGTATTGTATTCTCAAGTCCTTGACCTCAGATAAAAGCCTGAGATTCCTCTCACTTCCCCTCACTGTGCGTCCTCATGTCCATTTGCCAGCACCACATTCCAGCTGCAGACAGGCCTCATAAATTAGCAATGATAATCTCATGTGAATGCACCAGAGCAAAGTGTTCCTGTCAAAGCTCTTGGGAGGGAACCAGGTTCACCTTCTGTCAATTATTTGTAATTAGGATGCACCATAAACTGAATGTTCACAACAGTCCAAGCAGAGCAATGAGACACTCAGTGACTCCACCCATCAGCTGTAAAGGAATCAGATCCAGAGAAGCTCAAGAGGTTCTATAACCTCGTAAATGACACTTTTTTCTGCCTTCTGCATCCCCCTTTGAAACACTCACCTTCACTTAAACACATGTGGTCACCCAGTGAACAAGATTCATTTGCTCTGAGTTTGGCTGTGTGAAGTGAAAGGAAATGTGTCTGGAGTGATCCACAGAGGGATGTGCTGCAGGGGTATAGAAGGAGGCCAAACAGGGAGCTTAGGGAAGTCTTCAGCAAAGTAATTATAGTCTGACTTTGACTTACTCTAGTGCCTACAGATGCAAACTGCACACTGTAAGGTTCCTCAGCCCTCATGTGGTGGATGGTTCTCCAATGAGATCCATTTCAAACTCCCCTTAATGAGCTGTAGTTTCCATGTGCAGACAGTTACATGGATTGCTCTCATCTCTATTGTCAGGACTCCATTATTTTTCTCTCTACTCACCTGTTCTTAATTTGTTTCCTAGAGCTCTAGTTAGGTAGTACTCAGAGAGGAGGTAGAAAAAAAATGCTAACTATGATCCAGAAAATGTGAAATGTAATAGGAATCATGAAGATAGTGTATCAGAGGAGAGGGATTTAGAAAATATTAATTACACAAGGACATGAAATCACCTCATTTCAGCACCTGTATATTACATGATCCTAATTTTCATTTGCTCACCCAGTACAGCATCCAATAACAGCTGACTCAAGCACTCATTCTGGAAAGCACCCTAATATTGATTTTAGGATGAAAACTAACACTAACTTGTGCTTTTGGATGAGGCCTTGCAGAAGAACCATGGTTTGCAACCTCCAGCCTAAAATCCATTTTTATAAATTTGCAGAAATTTAAGTTTTTAGAAATTCAAGCCTCTTACCAGAAAGATTAAATCCCCAAGTGGTTCCATGAAATTTTAGAAACCCACCAATGCAGAACTGCTGCTTTCAGGCTGTGAGGTTTGTCAATGTTATGTAAGGATTTCCCATCACAGCTGAATTGTAACACTGAAGTTCATTAGCAAGCCAAGCAATGGGATACTCCATCAAGAGCTGAAAATCTAATGAAAGAAAGGATGTTGGTAATTTGAATTTCCAACAACATCGATAGGAAAAGATTTCCAAGGGATTGGTGAATTAGAATAGTATTAGCAGAATTAAATATGTTGAACATGGTTAAGAGGCACATAGGAGAAGATATGACAACATTCTACAGATATTCAGGGTTGTTAATTCATCCCATCTCCTGGGATTTATCCCCTTAAGAGCGATAAATAAGACTACAGGGATATAAAAAAGGGAATAATATTTAAAAAAGAGATTGAGAGAAATATAAATTCACTATGAGGGAGAGGAGAAAAAATATCTCATCAGTAGCTGCCATCAGGTGGTGAAATATTTTCCCTGAGGAAACAGTGAAAGAGGTATGTCCCTGTTACTGGAAATATCTTAAACTAAACTAGGCCAGCATGTGGGAAAGGTTTTGCAGAAAACCAAAACTAAAATCTACTAAATTTTTATCTTATGCCACATTGAAACATTTGTGCAATAACCTGCCCTGTGTGCATCAGGAGGACAAAGCATCTGATACATTCTGCTTTACATAGATCAATCAGGAATTTATCCAAAATACCCAAAGGAGAAGTACCTTTACAGATTATCAGTTATAGACAGGAGATGTTTCAAATCTACCCCAAAATGGTGTAACATGATCTGACAGTCAGAGCTGAGACTGGGTAATTTCTGACCATAGATACTTAGGGGGAAAAAAAAAATCTATTCAATCCTTGGAAGAACTTACAAAAGGTCTTCTTTCTTTTAAACTCTATAAAAAAGGACAGGATGTAAACAGATGTAAACATCTACTCTGACTCCACTTTGAGGAGTAGTTGTAAGATTTTAGCTTCATACCAAATTCCTGGAAAAATCTTGCTTACAGTTTTCTATGAGGAAAATTAATAATAATAAAAATAACAATTTCTACCTATAATGACTGCCTCTCAGTCCCAAACAAAAAATCCCTTCCACATAATGCACTGAAGGATGGGAAGGGTACTTGTCCTTGCTGCAAACTCTGGTGTTTCTCCTGCTTCTTGACTACTGCTTCCCACCTTATGCTCAGGGCCCTCAGTCTCCACTGTAGGAGTTAGGATTGATTTTTCCACCACTCTCACTCATAACCATTCTCCTCTATGTCCCAACAGAAAGTGCTACTTTCCTGTAAGCTGCTGTAATTTCTCACGGGCTTTGAGACCTTTCATCAACCCAGTGTGGTGATTTTCTGATCGTATGTCCTGCCACTGCCCCACTCTGCAGTGTGCACGCTGACTTCCAGACTTTGGAGACAGGATCCTGGGCAGCTCCAAATGATTGAAGAGAGCAGCATGACCCAAAACAGTGATAGCTTTTTCTGAATATGCAAAAGGAGTAACAGAAATGAAGCCACCAGAAGTCTCTGGTTCAGACTCTTACCTGTGCTACCTCTTCAAAATCATCGTGTCTTTTCTGCAGTGCCCGTGCTCTGTGCAGAGACTTCCCCACTCCTGTGTGTTTGCTCAGAAAGGCTTCCCCGTGATTTTCAATCCAGTCCAGTACCTGCCAGAAAAGAAGAACATCCAGTTATCTCTCCTGTCTCAGCAGCACAGAGAAACCCTGTGAGGGTGAGCATGGACCAGCTGCAGAGGAATGCCTTGTGCTTGCTACAGCTGAACACCAGCAGCTCTGTCAAAATCCATTCTAAGTGGAGAGAAGATAAATGCTCCTGGATGCTACTGCTAAATCAGGTTTATTGAATTTTTGCTATTCAATTTATTTTGAAGTGCAGCTTAGTTATTGGACCCTGGCAGATATTAAATATTTACTTTCACATAGATGACTTTTGGGGAAAGGGAATCAGAAATACGGAATCTTTTACAGGAACTATCCTCTTCTGATGAGCTTGTGTAAACTGCAAACCAGCAACAGCTGATTTCACATCCCAGTGTGAGAGGTAGTCCAAAAGCATGGTGGATAGATCAGATAAAATCTGTTTTATGTGGAGGGAAAGCATTATCAGAGTTACTGGAATGAAAAGGTTAAGAAACCTTCACTGCAGACCAGAAAATATTGACAATGTGAACCCTCCAATTCTTCCACATTCTTCTATTGGGTTCCAAATGTAACTGATCCTTATTGAAAAGTGGGATGACAAATCTGATACTCTGAGAGTTACAGAAGATTCTCTTTTAAAAGTATGTTATCTGTATATGCAGCACCTACGTGGAGTTTCTTCTCACAATAACACTGAGAGTAAAATTTAGATCAAATCTCTTTGGGGTCTACCACAAGCTGGAAGAAACTTGACAATATAAGGTTGGGAAATTTCAGAATGAGATTGATACTCCTTCTTCATCTCTTTCCAATACACAGAAGCTAAAGGAATACACAGTACTTGAGCAGCACTGCTATTTCTGTAAAAGGTGGGACTTCCTTATCTCCTCAAGGGCACAATTACACACCCAACAAAATAAGCAGCAAACCCATGTCACCGAGAAAATGAAATAAAACTCAGTACAGCTACAGCAGGCTGACTGTGCCAGCTATTACAGTCATTATATGGCTGGATAACCACAAGATTTAAAAGGCTACCTGGAGGAAGAATAGCCCTAACTGTCCCTGTAGAATGATCTGTGTAACTGTTCAAATAACACTAGTGGCAATTCAGACAGGTTTCATCTGAGCAGAGCATTGGGAAGGAGGTGTTTGAAGAGAGCCACTTCCAGAGCCCTTTCCACACTCCTTTTTGCTGAGGTTCAAACTCCTGCCTACAGAAGTCTATGACCTATGGCACGACTCAGCTGGCAAAACAAATCCTGCCCAGGCGAGGTTAGGGGAAAACAAACTTGAGAGCCCACTGGCAGGGAATGCTGATAGTTTATGTGGGATACCATAGGGAAACATGGCAAGAAAGAGATGGAAGAATGGTTTGAGAGGGAAAAGGTTGAAGAAGCAATCAGGCAATAATTTAGCAAAGTTCCGGGATGATAATTGCTCTTCCTCTAGGCTAATTTGTATGATGGGAATATGGCAAGATGATTGCATTAGTGCAGTTAAGGTCAAGTCTTTTAAAAACTTAAAAAAAGTTAATCTAATTTTTAAATAATAATAAAAAAGCAATGGGGCTCTATTTTAAATGGGAAAACAGACATCTCAAGGCAGCACTTTGAAAATGAAGTCTCTTTCTGTAGGTATCTTTCCTAATCAGGAAATGTGAAAACTAAGAAACATCTCATAACTTTATCCAATTTAAATCAAAATCTCCTTGGGAACCAATTGTTTCCCAGCAAATCCTCATGAAATGCACCCACTTTACATGAAGACAAAATGTCAAAGGAGTAGTAAATCCATTACTTTAAGGAACTATATCTGCTCTTGAAGTTAGTTGAAAAACTTCTGAATTTTCACATCTCTTAAACTGTATTTCTTTTAGCAGAAATGAATGAAGATGAAATGAGGATGACTTGGGTAAGAATCACAGTATCATTAAAGTCGGAAAGGAACTTGAAGATCATTGACTCCAACCCAGCACTGCCAAGCCCACCACTAAACCAGGTCCCAAAGATTCTGCATGTCTTTTAAATACCTCCAGGGATGGTGACTCCACACTTTCCCAAGCAGCTTGAACCCTGAGGGTTCCTCAGACATAGCAGTCACTAGTGCAATAGGAAGAGAGAAGTGTGAGCAGGTGATTAAGATGCAGCATGTGGTACCAGTGGTGACAGAGCACCCCGACTTCTGCATTTGACCCAGGTCATGTCCAACAGTTCCACTGCTCCTCAGTGAGGTGACCCACTGAAGTGCCTTTGCCAAGGGAATCATTAATCTTTGTTACCCTGAGACCCACTGTTGTTGCCATAGTGACTCTGAAAACTAGGTTATTCTGAAAACTGAAAATAAATTACACCATTTTACACTTCAAACAGTTAAGAGTCAGATCTTGATCTCAAAACAGTACAAACCGGGTATAACTCAAAGGGGTTAGCTTAACTCTTTGGTAACAGAGTTGCAATAAATTCCAGAGCAATTCCACCTAATTTATTCAGCTTTAAATGAGGCCCCATTTCAAATAGGTGCATGAGCATTGCCTAACTTTAAACACATGGATAAAACCTCTAAAATTGTGTAGTGAAAGGAAGCCAGGCAGTATCAAGCTGCCACAATGAGCACTTTTTTGCTTGCTCTTGAGACACTATGGGCTACCTAAATTCTGGTGAGATACCAGGAATTCATATGGCACTTCAAAATTCACAAGAATCAAACTTTATCTTCACTTTTTCTATAGCTGCTATTATGAGTACTCAGGAGCTCCAAGGCTCTGCATGTCTGACACTCCTATTCCAGAAGCTCTGCCTTTGTCAGGCCTGCTTTTTGTAACCAAGAAATGCAGTTAAAAGCTTCATGTTTCAATCATACTTTACATCCAAAGCTTATTATAAATGTTTTGTTCCAGCGCACAGCAACAATATCCAATGTTTTCTGTAAAAGCCCTTCAAAATTGTACAAGCCTAGTTAGTAATACTTGCTGGATGTACCAGATTTTGCAAATACAAGACAGAATCTCTTGATACTTTCTTTTCTGTGAGCAGAACTAGAAGCTACACATCATATATGCATTTACGAATAACACAGTTCAAATAAGATATGCTCTCAGGTTACCCACAAACCACTCCTTTGTTGGGAGGCAAAAGCACCTTTAAGAGATACTTTGTACATTTGCCAGGGAGACCACTGACTTTGAGTAGAGGCAGCAGCCAGTGTGGGATTGTCAACTTCTATCCATTGGAATTCCATCTAGTGGATAATGTTGTTCTGTGCAGGATGGCAAGGCCAGCCCAACCCCTGGCCTCCTACCAGGCCCTCCAGGAGAACCTGGTGTCAGCAACAGCACCAGGGAAGACAGAACACTGAGAATCAGAAGAAAAACAAAATGAAAAATCCCCCCCTAACTCACAACAACTCAAGGAGACTTAAGAAATACTAATCCTCCGTAATGAATAAAATGCACACACAGTCTGATTTAAATCAGTTTCTTTTTGTATTCCAAATCATTGCTGAAAACAGATTCCTTTTCCCTATTATCCCTGGCCCTGTCACAGCAGGGTAATGTCAAGTAAAGGTCTAGTTGAGAAAATACACTGAAATACAAAGGAATTTATCCTCTGGCTTTTCCTGCTATTATTAATGGTTTATAATAGAACCCAAAACAAAACTCAGTCATTCTCATCTGTGGTTTCTACCTCCTAATAAAAACTGAGCTCCCTTTTTCACTTCTTTCTTCATTATAAATTTATGCTGGGGACACAATAAAATATTGTTAGAAAACCTTTTAAAGATGGGGATCACACCTCAGGTTTGAACCAGAAAAGTCAACTTTGGCTCCCATGAAATGATTTTTTATTTCCAGAGGCATCTATATCTGACTCAAAAACTCAGATCTCGTTTCCACCAAAAGCCACAGTGAAGTTTCAACTGCCTTCAGCAACCATGGATCAGCAAAGACCACATGTTTGTCAAGTTAAGAGGCAGGAACTAGTTGTGCATCCAGCAGGATCTGAGCCACTGGACACACACCTCAACACCATGTTCAATTTTCCATGTGGCACCGTGGGAACACGTGCAGTTCCTGGGTTGTAGTGCACAGGTTGAGGCAGGTAAGTACAGTCCTCAGGTACAGCCCTCCTGATGCAGCTCAGCAGTGCTGGGAGGAAACAGGGCCTTTCTCTGTTCACTGCCTTTGGACAAATATGTCAAATCATGAAAGAGTTTCAAGAAATAAGTAGAAAGCAACAAAGATTTCATATCAAAAGTAGACTGGAATTGGAGTGATTTGGTTCAATGCCCAGCATGGCAGTTCAGCAAATGACTCAATGTCCCTGCCTCCATTCACTTCACTAAAATGACATTAATCACATTTACAGTCGAAAAAAGCAAGGCTGACAGAGAAAGTGGAAAGAAAGCTGCCTTCCACTTTAAGTTTTTGCAGCCTCTAGAAATCTGTGGTTCCAAATTTGGTTGGGGATTCTAGGAACCTTTTCCACTAAAGGAACATACTGAAATATTATAAATAATAAGCAACATGATGGCAGCTGTACAAAAGGGAACAGGCAATCCATTGAAAGGCAGGGCTTTAAAATCAGGTGTAAACTGCTCCAAAACCACTCTGGTACAAATACCTAGTTGGTGAGTGTATACCTATAAATCCTGAAATACCATAGCTTGATCTGTTCATGCAGCAATGACTAATTCATCTTCAGAAAATAATATAGCCAGCCTACCAAGTTCTTCTGTATTAAATTTAGCTCAGACTCTAAGTAATAAGAGTCACTTATTTCAAACTGTCTTATGACACAGTGTAGCCCACTATCACCAGACAAGCAATCTAATGTTTCAGAGGGGTTTTTTTTGGCATGTTTGTTTGTTTGTTTGTTTGTTTTAAGGTGGAAGTGAGTGAACAGAGCCACGCCTATTAACATAGTCTGAAGACTGGACAAGAAGGATGAATTTTGATACTTCTTTAATCCTTTCTCAAGGAAGAGCTCCCTTAAAACACTACAATAGACAATGTTCCCTAAAGTCAGTTAAAATTTTTTGACCACCATTTCGCTTTTCCTTTTCACCACAACTCCTCTGTGTGGTATGTGTGGACTCAGCTGTGCCTGGGTCTCTTTTAAAAGCCAGAGAACTAATGCAGCTGCTATTAAGTAGGAGTTTTTAATCACTCCCTGCTTTTGCTCTCTAATTGTAGCTATTCCAAATACCACGACATAATTAAAGAGGTCTTTTCAAAAGAAAAAACATACAGTCCCATTTACCCTTGGAGGGAAAAACAACCTTACAGACCTATCAGTACTTTGCTGCATATTGCAACTAAATTAACGAGGAGAATTAAATGCAGAGCCAATTAAAACATTTTTTTTAATTTTTCCTTTATCCCCTTGTCTACATTCAACCAATAAAAGAAGTCCCTATGAAGTCAGATTGTAGGTGTTTTTTATGAGCTTCCTGGACATTATGTGAAACTTTCACCTCTGCACAATTTTTCATTTCTCCAACAAAAATCTAACCTTTGTAGTTTAAAGCTCCACTAGTTTGTCAAAACAGAACATCCATGTTCTGTTCTTTGCAGTGGGGGTGGCCTCACAAAGCACACTGCTGAACACATCTGAGTAAACTATACAACTACTGAGACATGTGGGTCCAGAGGAGTGTCAGGAAAGTCCTAGATATGCAAAAATACATGTATATAGTCTTATTCACACTTCTCACTGCTTCTAGCACCCACAGATATCCTACAAGCCCATCTGGAAACAGGTCTGTAGGAGTTTATCCAGAGAAGACAGTCCCTGCAGCAGGATCCTTGTTCATCAACAGCTTCTGGAGTGGAAAACACTACAGAATAACAACTCCTCCAGCAACCCCCTTCTTAGAAGTTTCTATTGCAAAAATATGCAAACAGATTATGAAAGGGCTGCAGATTTCACAGGATGACTAAGTGACATCCTAAATATCTCCTATAGCAATGGTCTGCACACCAATGAGACTGTTCACAGCTTTTCTAGCAGAGGCTCAGAAGTTCATAGGGACTTTCTGCAGCATTTCCCTGCCATTCCCCACCCACCTCCCAGAACTTGCACGTTATTGTAGACCCACAGACCTGGGCAATAGTCACAATTATTCATCTGCTCCCAGATACGCCACCCTCCGTGGGCAGCACGGCTGCTCCCCTCATGTGATGATGAGGGACACACTGCTCCCACAGAGCTGTTCCACCTGAACTCCTTACCTTTTCACATCCTTACATGGCAAAAATAACCTTGTGTCTGCTTTCTGCAGATGGCTACTATGTACTTGCACAGTTCTTCACAACTATAAAAGTACCATGATGGTTTGAAACTTCTATGAGTTTGGAGAAGAGTGAGAATACAACATGTTATGGTGCCATCCACCTTCTTGTAAAGAAAAGAGCTGGTCCCAGCTCTAGTAATTAGCCAAATGTAGGATTTAGTTATGTCTCTCTTGGAAACAGCACGTTCATTTCTGGGCTCTGGCAGAGCTGGCTGGGTGTAGGCTGGGTATTTTGAGAGCAAGACTTGCCCCTTTCCTCTGGGCATTGCCTGAGGTCACGCAGTCCCAGCCTGCTCCTTCACTAAATGCCATCATCTGGGATCTGAGCTCCCCAAAAGGGGGTGAGAATATACACCACATGTCTCTCTTACCCTGAGAAGGAACTTCTTTCAGTTTAACATTGCTTTCCTTTGGTAAAGTTCACATTCATCAAATGTACCCCACTTATCTTTCATTTACTTCATAAAATCTGGCAATGCCTCTCTAAAAACATTCCAAGTAAGAGAACAATAGACAGACAAATGAAGAACTAATGTTTCTTCCTTAATGCCTGGATTGTTACTAATGTTCCCAGATTATTGTTTTTAAGGAAATCAAGAAAAGAAAAAACATATCTTCAAGTTAAAAACCCTGTTGTATTCTTTAAATTCTGAACTTCTTTTAGACAAAATTTCAAAGCTGAGTGTAGGTGGAGAAGCTATAAATAACCACGTTTGTGCATGTTCCTTCTGTACAAGACACAGAAAATGTGCTCTGCATCAGCATAGAAAGATGCTGCTGTGCTCTGCATGAAGCTCCTCCAGGTTGACAGGTAGATTATTTCTTTTGCAGTTATGCTCCTGTGTTGCTGTTAGTGAGTCTGTTCTGCAGCACTGAGGAATCACACCTGGCACTTCGCTGCAGGGTAATGAATTAGCAATACAGTTAATCAAGTCTGTCATACTATGAAAAATGGTAATATTCAGAAATTCAGAAATATTTTCTTACTTAGGGCACTTTTGGTTGTTGCTGTTCATAGCACAAGAACAGTGATTCTGCTCCTTCTGAGACTAAGACATTTTTCCCAGGTCTCCCTTTCTTGTCCCATATTTGCCCTTTCACATCATTTTTCCAGATGCAACTTCTGGGTCAGACATAGCTGTGGCCAGCTCTAATCTAGGTCTGGCTCCCCCAATCTGGGCTGTTTTCAGAAAATAATCAGAGTTTTCTGAAAGAATGTCCCACATCTCTCACAGCTCAAGAGGATGGGAAGAATTTTGTCCCAGACAGAGTAAAGGCACTGAAGCAAAGGCAACCTGAAAAGCTCTTGATTTTTTACTCAAGCAAATCTCCATTTCATTTTTTCCTATGGTTGTTTCCACCCCTTTAGCTTATGCTTTGAAGTTCCCAGGAAGAGAAACACCAGACCATGCTCAATGTCTGGCCCAGTTTCTTCCTCATGTGCACTTATATAGGGGATCTCTACTGCTCTTTAGAACCAACAGATAAAGGAATATCCTAATTATTAGAAACCTCTTTTACTTTAACAATGCTCAGACTCTGCTGTGACCATGTGCACTTAAAGTTTTTATTAATTTCTCAAATAATTATTTGACATCTTGTGTTTCCTCCTACCTCTAGTAACTTTATGTTTTGCTTCTCTGGCACCACACCAACAGAAAAAAACAGCATTTGTAGACCTGACAGTAAATGGAGACATGCACAGGACTCAGTTGATTTAGATTTCTAAGATCTTGACCTCCAAGTTGTTGCTACTAATAACAGCTATCATCACAGCTAATTTTCACGTTTGTGAACACAGCAGCACAGTGCCAATTTTCATGTTTTTGAGGAAAAGCTTTCTGATCCTATAGAGAAATTTGTGCATTTCAAAGTCTGGCCTTTCACGGCTTGTGAAATATTTTCCTTGCATATGTTTGCTTCATTTTTTTTTTCCTTAGTGAGAATGTCCAAAATATAGAAGGACCCCTTGAAATGTATAGCAGGTGTGCAGGAGGGAAAGGAGAAGCTACATAAACTGTTTAGAAAAGCACATTATTCTCAAATGTGTAAACAGAGCAACTGATTTGAACTCTGCCAGTGACAGATGCTCCTATGGGTTTCAAGAGGAGAAACAAAACAAAACTAAAAGAAAGTGGATAAAGATTCAGAAAAAACCACAACTTTTCTTCACAGTTCCAACACTGATTTGCTGTATGGTCCCTTTCAGAGGTTCAGTTTGTAAGACAAAGGAAGAAATTCTCTGTCAGATAAACGTCAGACTCGGATAACAGTATCATTACTGCTATCACAAAATGTACTTTGATAGTATCAAGCCATTGAAGCCTGTTAGTAGTTTAAACAAGATATTTAAAGGTAAGTAACAATTAGAAAAGACTGAGAAAGCAAAGAGGAGCTTTGCAAGGGAGTATCTTTAATGCAAGTGCTGCGCTCTAGGTCCTAGACAAGCACTCAGGCACTCCCCACTGTGCTTGAGTTACCCACTGCACCACAGAGGAAACTGCTGATTGATACTGAATATTGAATAAAGGATATTGAATAAAGCCCTGCTTTGAGTTACTATGGGGAGCACATGATTTAATCATCCAGGTTTAACAAGGCTTACAATGACAGCACACAGCAGAGACAGGTTTAGCAAGAGAAGAAATTCCAGCTGGGTCAAACAGGTCTTGGTAGTCTTGTGGCAGTAACAGAAAAACTCACCAGGATGGCAAGTGCAGCACTGTAGTGGCCTTAAACATCCCTGCCAGGAACAGAGCCCTTGGGGGCTGAGCATCTTGCCAACAACAAGGAAAACACAACCCTTCCCCATGGGGCTCTGACCTGATTAGAAACCAGAGGTCAAATATGGGAGTGCAAACCATGTGGGAAAAAGCAGGAGAGTAGAAGTGGAGAAGTAGGAGTACAGGGATGAAAGGTGTCCCTGCATGTTTTAAGTGGCTCTTTGCCATCAAAGACTTTTCTATGAGCTCTTGTCTTTAAATAAATATCCAGGTGCCTCACAACATTTTATCTCCCAGTTTATATGTGCCAGTACAGGGCTATGTCTGACCTCCTGGCAGTGCTCTCCTGACACTGGGTCCTGGCCCGTGACTCAAACCTTCACTGTAGCTTTTGTCCTGCTGTAGGGCCACTGCAGCATCTCTTCTGCTGGTGCTTCCTGTCTGTCAGTCACTGTCCAGGCAAACCAGCTGTGCCCAACACACGTGTCCAGGGCAGAGAAGTCACAGCTCAGTACTGCAGGTAACTGGGGAAAGGGCCAAGCTGCTGTGGTGTGTGAGAAGCTTTGCCTGCAGCACACAGACCCCTGCTGAGCTGGGCACTGCCTATGCCAGACAAAGCAGGGCTGAAACAAAAAGCCTGGACTGTTTACATCCTTGTGCAATCTCCTGCTGATTCTTCTACATGTCACAGCAGAAAAGGATCCTGTGAGAGTTTCAAAGGCTGAAAGGGCAGTGACCTTACAGATGCACCAGAGAAGGCCACGGATAATGGCAGTGAGGAGCTGTTTGTCAATGGATAGCCCAGGCTCCCATGGCAGACAGGAAATGTAAATATAAACTAGAATATACAGGCAAGAAGGATCAGACTTATGAAAACCCTTTTCAGCAAGGAACAGCCTTGAGCTGTTCAGAGAAAAGAGAAGACACTTAAGTGATTCCAGGAGTGAGACTTAAGAGCAGAATGAAGAGCAGAATTGTTTGGAGACTTTCCCTATGAGCACCTTTTTAAAGAAAAGCTCAATTTCCCGCAAACTGGAATTTTCTGTGAAAAACTTTCTTTCTTGTTTCTCTTCTAGTTTGATGGCTCCAGGGCTACAGCAGGCCCTTATCCTGAACTTCCTTCTCTTGTTTTTTCCTAACACCTTGTGAACTTTGAAAACCTGAGGAGGTGAGAAAGCACAAACCATAATCAAAATACATTTTGATTGTTTAAAGTTACTTTTTGTTGGAGGAACAGGGAAAATAATAAAACAAAAAAAAAGTTTGATTTTGTGGTTTCCCTTCCCCCCACAACTTTTTCCTCCTTATTTGGGAAGGGAACTATCTGAAGGTCAGAATGTTTTATATGTTGCTGAAGCCACAAATAAAAGTAATTTTCTCCATCCCTCAACATACGTTCCATCTAAAAAAATCCAAAAGGCAAGAAAAAAAAGATTCAAGAGTTTTCAAAACAAAGGGAGTAAAAAGGTGAAAGACCAATGGATAGACCTGAAATGTGTTTGAATATTTTCACATTTGAAAGACATTTTTGTTAAAGGGAACCATAGTGTAACATAAAAGAAGTTTATAGCTGTAACAGTATACAGGAGCTGGAGCCAAGCAGCTCTGTCTAAATGTGCCTGAAGGGCAATAGCTTCCAGAACTACAATCCAGGTTACAGCTTCTACAAACAAGCAAGAAGCTTTGTGTAAGGCTTTCCTGTGAGGAATATGAAACAAAAGAAGTTGCCTAAAAGTCTCCTGTGAGCTAAAACTCCGCATTTAGTTCAAAATAGTGCACAACCTCTCTTGCATGGAAAGAAACACCAGAACTCTTTAGTCAAGTTGGTTTGGTAAGGCAGCTACCAGAACCAGGCACAAGCCACAGGAGATGCTAACAGAGCAAGGAGCTGCTGCAGAGCACAGCCAGGGACAGTAGTTTGTGGCATGGAGCAAGGCAGAGCTGCGAGGACGAGCGAGAACTAACGGGAATGACTGGCATGGAGAGGAGCAGGGGGCAGAGACAGGTCATGCTGCCAGAGCAGCTCAGCCTAAGCTGGCTCTTTGCTACCCAGCAAGACTTAATAATCTCAAACCATGAGTGTAATTCATTACAGAGGGGGAAAGCAACCAACTGGCTGAGCAGCTGTTCCGTGGAGGAAAACACAGGGAAAAGTGTTATAGTTATACATTAGGAACTAGTTTTCATTATGTTCTTTGTTGTCTGGCAAGGCTTTTTCTCACATCAATGAAAATACCTTTTGTTGGCCATCAGTCAAAAGCAATATGAAAGAGGATTGATCACTCTGAGTGACAAGCAGGATCACAAAAAAGCTGGGAGGCCATATGAAGAGATAATTGAAAGGAAAGACCAAGGGAAACAAATGGAGTAAAAAAGAATTACTATTTCGGACTCCTAAACCAGTGCCTAAAATAGCATATTTATTTCTTAGCATAACATACCTTTATTTCATTTTTAGATAGTCTCAATAAATCCTATAAGATCTTTCCATAAGGGGTAAAACTAGAGTAGCAATGACTTTATTGGTTTAGAGCAGGGATTTGTGATTCAGACATCCTGACATGAAAAGTTCTAGTCATGAAGCTTGAAGTGACCTTTGGCAGGTTGTTCAACATCAACCTTTTAGAAAACCCATAATCCTGAAATGAAAGAAACCTTAATAAGCAAGAAGCACTACTATTATTGTTACTTCTTAAAGTTACAGGGCAGAAAGTTTTCTGGCATTCCAGTCTACATCTACTCAAAGACCTTATTTTTCTCCATGCCCTTATGACAATTACTCATTCTAGCAATTGCTTTCAGAAAATATACATATAGCTGGAGAAAACTCTATTTTATTTCTCTTTCCTCACCACTACAACCTCTTCTATTTTTGTAGGGCTAATCAGTAACAGACAAGCCTAATTCTCTCTCCTTCTTTGCCATGGCACTAAGAGCCAACAATGCCTTTCAGAAACAATAAACTACACATTTTATTTTCAGGAATGCTGACACATAAACAATCCTGGGACAGAAATAGACAATGAGGACATGATGCATAATGACTACAAATTCTGTTTAAGCATAACATCAAATTTAGCAGTTTGCTCAGAACTGACTTCACTGCAGAATGCTGCAAAGCAAATGTGGGATCAGGCAGGCACTGAATGCCCAACAGAATGGCATCACACAGGATTTGGGCTCCTGCATCCTAATAAATCTCATCCAACATTAGGCAGTGAACTGAAGACCTTGTCTGAAGAGCCTACACTATCATCATTTCCCTTACAGTCTGGAATAAGATAGGGAAGTATCCAGGGTACAATGAGAGTCATTCTCTAGAGAGGCCAGTGTCTCTCCACTGACTATAAAAGGAGACTCTGCATTAGGCTCCTGACTTGGATGATTCAGTTTTGCTTCTAAAGACAGGCAGGATAAATACAGACCATGAATATTACACCTGCCTACAGAGAAGGAACTGCATCTTTATATTGCCTTCTCCATTTCCTCCTGCTATGACTTGTTTCCTCTTCATCCACTGAAAGACAGATCCAAATCCTCAATGAGTCAGTATGATTTCAGAGGGTTTCCACAAGAGCTTCCTAGCCTAAGAACCCAAACTTTTGCCATTCAAGAAGTAGCAAAACAGACCATTGAAAGGAACCAGGTCTTGAAGGGCAGAGAGTGCTCTAAACAAGAAAAACACTTTTTGACAGACAAAGGAATTTCTTTTCTGTTCCTCCTCTCACTTCAACAGGTTCAGAGATCAAGCTGGCTCATTCAGATTTCTTCAGATCTTATCTCCCAAGACAGCTGTGAAGCTCATCAAAGTGTTCTTGCACTGCTCATACATCAGTGCTAAGTAAACTTCAGTTGGTAACTGAATCTGGCCCCTGGAGTTGGATATCCCTTGCACTACTGCTCTGTGTATAAATTAAAAAGTGATCATTATTATTTTTTCATCAGTGACTCTTTAGGAGCACAAAGAACAATGGTCTGCTTGTCTTAATAACTATGTAAAGGAAGAATGAGGCAAAGGTTGTTTCCAGATAATTTCAAGTTATACTTTAAAACAAATTATGAAGAGGATAGTGCATTGTTAATCAGCAACCTGTAAGGGATTTCCAGAATAAATACCTTTAAACAAAAATTTAAACCTATAGTTCTTTGTGAAGAATTTTGGCACAAAAATAATACAAGATAATAGTGGTCTAAATTTAAGAGCATTGTCAGACATTAAGAACAGAGCTCCCTTTCTCTTATGTGAATTAAGGCATGTATAGCCTCAGACATCTGAGGTGTTCTTATACCACACAGTGATCTGTGGTTACAGGGTGCAAATGTCCCACGTTCTGCCTGGACAGACAGAGAGCCTGCCTCTATACCAACAGCCACTGTGTGAACATGCCCAGATATGCCACATGGTTGCACCCTCCCTCAGGAAGCTCTGCTGTGGCTCTTCAAAGGGAGGATTTCTAAGACAGAGTTATTGGTAAAGAGGAAAAATGCACATTACTTCTTTCAGTTGTGCTCTTTTTCCAAGAACCCTGTCCTGTTTCTGTTGGACAGCCCTGAGCACACTGCCTATAAATGCTCCATGTCTTTGCAAGCTAAAGGAACTAGAGAAACATCCCTATGAAATCACCAGAAAGTGAAGAAATATGTGGGCAATATTCTCCTTCCTACTGTGGCTCCTTGTGCAGCAAATCCAACACAATCTGGTCGAGGAGTACCAGGGGTTGTGTAGCTATGCAGCGTGCTCTTACTCTATACTCTGTCACCACTAGAGCTTAGAGAGACATCTATTAGTCAGTAGAACTCATCTGAAACTCCTGCATAATCCCATGCCACTGTGGGTTCAAATTAAGGAATGACAGTCCTTTTTAAACTCTTCAAAATAAGCAACTAAATCACCCAGCAACACTTGTTATTTAAGTGGCCATTTCCACTCTATTTGCAGGATCAACACAAATAAACCACCACTTCACTTTCAGCATTGGCTACTTATAAGCCCTCTTCAGAAGATGAGTGGGGCCATAGATCTTTTCATTGCCTGGACTCACACTCACACTGCCCGAAAACATTCCCGTTCCTTTGGCAGGAACAATAGGAATGGAATGAAAATGGCCATGAAAAAGCAGTTGACAAAATGTTTTATTGCACAGTCTGTGATGTGGATGGAAGCAAACAGAAAACCCTTTTACTACAATTGTACATCCTTTACTGCATACACAATAAGGCAGAGAAGTGCTACATCAGAGGTGCCAGAGATGTACGTGAGTGTGGAGACACACCCACACAGTATTAAGTTGGTCCTTTAGAGCTCTGTAGGTAAAAGTTGTATGGTGTTCTATCAGAATTGTCTGGTGAGATATTCATATCAGATAATAAAGCAGTGGCCTCACCAATTGCTGGAAGGACAGGGTTAGTGAGAACAAAGGTATTTATCTCTCACCAATAGATAACAAAAGGTTGTTTTCTCTCCTGTTGTATCCCATTGGGAGAAGGTTGACAAAAAGTTTTACCAGTATTGATTCCTTTTTCATTATTTTTGGGGAGCAATACAACAACAATTAGAACCTCTACTCACTATCACTTATGTCTGGTAAGGTCATATACACTTTCTAAGCTCAGAGAAAATACAGCAGTAATACTCTGAAAATGTAAACATGTAAGTGACAAACATTAAATGCATCTCATGACCACATCAATTTACCAAAGGAGTTGTGAAAATTCTCTAGGATGTTTTGAATTGTAATGTTTTAATTAATGACTGACAGTGGGAGCTGTTTACAGGCTAAATCTGTTCAGATGGCACACAGAACATGTGATGTATTCTTGCAGGGTGATGTGGCTGAAGTCATCTGGTAGTAAATATAATCTTGACTTAATTACATTCTTTGCTCTTCCTTAGCAATTGTTTATGAATAAATCTCTTGTTTTACAGGACCCAGTGAAGGTATTATTGTAAACAAGGCATAAAAGCAGATGTATAGTCTCATTTCTTTTGTCTTTGTAACAAAGTATGACAAGTTGGAAAACTACAGAATGTTGGAGAACTCCTCATTCCTTGAAGGGATCAAAACAACCAAGTGTACACATGCAAATGGGGGAGTAATGCACAGACCTAATCCTCTAAAATCTTGTGTGAGAGCTAAATGAAACATAAACTGCCTCAAATATCCAAGCATTCTTCTGCAAATGGACTACATAGATCACATGTATCACATGAAGTGTTCAGCATTCTCAGATAGTGCATGGAGACAGACAGATGTTGGCAGGACATTTTTCCATACAAATGATGTCAGGATCATGCCCTGATCTGTTTTCTCCGCCAGTAAAAGCCAGACACATTACAAGCTAAAGTGCTTGGTTATGAAGAGAGACAGCCTTTCCTCTTCAATACTCTGTAGTCTCCCACAACAATGGCAGCTGGTAAATGTAATGATATCAGAATGGCCACATGGCCTTTTTATCCATCACCAGAGGCAGATAACCATGTAAGGAAACCAAAACTATGTCCCTTAATGTATCTGGGCATGAAGCCAACAGAAGGCAAATCCCAAATTTAGAGAAATCAGATGAACCTGACACTTGTCTAGCTTGACCTTCTCAATAACCAAGAGGATTTGAGACATCACTGCAACTGGAAAGGCAACAGTTCCAGCTTTCTTAGCACTGCCTATGCTCTCACCAGTAAATGCCTGTCAGTGTCATCTTGCTGTTTACCACTGGTCTTCATCTCCCATGATGGGCCTACTCCATTTTGCCATGCAGATCCACTACAGCTAACTCAACACTGTTCATACCCAAGAAACCACAAGCACACACAGTGCCTCTACATCCACCTATTTTTCAGTTCTTAATTTGCAGGCAGACATCCCAACCAAAGAGAAGCAAGAAGAAAGTAGCACCAGCAGTGACCTTCAGGGAATCATGTGAGTCTGTGGAGTAACAGGCTGCCTGTGCCAGGCTGGGTTGGTATGTAGGTATGGAAATAATGGAAAGACTGAGGATTTCTGTGAGAAGCAAAGAAGGCTGCAGAACGGAGTATCAGTGTGACTATTCTGACATGAAAGTGTGCTAAAGCACCAAGCTCAAGGCTTGCCCAGACCATTTCAATAATGTATCAAATGGGTCTCCATTCTCCTTCTGCTTTAACAGGTGTGCTTCACTTGAATGAGTTCACGGAGTGGAGAATTCAAGTTCAAGAAACTCTTGCCCATGTGAAACAAAGTGGATGGAGAGGCAATGGGGTGAAGAACAGCCTTATAAACTTACTTCAGAGCCAAGTGTTATCAGTGTTTGATAACACTTCATGCTACAAGCCTTTTCCTACCCTTGCAGTTTCATGATTTTGCTGTTCACAGGGCAAAGGGAACATGTTGGAATGGAGAGATGCACACAGAGGCTGGCAGCATAAATTGGGACCTAACAGTGCAAAGCAGTGGAAATGTGAGAAAATATGAGAACAGTTTCAAATCTCAACAGAAATTGAAATGGTGTTAATTTGGTGGTAAATAGACTGCAGAAGGGGAAGATCCAGAGCAGAGAGGAGCAAAAGGAAAAAGGTACCAACAATGGGCTGATGCATCTGCAGCAACTACAAAATAACGGCATGAAAGTCTAAGGGATTTTTCTTCTCCCTTGCAGGACAGAATCTCAGCACCTCCTCCCACAGCTGTGTTCTAAAAGGATCAAACAGCACAGTTCTTCCCTATCTGAAACTAGAGAATTTCTAAAAAACAACTGAAGAAATGAAGTATTTTACACACTCAGCAACCCAACATTTTATAATGATCCTAAATACTTTTGGTGTTAAATGAGTTTCTTGTCAGTTCCTGCCTGTGTTGAACCTCATGGCAGCTCACAAATTTTCTTAAGTGCTGTTGCTTTTGTGTAAATGGTGCTCTATTTCCTGTGAAGGCTGCAAATGCAGTTTCACACCATTTATTTTCTTTCCTTCTTTAAAACACTATATATTCATAACTCAGCATTCTCAGCACACCATTATTTACCTTGGTTCACATGTGCAAATGGATGTAATTTTATTAATACATAGATGTAGTAGCAAATAGTCTTGTAAAATGTCTGATGGTGTGAGGTAGTGTTTATTTCTAATGATATTTTATAGCATAACATTTCTTGCATTAATATTGTAACTTGGCAACCCAGAGTGTTTACACTGGTTTTTATACAGCACAATGTATATTTCAGTTATGCTGTGACTGTAGGGATTTTGTGCAGTTCAAGCTGAAATCCAGCTAGAATCAGAAGTATTTCCTTGACAGTGTGAAACTCTCTGAGAACACAGCCCTGATGTGCCATTAGTACATACAGCAGGTAGTCTTGCCTTGCAAATGGCACAGATAACTAGAAATTATATGAATGAGCCCTGTTGAACACAGTTTAACCCTCAAATCCAGTTCAAATGGAACACACTTGGCCTACAAAAAGTCTTCATCCAGCTAATCAGTTCTGCAAGACCTCCCTGTGCACACTTGATATTCCATGCCCAAATACTCAATCCCTCTGACAAGACTAACCAGTGTAGGTAGATAAGGAATTACTGATTTCTCAGGGTCCGTAAGAGTCTTGGAGATGTCTTTACCAAAACCTATTAATGCTGTTAATAGCAGACTGAGAGGATGCAAAATAATCTTGGAGTCTCTATTAAGAAATGCAACACAACAAAATGTGTCCCTATTAACATCCATGTGTAAGACAAGATTGATGCACAACAGGTGATGTGACAAGAAAAGTATGGATGAACAAGTGAAGGAGTGCAAACTCTGCCACAGAGATCATCTTTCACCAGAACTTTTACTGCACTGGACAACAGCTGGAAAGGGGAGCCACAGGATATCCTGACAGGGAAACTGCACCTGTGAGAAACTGTCTAATTCATAGCCATGTGAGAGGAATATCTTCCTTAGAGAAATTATGCTGTATCATTACGTGTTTAGAAGACAGAGAAATCTAACTCAGAGCTCTCTTGTCAGGATTTCTTCTCCCACATCTTTTCATTTCAGACTTGAAATAGGGGGAACTCAGTTGAAGGTTATTAAATTTTCACAAGGTAAAAAATTATTATAGATAGATGTTCCTTATGCTCAGTGACAATATACAGGTAGACAGCTTCATCTGCCAATTGATGGGCATTTAACAAAATAAGCATAATAGGAATTGCATGACAGATATACAGGAGATGATTAGTTTCAAAAAAAAGCTCCCATCAACATACTCAGATATCTTCTTCCTCCTCATGGAATCTACAATTCATATTTCTGTTTAGCTGATAATTTCATTTATGAGTTACAAAGCACTTATCTTGAATAGTACAGATGTTTAGTGAACAGAATGATTCATCTCTTCCTCTCTACTTTCTAAGTAGGACAAAGAGATGCCTCCAGTGTGTGCTAGGATGGAGGCATGTCTGCCATTAAGTTGTTGCTTCCCAGATAATAACTACCCATTAAGAGAAAATTTGGAAATACTGCTGCCAACAGAACTCACACAGAGTAACGCTCTCTAAAGTGATTGTGCTCCAGAGACTCTTACTGCCTGTTTCTTTTTCTTTCACCAAAAGCCACAGTACATACAAAGACCTGCTCCTTTGGAAAACCAGTGACACAGCTTCATTGCCTTGCATGTGTGGGAAGTAAAAGTCTGAATGGGTTTCATAAATGAACCTCATAAAACACTTCTACTGAATTCAGAAGATGTAAGAGAGAAAGTTTCAGTTTGGAAAGACTGGTATTTAACATCACGTAAGACCCTAAGTATTCTCCCTAGGGTGATTTACACAAAAGTGTAAATCTTATTGATGTTAAATAACGTAATTAGAAAAAGAATAAAACCTTCAGAATTTAAAACCCTTGATTTTTCAGATTTTAGCTCTAAAACTATATTAACTTCATATAGTTTGCTGGAAGTATTCTAACTGAATACCAAATACATGCTCTATTTAATATATAGCTTATGAATTTCATTACCATGCAGTATGTTTGCTGACACATAATGAAAGAAAACTTGCTTAAATTAAGCATCTGTTACATTCAGTCCCAGTTCTGGTTATATATATGTCATGAATATTTTTGTGGTTTTAGAGGAAAACCTGAGTAGGTAGAAATACTGGCAAACTTTTGAAGACTGCCAAAGAAATGATCACAAATATTTGCAAAGGACATCTACAGCTACAGTTCTGTCTGTGCTGGTGCACTGCAGTTATAGCACTAATAGCACCACAGATTTGCATGTTGAATAACAGTTGCCTGTCTCCTGTCCTTGTTGGTTCAGGTCTGTTTTGCATGTGACAGCTTTGTCGCTCTGTCTCTGCCTCATTTTTCACTTGGAGGAAGGCAATGGCATAAAGAACCCCATGGACATTAGAATGCTCCATAAACATGATTAGACCATTCAGCCTCTTCATTTAAACCAAGTACCATATTGCTACCAACATCTGCTTTGGGCTGTAATGGGGCCCTTAAACAAACCACACCACCCAGAAGGAGCAGAGCCCTGGAACATCTGCTGATTGTGCCTGCATAGTTGGCAGCTACAAACATGGCATCTCATACTTACTGTCACTCAAACCCTTGTGCTGGTACTCATATGGATTCCTTTGGGAGAGAAAAGTTATGCACCTGGAGCTGAGGTTCTCTGACATGAGCCTGTGCTGTATAAACTGTATTTCTGTGAGGAGGGCTCTGAGCATTGGGGTGTGCACTTCACTGGAGCCAGCAAACTCATAGCATGGGTATGTGGACTCCATAAGTGGTAACAGTGCAAAGTCCATATAAACAGCACCATTAAACTCTCAGTTCATGTTGTTTCCACACTGAAAGGTGGATCACACCACAGTTCAATTGCTTCTTACACTTGAAATTCTTTTTTCTATTAAACATCACTTTCTCAGGAACAGTAGAGTACCTATAGCTAATTGCTCACTTGTGACAAATTAACCACTGAAAACAGTGTCACATTCTTACAGGGAATGGATTGATCAATATTCAATGGACTGATTGATGATTTCCAACACAAAACCAAGAGATATTGAAAGATGCAGTAGGATTTTAGCAGATTTCTAGAACCGTGTGTGAAATCTTGGTTTTGGCACCAGCCTCTGGAAGAATTACTAACCTTTATGGCTGCAGACTTTGAAAGACTTTTTGACTTGTACACTGAAAGAAAAAGCCTTTGGCATCCTTTGAGCCATTAGCATTTTTTATCTCTTTATTAGGAATATTACCTGTTGAACATCCTGCTGGAAAACACAGAGCTGCAGCCTTTGATGTAGCCGGACCTTTCTGTGTTGCCAGATGCTCTCTAGGCGCCGCTGGTGGTGCAGGACTTCATGTACCACATCCAACACCTGGTGAACAGCCTTGGAGTAGTTTGCAGTAGCAGTCAGGGATTCAGAATTCCCAGGACTCAAGGGACGCTGTAGGACATCCAGCAAGGCCTTTCCATCCTGGCTCACCTGAATGAAGAAATAGGTCTGCCTCACTTGATGGTACTTAAATAACTGACAGTTGACAGAGAACAGCCTAGCTCATTCTTTTTCTGCTGTGTGCTTTCTTTATTTCAGCCAAAGAGGAAGAAAGAGCTCATAACATCTCTTTTTGACTTCTACTTACACATTCAGCACTTGCCTTTGCTTCCTAGTGGCCCTGCTGTGTCACTCAGCAGGAGCACAGGTATGGCACTGCTGGGGCTGCACACAGAGATCCCAGGGCTTTATTCCACTGTGGCACTGAAAATTCCTGACACACACTGCTTGGTGACAGGTGGCATTTGCAAGAGCAGGCCTATCTTTGTGAGGAGGTGGCATTTTAAGAAAACCACAGATGGCAGAGTCATTCATATTCTGTATAATAAGGGAGAGTCCTTTCTTTGTAGGATTACTAAGTATGTCTATACATTGAGAAGTGTGACATTCCATTCTGTATTTCATTCAGTGGCAGTGAAAAATAAATTAGTATATGACTGATTCTTTTCTTCCCCAGGAACAGCTCAGAGGGACCTATGATCTCAATTTTCAATAGACTATGAAGTTTGCTGGTAGATTTTGCAAAGCCCTCTGCACACATGCAACCTTTTTCAAGCATATGAAAAGATATTTACAGATGTAAAGGCATTTGGGTATTAAAAAAAAAATCAGAATGCCTGGTTTTTTAATGTCAGAATTTTTTTTCTGGAACATTCCTGGACCATTTTCATATTGCAGGGGCAAAACGACAAATTTAACCATAAAACCCAGATTTCTGCTAAAAAAAAAAAAAAAAGTGTTCATGCACTGATTCTCAAAAAATGGCTTTTTGAAATAACTTTTCAGTTCCAGATTACAAAATTAATATTTTGTCCAACAGAAATGGTAAATGAGGACACTACTGGAATCCCTCTCTTTTCCCAGCCTACTTTCTGCTTTTTCCTCTGAAACAAGCTGCAGTGAAAATGACAAGTTTTCCTGAAAAGCTTATCTGTATGCAATCACAATCACCAATCTTGACAGAAAATAGGGTAATGAATATCTTTCATCCAGTTCAAATTTTGAACATTAGCAGTCAAAGTTAAAATATATCTCAAGAATTTCTATGTCTCATTTATTCCTGTGTTATCAGTCGTTCAAATGTGGCAAATATCCTTTTAATGCCCAAACCTGTGTCTTTTGGCAAGCCATGCCACGTGCTGGTCTGTGATAGCACTGGGTATCTGGTGCATTTTCAGACAAACCAAGAAACCTTCTGACCATGTTCACTGGCAAAAATTGGAGTCAAATCTCATAATATTTATGGCTATGTGGTGGCCTTAGGAAAATTCTTGGGTTTTTTTAAGTGTTCAGGGTCATTTGGAACTAGATCAGGAAATAACTGGAGAGAACACATGGAGTAGCTCCCCATACTCGATTTCAGTTGCTGCTGAAGATCAGCTAGAATAATTTGCACATGCTGCAGCCTTCTGGGGCCACAGAGGGAACAACAGCAGTGGATAGTGGTGATAGGACAGAGGATTTCAGGAGGAAACACTAAGGCACAGGTGCTACCTTGGCAAGATTATGGAGATGGCATTAGCTGCTAGTCAGGATGAAGCAGCTTCCAGAGGAAGAAGATAAGGCATACTACATCCTATTTTATCTGTGGGAAGACAAGCAGCAACTCCTTAATTCCTGGGAACAGGAAGCCAAGGCCGTGGACACATGTGGGTGCAGATTAGACCTCACTCTTTGCACTGGCTAAAGCCACTGTGTAATTCACTGTGTTTCTGTTACTGGGATTCGGGCTTAGAGTCCCTGGGTGGTGTTCCAATGGTTTTAAAAGAGTCCTGCTGATTTACACTACTACAATCACAGCAGAACTGGGATTAAAAATAAAGGTTCAAAAGTTTACCAGTAAGAGATGTGATTGCACAGAAAATATAACACACATGTTTTATTCAGGACAACTTCCTTACAAAGTTTGTGCTGCAATACAGACCTATTAATAGCTACACTTCTGCATTTTCTCTCACTTCTTTCTCTTCTATGGGATGTAGGTTTTTATCTATTGCATGGCAATTTGTTTCTGCTGTCCATCTAAAAAGCCTCAGAGATTACAAGTTATGATTTTTCCCTAACAGGGATAACCTCCTAGTTATTCTCTGCACTGACAGAGAGAAAACGCCAGATTTGAAGTTATTGTGTTGTCCTGGTAATAACAATTAATACAAATCAGAGGCTATTAGAAGTGTTTTTCTGCTCTCCAATTTACATCCCTGTCCCAACACACATAAATGAAAAGGAGCATGGTGACAATCAGGTAACCAGTGGTACTCAGTACTCTCAAGGGTTAGATATTCCAGGGTTTCATATCATCTGCAGCTCTGAAATTCTTCAGCTTAAAAGGTTTGTTTACCAAAATTGTGAATATTATTGCATTCCCAATCAATAGCTCAGAAGGTCTGTGCTCTCAGAGTTCCCCAAAGAGCAGATTTCAGAAAGGAACAGCCTCACAAATGGAGAGGCCACCTACTGTGCTCTTTCAGTCATTTCCATGTTCTCCTCATAACTGCAAAAATAAATCAACAAAACTCTTCTCATGTGAATCTTTTTGAATTTTTCAAGGACTGTGCAAGGAGACAAGCCAAACAACCCAGGTTAGTCACATCACTTCACTTACATCTTATTTACAACATATTTTTAAGTATTGCAAATGTCTCAAGCTGAATGGACCCACGCCCCATGATTTGCACTCCCAGTGAGGTGTAAGTGCCAGTGTTGCATTTGTCAAGGCAAACTTGATCCTTTCTCACTTATTTTGAGAAGTACACAACTGCTGATGGACTCTGGGAAAGTTTAGCTCACCACCTGACACAAAACACACATACACTCCTATCACCTGGTGATATTCCTGGCTTTGTGGTAGGAAAAGCATGGACAGAATGCAAATGCTTCTGTGAGAAGTTATGTAACCTTGGGTGAACCAAAATATAGATTTTGTTGTGCTAGTGGAATCGTCCCATGGCTGCTCTATACAAAGATAAGGAATAAGTGAAAATCTGCAGATATAGTTTATAGTGGACCAGCAAGACCTCCAGAGCCTTGGAAGTGACAAAACTAATGGTGCCATCTGTGAAACAGCTACAGTTTGCACTAGGGAAAAAAAGCCTGGGGTTTAGACCAAATATATCATTCCTCCATGATGGCCTGAGCAAATGGGAGCATATATATCTATATCTATAACTATATCTATATCTATATCGATATAGATATATATGTATATTCTGTCCTGGAGTCTTCATTTGGTAATTTACTAAGTATAGCAAATACTACCACAGTCCTCCAGTCCAGCTTGGAAAACCCTGCAAGGTGCAAAATCCTTCACAGACAGAGAGACACTCCAGTATAGCACACTCCAGGGAAACTGACTTTTTGTCAGTAGCTTTTACTTACTTTATGCTGTAGCCTGAATGAGGGAAAAAGCAAGTAAAGAAGGTCACGTGGGGTTTTTTTTTACAAAATTCCAGAGAATTTGTCTCAGTATTCTTGGCATCCTCTTTTAAGGGAAAAAAGCACATACCCTACTTTGGTCTGTGTATACAAATACATCTGAGATGGTGCTTAGGGACAGGATTTAGTGGTAGATGATAGTTTTAGTTCAACAGTTGGACTCAGGATTTTAAGGGTCTTTTCCAGCCTAAATAATTCTAGATTCTATCCAAAGCAAAATCTTCTGAGCACTTGTTGCAATTAGAACTTTGAAGGACTTTTCAACTCGTACATTGAAGGAAAAAGCCTTTGGCATCCTTTGAGCCATTAGCATACCTGTGTTAGAGCCAGGAGCCATCCACAGAAGGAAAGCAAAAGGAGTAAAGGTGGTGGTGGCAAAAGGGGGTTCCCAGTTCAGCAGAGACAGCAAAATGGCTCTTCTTTGGGGTGACAACACTGGTTCTAGATTTCATTTCTGTATGATTTCAGATTTGTCCTTTGGTTCTTCCCTTACAAGCAAATTGCTGAGAAGTCATGTACTACAGCCTGGGATTAGGTCTCACTCTATCTTTGAAAGAGTTGCAGAAATGGAAAGGAAATCCTACCTCATTTAGAAAAGCTAAACTCCAAATGCAGTCACATGTCTGTTAGCACTTAGCAGACACTCGCATTTGCTCTGGGAAGCACATACCTCTGTGTAGGCCTGTGTTACTTGCTCATAGAGGGTCTGGTGATGGTGGATGGCCAGTTCCAGGTCTTGCATTTCTGAGGGAAGGCCTCCATCACTGCACATTTTGCACCAGGCATCCACGCCTGAAAGGAACTGAAACAATTCCAGGAACAATGAGCAACAGTGACACAAAACAACCTCATCAACATTAGAAAACTTTGCAGAGTTCCACATATGACTGCAGCAATGACTGAGAAGAATAGAAGTTACAAAGATGACCTTTTGGGCACCTTGGAAAGGCACATTCCTGTCACCTCTTCAGTACTTGAAGGACATCTAGATCCAAAGGAATGATTTCTGTTTCTTCTGGATTAAAAAAAAAAAGCTTATTTAAGCAGGTTCAGCAAACACCCATTCTAAAAGCCTTTGCACACCACCAGGGAGCCTACAACGCTGCATTCCAAAAAGGCAGGGTGCAACATGTCTAGAAAAAAACCACTAGTGTCAAGCAGAAAAGGGCACAGTGACACCTCCAGCGGCATTTGGTATTGTCTCATCTGTCTGTTTTCCCTCAGTCATTTACCTGTCCTTAAAACTGCTGACATTTATTTCAGTGAAAGGTAAACAGTCTGCATTCAAGGAATTCCCAACCCAGGTCCAGCTCGGTGGGGTTACCATTAGGCTGTCAAGGCTTTAAGCCCCTGGGTCACACATGTGCTTCTGGTCCAGGTGGGCAGTGATCAGATACCATTACCATCTGATGGCTGCTAAGCACCCAGCACAAAACGAGCTGCTGGTCTCAGTTCAGTTCCTAGTGGGCAGATGTCCATGAAGAGAGAGGGGAAAAAAAAAAGCATTGCTATTGCAATTGATATGATTTAGCACCTTGGTTGGAAGCCTTAACAGTCAGCCAGAAACTGAACATTTTGGGGTGCAAAGGGGTGGAAAAAAATAATTTTCCACTCTAAGGGCCTCCAGAGTAGCGTTGATGCACTTTGGCAGAACAAACTGAGGAAGCTCTCCTGGGTGCTGCCTGCTCTGTAAAAGAAAAGATGAATTTAGTCTCTAAGACTCCCACCCTGTTTTTCTTTTAAGCAGGGCTTGGTTCAGTGACACAGAACACATGTTCCCATTTTGTCCATACGAGCTGCCTAATGCCACCTCATTACTTTTCATCAATGCTTTCTCTTCCTCCATCTTTCTGTTAAACCAGCCTGCCATACCTTGGGCTATTTATAAAAAATAACAGCTAATTATATAACAGATGCAGTGCCCTGTAGGACAAATGTATAACACCACAAAACCACCCCAGGATCACAGCTTTGTCACCTCCTGAAGTGTTCACCTGTGGCTTGTTAGTTAAGCACTCGCTCACAGCATGAAGCGCTGTGAGATTCAAAGCAAAGAATTCCAATTCAACTCTGTCTCTGGCATCAGCACCCTTTTTTATTGGTAGTGTAAAGCTATTCACCATGCTGCTGTGTAATCAAGGCTATAAAGTGTTTGCATTGTAAACACTTCTGTGCACAAAGATTTGGTGACAAAGATGAATTCCTAAGCGTTCATGTCTTCAAAGTACAAATCTACCAGCGGCGACTGCACTTTCTAGAAAGCTGAAGGATGGCAGGGTCTCCTGCACTGGTTTGACTTATGATCTGTTGAATCTGTTCAGATGAAATCCCCAAACACCCCTGCATGAAGCTGAGGTCATCACATTTTGTGCCAAAGTAATGGAATTCACATAATTTCCTATGCAGTTTAAGAGCACAGAGCTGAGACCAATCCCTTTTGGGGCTGTTCCACGAACTTCTTGGTCCAAGCAGTGAACAAAAGACCTTTACACCTTACAGATGAGTGCTCCTGCAGCTGGAATCACACTGTTATGGTTCTTATCAAAACTGCTGAATTCTACCAGTTTCAGTAAAAGCTCTTATAGTCATGTTACTCATCTATTGTCACATCTCCAGACTGTGATTTGCACAGTATGTGGGAGAAATCCCAAGGAGATCCAATGCATGTCCACCTTGTTGTTCTGCATCTATCTTTTGTATATAGACAATGTCACAATTACTGTGTTAATTTTGCTTCTGCCACTAGCAAGAGCAGTTGACATCATCTGTTTTAAACAGTTTTGAGAGATGCAGCCTGTCAGTGTTTGATATTCTGAAACAGTGCAGAGTGGTCTGTGCTGTGTGTGCAGAGTCATGCAGGAGGAGCAAATAGGGATTTTTTAAGGATTGTTGCAAAGTATGAACTCAGGTGACAGAGCTGTTGATTTGGGTATTCTGAACACACAAAAATGGCAGACAAAAAAATTATTTAAATGTAACCCTTCCTGCTAGAAGCAAATTCTTATCACAAAATCGCCATTTGACTGAGTTGCAAAAACTTGCATTTAAAATTGCAAATTTCTAACTGTTAGTTTGGAACAGGAGTCATTACTGTCTACTAGAACTCAATACTATTTAAATGAATCGCTCAAATTCATAATTAGTTTATTGACTAGAATATCTCCTACTGGGAACATGAAAACTCCTTAAATATGATTTGAAATGACAGGCTAAAATGATTGTCCATGCTTTTCAAGGCTTTAGGAAAGATTAGGAAGAATTTCTCCCAAAAAATAAAGAAGTCCCTATGGTACCTTTGTGTCTCTGATCCAATCCAAAAGTCTCTTTAAAATGATGACTACACTTACTCCTAATTCACAACTTGAGATGCAAATTCTAACAGGTAATAAAGGATTCTCAGACTTCTAACTAGTTTTCCTCAGGGACTGCTCTGCTGTACCACATGGTTGCTCCAAAACACAGCTCAGATATTTTGTACTCTGCATTTCTCTATATTTTTGCCCAGTCTTTGCTCACTGTTTGTCTCTGTGTGGAAGCTGCAGGATCACCAGGTTGGTTCTCCAGGACCCAGGAAATGTAAAACAAAATTCTAGTGTGCTTTCATGCCAGAATGGTTGTGGGGAAAGATGGGAAGACAGCCATGAAACCACTTTCCTCAGTGACTCTTAATACCTCCTGCTACCTTGAATTTTTCATTTTTTTGTATGAAGCTACTTGTATTTTTCCTGATGCTGTTTCTAGAATTTCCCTATATATCTTGGTTTTAGCCCTGCATCTTATCAATATTGACAGGCTTTTCCTCCTTTTCTCTTTGTTTTGCTTTGCTTTTCTCTTTTTCATTTCCTTGCCCCATACAGAGGAGTTGAAAATGTGCTTAGAGAGATCCAGGCAGAGCTGAGAGAAGAGAACAGTAATCTTCCTGGTTGGGGAGTAAAGTAACATGAAACAAATGGTCAGGGGTCACTTTTCTGAGAAGCAGCATAAATGTCTAGTGTGTGCACTTAACACCTACTACCTTAAACAGTAATTCTGCTCATGCACTTCTGAGGACTCTAACCCAGAATTAATTGGTTGAGATCTCCTGGCTAATGCAAAATATTAATTTGTTCATTCTGACAGAATCTGTAGAGTGAACATCTTATGAACACTTTAGCACATTCAGAGATTCCATCCAAAATAGGGAGGACACCTGTGTGGTTGGTGAACCAGAATCTCATCTGGAGTAAATCAGCAAGTTCTCTTGAAATCTCAGTGAGGTAAGATGTTGTCCTATGACCTCCTGACACTTTGAATAGCTTCAAACATACATAAACCTAGAGAAGCAGATTCTCTTTTGCAATAGAGTATCTCCATGTTAGCATGAGAAGGGGAGGAGGAATTAAAAAAAGAAAGAAAAAGAGAAAAAAAGGAGGAAAGAAGGAAAAAACATCAAAGAATCAAGAGATTTGTAGCAGGTGGAATGATAGGACATTTGGGAAACATGTCCACTAAATCTGCTGAGTGCTACCTTGACCTGGACAAAGTGGTTGTTTTGAGTGTAGTCTGGCTTTTGATCAGACACTTGTGTTGAAGGGTGCCTAGCTGGAGGCTAAGTAGTTGGCAGGGTTTGTCTTGTTTTCTTTCTTTTCTTCTATTTTTCCCTTTTCTTTACTGTTTTCTTGATGATGTTTCAGTACATACTTGTTGTGCTTAAAAATTTAAGAAAGACAAGTATGTGCACACACAAAAAAAAAAAAAAAAGAACAGAAAAAAGTAAAGCATCCAGGAATCAATTCAGCTGAGTCCCATTCATACATGCCGCATGTATCTGCAATAAAAGCCAGGAAAGCACTGTGATTCTAAGGCACATGAAGACAGATGTGAGGTTCAATTCCCAGCAGGGTTGACTCAGCCTTTCATCCTTCCAAGCCAGACAAATTGTATTCTGTGCCTTTTCTGTGTGGGGTCTTTAGGAAAAGACCTTGAAAAAACAAGTTTCTTCCTGCTCAGCTTGCATATTATAGATATTTTATAAATCTCTGTTCCCAGCCAACAACTCCCTTGCAGGCTGGGGTGTGCCAGAGGCTGAAAGATTATGGTCCCAGAAGACTGGCTTCCTGTTGGCATCACAGAGACCTTCAATCAACAGGAAGGAATGAACAAAGACTGTAGCAGCTTATTGCACTGGAGAAGGAATGACAATCTGCACCAGAGATGGGTGTGAGGGAAGCAGGGATACACCGGGAGAAATGGCTGCATCGGCAACAACAGTGCCATTACTGAGAGAACAAAGGGAGCAAAAACAGACTTGATCTGCAACAGAGGAAATAGTGGGTTTATCTTTATCTTTGCTTCACAATAAAGCCCTATTTCATAGTAAGCCCTGTTTATTGTAAAATAATGAAGCCCTGATTTGAGTGAAAAAAAACATCCCTGGCTGATATTACCTAACAAAGAGTCACATTTGGAATGAATGTTTGATAGACAACAGACTTAGTTACAGACCAAATCTCAAACACCTCACTATTCATACTATACAGAGGTTAAATGACCAAATTATTAGCTCAAGACATGGGTTTATCCTGCCAGAGTTACTAAGGCAGGGATGAAATTTTAGTCCTGGCTCATGGACACAGTGACACCCACTTTTTTTTTTTTTGTGCCTGAGTTCACAGATTTCACAGCAGCATTTTTCTTCCACTGAATTTTCTCTTACTGCAAATGAGGAACAACTGCTGGCACAATTAGCAAATTTTCCTGTCTGTTAATAATGAGAGATTGGCTCCTGCCAAATGGCACAAACTTCAGTTTGTTGGGAAGAGGTGCCACGCAGGTCAGTATAGTTTTCTGGTTTATTGCCTTTCATGCTGCACAATACCTCAGCAGCTCCTCAGAAACAGCAAACAAAACTGACACTTCAGAAAAATAGGGGGTATCTCATTAAAAAATAAATAAAATATAAAGTGATAAAAACTACCCCAAACCTAAACCAAGCAAAAAAGAACTATTGAATTCATAAATAAGCCCTAACATTTTCATTGTGACTACAGACTGCATATATATTCTTTTTTTTATTTTCCTTTATGAATATATGATGAATGACCAATTATTAAGATGAAGACTACACCTAATCACTACAGTGCCCATTGTAAGGAGATGAAAGTTCTTGTACTGGGCATCCTCTTAGACTATCAGTCCCATCGAAGGCACTGAATGTGCTTACATGAGTAAGTGCCCAGTAGGGTGAGTAATTGCTCTATGCTATTGCCTGCTGTCAATAAAGAACACGGAATAAAGAAAAATCCATTGTAATTCTACAGTCAGAAACCAACAATGAAGAAAATCTTTACTCTTTAAGATAACCTTTTCTACACATATATTCTGGCTTAAGAGACACAGTTTCCAGCTTAGCTCTTACAATTTTTTCTTCAGATGATTTGAGTATGGGTTATTTTATAAATATCAAGCACACCCACTTAGTAGCTTTGGTATTAACTACTTGGAAAAATAAGCACACAACAATACTGAAGAGAGCCCCAAAGCAGTGCTTGTCACTGGAAAATGAATGTAAGTGAGATATAATCAATGTTGAATCATCATCATTAGGTGGACCTGGTTTAGATGCAAAAAAAAGCACAAGGTTTATTCAGTGACATTTTAAATCTTTATTCTAGCTATGAACTATGGAACCATTCTAGTAGCTGTTAAAGACACAAATTAGAGTTCAGGGGTATGGAAAATTTTCTTTGATGTTCACAGCTGTCTCTGAATTCTCTGCTTGGTGAGGTCTAACGAAGTCTGGGGCTATGGAGAGCACTGTAAGTGTTGGAATGAATTCCATTAACAATAATATTCTTTGGCTCCTAGAAAGTGCCTGCTGGCCTGTGCTTGTGTCATGTGTGTGAACATTCCTCTGTACACAGCACATAGACATGAGTGTAGATACTGTTTTCCTGACCACAATACTCCTGAATTTATTCACAGCACTAATGAAATACTAGAAATAAACCAGCTTGTTAATGCACCAGTGTACTTCACTTATGATCAGATTCTTTCTCACTGCAGTGAAAACGTAATTTCTTACCCACCAGGGGACATGGGTGGGGTGGTTTTTAGGGTGGAAATGTTACTGTTTGTTTTTGGGACACTGATCCCCCAGGAACAAAGCTCTCAGCCTCACTGCACATAAGCCAAAAACCATCAAGTAATAACTGCAGCATCATCTTTATCGAGGTAGCACAGGACCATTTTGCCTCTCCCCAAAGCAACTCACCTGTTCAGCTTTCTGGTGAAAGACAGCAGACATGGCTAAGATGGTGCTGCGCTCATCCAGAGCTGCAGCAAAGCTCTTCCACTCTTGATCCAGCTGGCTGGATATTTGTTTGATCTGCTGGGAAGCATAGTGGCCTGCCTCGGAGAGCCTTGATGCCACAGACATGATGCGATTGATGTTGACATAGGCATTCTGAAAATTAAAAAGCACACATAAATAAAGAGAAGGAAGAATTATGACCACCTTCTCTGCCTTCATTACACATTCCAAACACCATCAGTTGGAGTAAAGCCAAGCAGTTCAGTGAGAGCAATCAACCACCTGCTTAAATATGTGTGAAGAGCAGACATACTACCTTCCACTCTAAAAACACATCCCTCTGGATTCTTTCTGTACATCTGTGCCATTATCTAACAACGTTATCTCCCCCTCTCTCCTTGAATTTATTTATGTAAAACTAATTTTCCATACTTCAGTATTCACTCACCTGTTAGGGTGTACTCATTGCTTCTGTATTATTCCTGATATTTTTGTTGCATTAATTCATCTTTCTGGATGCTATATCCACATATTCATAAGTAAAAGGTTTGCTTTATGTCCTTTGAGAACTGTCTGATAATCCTTTATAGACATGTAGTGTCAACAAATGGAAAAGACTTACAGAATTTAAAAGAGCTCATAAGGATATTCTATAGAAATATAAGTGTTTCCATAGAAATGTCTATTACATTATGGCCTTCAGTTAAAATGTTATCTTTTCTGCAGGCTATTTTAAGCTGTTCTCCAGCAGAGATATTATTCAACTCTATTCTGCATTTAGAAGGATTCAAAAGCCTCTAAAAGGGTAATATTTTCTGTTCTTTCATAAGAGTTTTCCATTATTGTTTTTATTCAGCCTTGAAGAAGTGGAAAAATAGTCCTAACCGTGGACAGCAATGTAATTGCATTACAATACCCCCATTCTGCATAGGAATGTAAGCTGGAAATAAACAGCCATCATGACAGTGTCCTAAAATGATGCACCATCAAAAGACAAATGACAGCTGTCCTGCAGACTCCTGGAAAATCATTTGACATAAGCACTTTTCCTTTCTCTTTCCTCCTCACCAGAGGAAAGGAACACCTCAAAATTTGAGATGTTTTGCTAATGATGACTTACTGCTGCTTTCTTGTCTCTCTATTCTATTTCCAAAGGGCTTTAGAAATTTCTGGGAGTAGAATCTGTAAGACCCTCAGGCACAAGGACAGACACAGCCCTGATGATTTTAGCAGCATTACTCATGGGCAAATAATAAATCAGAGATGGAAGTGTTTGTTGGAGCAGGATCTCATCTGCCAATCCAAACATGAAATGCAACAGAGCATTGCCAAGGTAGGCACAGGTCCAAACTAAGTTGTAAAGCAGGGCAAAGTATGTCTGCAAAGTGTGTGGGATAACTATGAAGCACATTCATCGAAACTGTAGGTGCCAAAGGGGAAAAAGATTGGGCCCCAGCCCTTTGAGCCACTCAATTCTCCCTGGCAGAACCATGACTGTGACAACTGTCACATAAATAATATATCTCTAAAGCAATACCCAGCCTTTAGTCTTGTTTTTTCTCCTTATACAAAACCTTTTCTAAAACATAGGATTTGCCTCAAAATTGTTTGAAATATTTTTAAGAAAAACCTTTTTTTTTTTTTTTTTCACTACAACTAGAGAAACCAATCAAAATTTTTCTGGAGCTTAAAGTTTACTAAAAAAAGACACTATGATTTGAAATTTTGACCACCAGCCACAGTCCAACATTTCTTTGTGTCCCTCTAGGTTAGAAACTGGAAATCAGACTAAATGTTTAAGCCTTTTTCCCAGAAATCCTTCATGAGTAAATCTCAGCCAAGCTAATTTTGCAACATTTCAGGTCAATCCTTTTGGTGGAAAGCAGTGCTGCATCACTACAGGTGCTAAAACTTAGATGAGTTGAGCCAAAGTCATGGAACATTGCTGTGTTTGAAGAACTAGTTCCCAAAGAAGTTTGGATTTCATGTAGGAAATGGTTGTTTTCATCCTGATTTTGTTTATCCATTTTTCCCCACGCTGAATTATCTCGGCCACTGCGATGCAATGGAGGAAACAATTGTGAATTAATTCCATGGTTCCCAATGGCTCCAGTGCACAGATGTGTTAACCAGCAGGAGGGCAAGGCTAAGTTTAGCTGAACTGCAGCAGATGTTCTGAGAGTATGGTTTTTAAGTCAGAGAGATTTATATATTGTTATGTCTGTTGTATTTTTATACAGGGATAAGGATGAAAATTTCTCTTTCCTGTAAGAGAATTTTTCATGGACGGGTACCAACCCACGAACTCCATAGCTTTTTCAGCAGGAAGCAAGGAGCAGCTTGGGAATCACCAGCTCACACCTCCATTCTTTGGGCACCAAGTGGAAAAGGCTCAGAAAACAGAGACTCCTGAGCTTCTCCTGCTCATTTTTGAGCAACAAATGCACTTGAGTGCAGTATCACCTGTGATGTGCTCTTCTGTATTGCTGTTGGAGACTGAAGTAAAATGCAGTATTGATTCAAGACAATCCATAATTTACTTTCAGGAAAAAACCCAACATTTAACTGACCACAATCCACAAAATGCAAGACGTTTCTTTTCTGCCTTGAAGCAAAACAAACATTGTAAGCCAGGTTATTTCTTTCATCTTTATCTGCCAATGTGTAATGTTCTGAAGTAAAATGGAAAATATATGCTGACAAAATTCATCAGCTGACATTTCACAAAGTTAAATCTTCCTTTCCCTCTGGTTTGTTCACTTCTATAAACTGAGTGAATTGAGATTTTTTCTATGTCACTATTATATAGATCTTTCAATCTTAATAGGATTCAATAGAGCAACTAATGTCTGTGACTTTGTTTTTCCTTTAGGCTTGGGAAATCCACAATAGCAGGTGCATGGGAAGTCTCACTTTAACCTCATCTTTCTTTCAAAACCAAGAAGGGTCCCCGAAGAGCACTGCAAGGGATCACTCATTTATAGCTATATAAGAGCACAATAGGTCAAAAAATGAGGAAACAATGTATAAATGTCTAGAAATAAAAGCACTTCAGTTGACATTCTGTAGTCAAGACACTAGGATACACTGAAATTTTGGCTAGTATATAACTTTCAGCATTGAAAAAACCTTTATTTCATGTGTACTTGCACACTTCAAAGGCACTCCTCATGTTAGAGTTCATTTTTTTATTGGCTTTATTTCAACTTTGAAACTTTAGTCCAAAAAAGGGGATTTTTGCCTTCTAAAAATCACTGGGCTGGAAAACAAAACAAAATTTCCCTGCATATACATCAATGTCATGATAGGTAAGAGTTTCTTTTACATTTTACAAAAGCCTTGGGCAGTGCCTTGCAAGTTCCCATCCCCTCTTTGTCCACCAGCTCTCAGGCCATTTCTGTGGCCCAACCAAGGCCGTGACTCTGGTCCCCAGCGTGTGTGACACTGCTGTTCCCTCCAGCACAGCCAGCACTGCCCAGGACCCAGCACGTGCTCAGGTAAGAGCCCTCAGTGTCAGCAATAAGCACTGACAGCAGTGGAGCTGCAATTGTGGAATGATCTCCCTCAGAGAAATACAGGAATTCATCCCTGATCACCTCGTGGGCTTGCTGGGAGAACTCCCCTCTTAATGAAACCCTCCAATTCTGCCTGGGACACCACTTTCTTGTGACACACTTATAAAAAGAATGCCTGACACTCACAAAAGAAAAATGAGCAGTGGAAAGGAATAAATCTGCAAGGAATTTGGCTGTGCTCATCTCATTTCCAAGAGGACTAGGTGAGATACTGTGCTGGCAATCAGCAAAGGTGGGCTACAAGAGAAGGGTTCTGCAGATTAATTGAAAGTGAAATTTGATTGCTGAAGAGTTTTTCTTTGAAATAAAATTAAAAACCAACCATTTTGCACTGTGCTACTGTGACTTTAGAAACTATATGTGAAATGAACCTAACACATAAATCCAAAGCAGAATGTTTCAGTGACAAAAAAAACCCCTCATGAGATATCTTTAAGACCTTTAAGTTTCTATAACAAGACCAATTACATGTAGCCTGTGCAATACTCGATGGCATTTTAGCTCAACCTACATACAGAAAAATACCATTCATTGAATATTGGTATTGGGAATTTTCAACAGACATTATTAGCCTTTACACAATAATTGTAACATGTTAAAATATATTGTGATTTAGGACAACATGGATCTGTGTGTGTGTAATTCCCTGACAGCAGGACAGGCAGCAGTACTGGCACTGAACACTCCCATTTTTGTGTGCAGAAAGCAGGAACTCATAATTTAAGGAAGTTATCAGATCTAGGCATAAAAAAGTCCAGGCAAGGGAAATACAAATAACTTTAGTCAGAACAAATGGCATGTACACCAGATATCCAAGTGCAGAGCTACACCCAGTATGCTTTGTGCCATACTGGAACACTGAGGTTTTGTTTTCTAGTGAATTTATTAGATTATTGATATTGCTTGAAAAAGGTCTGAGCTAAATATTCATCTTTGTGAAAAGTATTATTGCTTCAGTATAAGCATTATACAGCTGTGATAAAGAGTAACAATTTATTTTGAAACTGAGGTGAAAACAAGCACTGCCTTGAATCACAGGAAAAAAAAATAATCTATGCTCCTTATTTGAAAGAAAAATACCACACTACAGTTTATTACCTCAAATATATGATTTCCCCACATCCCACATTGATCATTTAGAAGGAGGAATTATTACTGTAACAAACAGAGTTGCAAATTGTTTTTCCAAAAAGGAGCTTTGGTCACAGCATGCCTACAGAGATGCATAGGAAGATCATGCAACAAAAGGCATGACCCAGTAAACATTAGGGGTGTGCATTTTCTAAAGGAACTGAAGACTGTATTTTAATTACTATAAGTTATGCCAGGCTTAAAGGACACTAGGCACAGTGTAAAGAAGAAAAAGAAAACAAACAACAAATACAATCAAAACAAAACACCTTAGAGATCCAAGGTCTGATCCAAGGTTCACTGAAGTTTGTAGGGTTTTTCCCCTGCTAAAAATCAGCCATCTTTAGATACTTTGTCCCCCTCTAGATCTTCACTAGATACTGATTTTAATGTGTTAACAAAACAAAACAAAATTCAATACCATAAAATAGCCCAAGCCCCACAACCAAAAAAAGTGCCTCAATATTTCATTACTTTATTACTCATACTTCTGAGTAATAAACAGCTGAGCTATTCTCAATCCAATAGTTGCTGATGTATTGCATGTAAAAAGATCCAGGTAAATTATAAATCCAATTTCTAGCAAAATCATTAATTTTCTATTAACGGCAATGATCTCTTTCCAAGCCTAACTCCCAGTTATTTTAAGAAAATAATGCTGGACAGTATTATTTTACATTACCATATTTTGTGGTATTATTACCGCCAAAAAAAAAGGATAAAGAGAGATCCTGACTCTTCTAATGGTATTTCTGAAGAATTATGACCAAATTTGCATCTTTCATAAGAGAAATGAATTTTAATGCACTAATCTCCAGGACACATTTACTTGTTGGGACTCTGAGAGCAGCAGTGTTATAGGGAAGCAGGTTTTCCTGGATTTTGCTAGATGGCACTGTGATGGCAAGTTTAACTATCAGGTGCCTAGAGCCTGGTTTCCAGTGCCCTGTTCAGATATAATCATAATAAACACATTAATAAGGTTTATAAACATTTCTCATCTCCCACTGTTATGCGATGCCCTGGGGAGGCACAGGGCTTTAAGTGGGGAATAGCTAGCTAGGTGGAAGTGGCCTGTGGAATTCAGGTCAGAGAAGTTAATTACCTGACCTGGGATTTGGCCAGGATCCCAGGGTTAATGTCTGTAACCTCATGAAAGCAGTGTGGGGTCTTTAACTTCCTTGGGTAGTCGGGATCTCTTTTTCCTATTTCAGACAGCTGCTCTCCAGTGGGCAGCAGGCAGGTGAGGCTCTCCAGTGACTTACACCATCAACTTCCACCACCTCTGAGGTGTCAGCTCCCATGCAGCTGCAGCCTGACCCTGCACTGCAGGAGGGGGTTCACCTGCTGGAGTGGTTTACTCAGGGCAAGCTTTGCTCTAGTTGACAGAGAGTGTTCTGAGAGGGCTCATCTCTGCACTGTGCAGTTGCAGCAGGGGGTATACATGCATTCTTCTATCCCACTGCAATGACCAAAACATCAATACATCCTGTCCTCATTTCTGTGCTGAAAGCAGGGCAGTTTCCTAGACAAATACCTTTTGTCTGGAAAGAATAAGAAAATGAGCAAAGCACTTATAAAAGTATAATGATGATTTTTTCTTTTTTGAAAAAGAAAGGTAAATTGAGTTGCATTCAAAAGTTCTGACCAATTAACAACTGAAAAAGGCAAAATCCCACTGTGGCCCACATCAGACAACTTGATTAGTTTGAAGGTTTTGAAAAGTACCTTAGCAGGGTGTGGAGGGAGAAGTATAAATTATTAAAGTGCATCCTACAGTTCTCATTAATTCCCAGTCAAAGAAATGTTGAAAACTTAAAAAATACTGTATTGGCTCCCCAAAATGTAAACAAACTCCACAGGGCTGTGCTGCTCTTAAGTCAAGGAAGTTACTATACATCAGTGTCTGGCTGGACAGAGCAACACTGCTGCTGCCACAGCCAGCCTGACCTTCCTTGCATCACCTCTCACAGGTCCCTGGTGCCCTGTGCACTGGAGGTGGCCTTGTGCTGGCCCTCTCCTCTATCCTGTGCTGCTCACAGCGTGCCCTCAACTCACCATGGAATTCATGGCAAAGTGGTTGTGCTGTGTCTGCAGGTCCAGGGCGTGCTGGTAGCTCACACCGATCTCTGTGTGACTCTGCAGGAACAATTCTTTGTTGTGGCTGATCCAGTCGAACATCTGGAAGGGTTCACACAAGAGAGAGGGGAAAAAACAGAGTTAGACAAGGAGGGAAACTGTAAGAGAGTGCAAAATATAAAAATCCTCTTCTGAGATAGATGTGTATGCAACACAGCCAAAATCATCTCACCTATGATCATCATTAAAATAAACTAGTTTTGAGCAATGGAAGCACTGAAGCTATCACCAAATTTTACTATTAACAGAATGATAGATCAGGAAAAATGATTTATTAAACATGTTCCTCAGTAAGCTTGATCCCGCAGTCTTTTCCTATAGGAAATGGGAATTTCACACATGGAAAGATGTCAGCAGAGCGAACTATAATCAGGGATTGCTTCATTAACCAAAGATCTAGCAGCTCATAAAGTACTTTTAATTCACAAATGGACCAAAAATTCCATAAATATTAGCAACGCTATTTTCTCAAACCCCTTTCTTTATCTATATAGAAAGTTTTCAAATATTACATTCAAATAGCCAGTTGAATTCCTACTTTTTTATTTCCTAGATCTTTCCAAGTTCAAAGCCAAAACCCAGCCTATCTCCCACTCACTATTTTTGGGAATGAAGAGAAAAAAAGAAAAAAAAGATTTTAATAATATCTATAGAGAGCACATTTCAACTTCTTCCACTTCCAAATGTATTCCCAAGCAAAATGGATTGTTCAATACTTCAGATATGGATAGAAATATATTGAATAAAGCTGATGAAACTCATTTCTTATTCAGAAGCACGTCAGTGTGACATTTCAATCTGCAGCACATTCATTCATTATAAGCTGTCACAAGTCAGCTAAGAGATAGTGCATTTATGTTTTAGCTTGTTCTGTGTTGTGTTAGAGACTAAATGAATCCAATGTGAGAACCTTCCATTCTTTACTCCTGACTACAGCTTTGCAGGCAATTGCAATCTCAAATCTCTTCTTTCCTGCAAACATTTTTTCCGCAGGATCCCTTTAAAACCATGTTCCCTTATCTCCATCCCAGTAAGCTGGGGAACTGTCCATTAATAAGGACTCTTTCATAATAATAATAACAAAACCCTGCTAACTCATTAATTCTTTACAAAAAAGAAAAACTAATTATAGAGGCTGCAGAGGTCAGGTCAGTTCAGTCCCTGGTGTTAGTTAGACAAAGTGTTTTAAGATAAAAAGGCAGTGATGCAGCTTCTAAGTAACCACCTTAGGGTTAAAAGATCAGTCCAGATCCTTGTTATAACATTTCATGTCTTCCAGTAAAAAAATGGTTTGTTCTTTAGCACTGCATGATAATTTTTGACCTGTGACAGCTGAAGAGCACTCAGAGCCCACTGCTGTGTTGCTGTAGCTGCTCAGGGTCAGCGCCCCATTCTCGGTGGAGATGATGCTCCTGAGAGGAGAGAAAAGGCCCTGCCTGGGTCACCTAAGATTCCTGCAGGAAAAACAACACTTCATGCTGAGCACTCAATCCAGCATGGGCATGCCTACAGAAGGGATTTGCAAAAATAACACTGAATATCCCTTTCAACAAAAGGCAAATAAACATTCCAACTGTCACCAGGCACACTACACTGACCTGGCCCCAAAAAACTGTCACATATGCCTGACTTCTTAATCTTTTATTTATGAAAATATACTTGCAGCTATAGAGTCAACATCAGCCTTGCATAAAGCTGTTGATAAATAGTCCTAAACCCCAAATTTACAAGTTACAAAGATGCAAGGCTAAAGTAATATCAATGACACAGATACTTTCTCACTTCTACCAGTGGAGCTGATCAGGCCTATCACCATTTTTTCAGGAAATATAAGTAACAAAATTTTTGCAAGGATGAAGTCAGAGTTTTCAAACATTACTGCCAATTAAACAGAATAAAACTACCTACTACACCTGAAGAGACACTTAAAGCTTTCTCATTGGATTCCTTTTTCTCACTTTATGAAGATTTAATAAGCAACATTAGCACAACATAATTTGCCACACGTGTGGGATTAAAGAAAAAAAAAAAAAGGCAGGAAAAACATAAAGGTAATAAAGAAAGGAAAATTCCACAACAGCAAAGTTCATGTCCTAACAACAAGATTTTATGTCTCTGCGGAAAGACCAACAGAGATTTCTTGTAAGTAGATATATGTTTGATGAGAACATTTTTTTTTAATGTTTTAAACAATCTAAAGACTGTCAGGGAGAAGGAAATTGGCAGGACTCCACTAAAAATAAACAATAAATTTAATATTTTATGCTCAGCAAAGCCGAATCAGGATCTTTTTAAGACAAGTAATTTAAACAAGTAATCTATTGTTCTGTGGATAGGGAGCATTTCCTTTATCTAAGCTGTACACATATTGCCGGATGAGAATCTAGCTTAAGTTAAACCATGCTTCTCCATTTGAAAGTAAAATAATAAACTATTAAGAAAAAGAAAGGACATTTAAGAGATGATTTGCCTTTTTTTGTTGTTAAATCTACTGAAATATACAACAACAGTTTAAAGGATGTCCTTCAAGAATTTTAAACAACACTGAGCAACAGAGCTCGATGAGATATGTAAGTATTACACAGTACCACAGGTCACAAGATTTCCGTAACAATCATGGAATTTAAATAAAGAGATACCTAAAAATAGGTCTTATTTGCCTTTGAGATACAATGGATTGTGTTTTCAAACTTTTCCCTTTGACCAAAAACTCTAGAATGGTCTTTGACAATTTTCTCATAATAATATGACTCCAAGCTGAGACTGAAAATACCAGATGAAATGTGAGTTGTGATGGCGCCGTGAGAGTTTGCAATGCGTGGCCAGGAGGTTTCAGTATGAAGGTCTGTCAACATTGTCTGGCTTGGCCCACATTACCAGCAATATTTCCTGAAAGCTTTCAAGTGAAACTTGTTTTCCACATGAGAAACTCTGATGTTTCCTGTGTTCCTGAAGTGAGTGTGCTGCCTCGTTTGTTTAATTAAAACGCACCATTAAGGATGTGAACATGGCAATGACCCAACAATTGCTATTTCTCTCAACCCTGCAAGGACTGCCCCAGTTTCAAGGGGCTAATGTGGGGCTCCTGGAAAAATGTTCAAGATCCTTTGACAAGTCAGTTTCCCTGTCAAAGGAATGATTTTTTATTACAATAAATATCAAAGAGTGGAGAACGTGCCCATGAGATCAGTTTGAGCCAAACAGAGTGTCTCAGGAAAGATTTTCTGTGTCACTCCATCATTGCTATACAGCACTGTATCAATTGATCTCATCTCATCCATGAAAAAGACTCTCTTAACAAAGCTAGTCTAGTGATTATCACAAAATTAATGGATCTCTAATTATTCCTGTGACTTACTTCTTAGTTGGAGTCATGCTGACTGCCAGTGAAATAATTCTGCTCTCAAGCCTTCTAATCACTCCTGCAGTCATGAATTCACACTAAACAGCAGCACAGAATAACTAAGATTGGACATCACATCACTAAAAACACGTGAACCAACTGTCCTCAATGTCTCCCAGACTGTCACTTCTCCACATTGCTGTAGATGATCTGGAGGCCAGTTAAGTACTTAGGAGTTTTCCAGTGACTAAGAAGCAAGGGGAGGGGTGAAGCACACTTAAAAAAGAAGATAAACTTTCAGTGTGATTATCTCTTGTAGTTTCTAACAATACATAAAGAAAACTGAATGCATATGCTGAAGAATGTTAAATGCTACCTTTAATTAAGGAAATTAGCCTTTTATGAAGGTTAGAAGAACTAAGAATGATCCAAAGGGTCTCTTTCCCATGCACTGTAAAGAATCTAGCCTCACTGTCACTAGAGATCATATATGCACCACTAATTATTATAGATGTGGTCTTGAGGCAACTTCACTTGAGATTAGGGTATCAGATCACATCTCCAGCATCAGTCCTGCTGGCAACAATGAGTTCTTAACCTTATGTTTTGTCATCATAGTTGATGAGTTACTAGAAAATCCAGGTTAAGTGTTAGACCAAACAGCAGGTCTCAAGCTGGTCATGAATAAGTCCTACAGAGGGAGAATGTGACTCCATATTTTCCCTGGATTTGTAACATCTGGCAGGCCAGTGAGTACAGGGTGAGAACAGACAAGAAATACACGGATATGGAACAGCATGCATGCAGGCTGTGCACAGTCCAGCTCTACATCAGCTAAAATGAGATTTATAACATAATTTCAGATAAAAACCTCTGCTCTCTGGCTTTTGTCAGTGCTTGCTGAGGAGCATTAGCACTGGATTCTGAACACAGTGGTGCAGATCACCACACGTTGATGTGCCCAGCACATGGCTGGCAGCACACCCTATGCCAATGGTATTGATGGGATGATTACAGCCCTCATGGCCTTGGCAGCCAGTGAACTGAACATATTTATTAATGAAATTGTTTATACATGTTGGAAATAATAAATCCCAAATCTACTGAACACTATACTAGGGCTGGAATTAATTATGAACTGGCTTGTAGCAAATCATCTTCTCCCTAAGTTCTGAGCCATAGATACCAAACTCATATGGTTAATTAAGGGCAGAATGATAACCATTATAGCCATGTCATCTTGAGGAACAATACAGGATACATATAAAGAAAACAGTTCTAAAGGGACATTCAGGTCAAGTCCAATCACTGCTTTTGGCAGCCAACCATAGGATAAAATTTCCTTTCATAAAGGGATGAAGCTCCACCTGAAAACTGGTGAAGTACTACAGCTCAGCTTCTCCTGTGAGAAGCAATTCCAAAAACTTTCTGCTCCTGTTACTGAGCTCTTCACATACTCTCTGATCTACACAAGGTCCATGTCCAGTTTATACACATTTTCTCTTAGGTTAACACTTCCCTATAAGTTAAAAATGTTCTCCCAGGTGTTAAACCTTTTCCACTGTGGACCATGTGGGGTAATTGTCTCCTGTGATGTTTGTTTTACTACAGCCCAGCTCTTTTGAAGCTTCTTAAGATGCACAGCCTTTCTCTGCACTTGTTTTAGTTCATGGATATCTTTCAATCCCAACTAAGATCCTAAGGACTAACCCTAAAGACTTTGTGAAATGCTTATTTTATTTCTTTTCTGGAAATACTCCAGCTGACATCATTTAGGATAACTTGTGCAGTGCTTCTGGCATCAGTTCTAGAAAAGGAGATACAAAAATGGGAGAGCAACAGCTGCTGGATCAACGTCAGTACCTTCTGCTTTGCCTCACTATCCTTTCTCTTGGTAGTTCCCTGCACAAATACTGACAAAGACCAGTAGTGTTTATGTGATTTGCTCTGACAAGCACAACTTGGGTGATGTTCTGAATAAGTTCAAGAGCACTTAAGGAAAATATGAGGCAGGGTTTTGAAATCTAGGTAGTCATAAACGCATTCCTTCACTGTGCCTCTATATGCTGCTAACAAAGAGACAAAAAATGTTGATCTAAAAGAATGTCTTGCCTGTAGTTATGGGGAGGGTAGATCACTAATTATATGCCAAATGAAATCCCTATTAGATTAGTTCTTTCCAATCTCTTCCGATCTGTGGACCATCAATTTTTTCGAGGCAAGCTCTGTAGCCACTTAAGGTGTTCAAAGAGTAACTCTGTTTTATCAAATACCTTTACCAACCACTAACAAACGTAACATCCATGATTCCCATGGTTGGGAAATGCTGCAGTTAAGCATACATTGCTTATTAAAGAGAGGTCCATTTAAGAGTCCATGTGCATTTTGTATTTTCAAAACTGTCCAGCCAGTGTTAAACTGAATCTACAACAGAAAATGGAAAGTTCCACTCTGAGAGCATCTACAGCTAAGCAAGTTCATTTTTATATGTTTCCACAACATAAACAAAATAATAATACACACAGAACAGTAACTGCCAGAGTCCCTCTCTTGAGGTTTACAAAGTTTCCAGCTACAAGGTCTATTCCTATCTCATTAAGGGAGTTCAAGTATTCAAAACAACTCAATTAAACAAAAATCAAGGCACATTTCTCACATCTTTTGCAATTGAATTTAGCCAGTATTTGAACAAAAAGAATACTGAGCAACAGATTTGTGGCACACACACAGTCTCCACTGACATGCAAGGGCATGATCCAGGAAAGATTTGCATGTGAGCTAACTTTATAAGAGACAACCAAGAAACTCCCCCAATGTCTCCAGACTAGAGTCAAAACTACAGTTTAATTGGAACTAGCCATATGTCTAAGCGACCTAAACATCTGGGAAAGGCTGACAGAAGAGCAGTGCATCTGTGAAGGAGCACATGGGAAATGCCAACAGTCTAAAGAATCAGAACTTCTACCTGGAATACAGAAAAATCCCTCCAGTCAAGCCTCTGAGCTAAATTCAGCAGAACAGAGGACTGATGCTGGCTGTCCAGGCTAGCTGGTCCCTAAGGGATAAGGAGCCAGAGACAAAGACTCAGCAGGTAGAATGGGTCTCATTAACCAGAGCCTCTTCCACAGACCCTGAGGTCTACGATCTTGGACAGCAATCAAGATTTAAGCAAGAGGACATTGTGCAAGTTCTGGTGACAAGACAAATCCAAGCTTAAGCCCTGAAGTCAACCAGCAGGTCAGGATCAGGCTTGGTGAGGATAACAAGGCTCAGATGCAGGCCTGTGGCCACAGCACAGGTCCACAGCAATGAGGGAGGTCCCAGGTCCTGCCACAAAATGAGTTGATGGATCAGAGTCTGGTTCAGCAGGGCTGTGGCAAAGCTGGCAGTGAGACTGGCCATTAAGGTCCCCCAGTACCCACAGGGCCATTGCAGTAGGCTGGGTACCTTCACAATCACCAGGAAAATGGCTGTTCTCAGGTAGGAGGGTACTGGCTCCAAAATAAATTTTGAATTTAAAGAAAACTTTGATAGCACATTTAATTATTTTTTCATGAATCAACAAATTTTATGAAAACTGTTTCCAAAAAAAAAAAAAAAAAAAAAAAAAAAAAAAATTAAAAAAATTCCAATCTGCTGTAATTCCTGTTGCCACTTTATAAATACAAGCCCTAATTAAATCAAAGCACTTGTAGCTTTAAAATAGAACTCTGCATATATCTAAATGCTTTGCTAAGCCAGGGCCTAAATACAACATTGTGTTTGTTTTTGTGTTTGTCTCGTGTTTACAGATGGTGACGGACAAGCCAATACTCCTGCCAGTTCTTTTCCTTTCACATGTGCTCAGCCCAGTCCAGGGCCAGGATAAATTGGTGTCGTTCCAACGAGGCCAATTTACACCAGCTGAAGATTCAGACCCACAGCTGTATTTGTGTTAACCTCAATGCTGCACGAACACAGTTTTTCCATTATGAATATCTGTGTATATGATTCATAGGGTACAGTAAGTAAGGCTACAGCACATTAAATTATTCCAGACAATGGGCCCAACTGTCAACCCACCAGAAAATTAGGGAGATGTGTGACGTGACAAATAGCTTTGTATTTATAGCAGAGCACCATTTCCAACATACTCACACTGAATGTCCCTACTAAATGCCAGAGTAAGAGATCTGTGTATTTTTTTCCTGACACATATCAAGCCACAGCCATGCACGAAGTAGAGGCATGTGATTTCTACAATGTTGAATAGAGAAGTAAGAATTTTACTGTTGAAGGTGGGAGAAAATTACAGAAATTACAGATCCTGAGCACACAAATACAACTAATGACATCTGAGGTATTTTATATGTCTGCATTGTTTGCTTGCTTTTTGAGATATTGCACCTTTCCACCACACTTACTAACATCAAGCACTCAGGCATTCCTGGAAAGGATTTTTGGTTCCTTAAAATGGAAATGGCCTTTTCTGGGCACAGGTCACCTACAGAGAACTGCTTGCTGTCTAAGTGGAAATTAATTCATTGGTTGGATAGAAAATGTAATACTAAAAGATACAAACAGAGAACAGCCACATGAATGGAAAACACAGTGTAAATTATGAAAATTTGCCCCTCCAGATGGGGATCATCCTCTCAGTTTTCAGAAGAAATTTTCATTCAGTTGAAAATGCTGTAGGAGTTTGGTGACTTTGTTATAGACCCTATATTTGTTCAGCCAGGTTCTATTCCTGGCTGAATGTGTGACATTCCTGTTACTCCAAATAGCTGCCACTAGGAACAAATCAGCCAGACAGATGTTTGCTGGTTTGTACCAGAATTGTGGCATTTTCCCTACCAAAACCACATGTGTCTGAGGCCCAGAGCTGCAGCTGGGTGAATCCACAGCTTTAAACACCTGACACGTCAAGGTGCTTCATGTCTGGTGCTGAGATCTTGCACAGATGGAAAGCTGAGGATACCAGCTTTCCACTGGACTTTGGGGTTCCCAGCCCTGCCCTACCCCATCCCATAAATCAATCAGTTCAATGTTTCCCCTTGGCCCTGGCAAACCTGAGGAGCTGGGAGGGCAGACAGTGTCCACACCTGGTGTGCTGGCCCAGGTGGCTCTGCAGCTGGCACTGGTCTCACAAGGTGGCCTTCAGGGGGTCCTGAGCTGCCACCACCCACCTCCTGCCAGGTCTGGCACCGGGGGAGGCCCCATCAGGGAGAACCACCACATGCCAGCACCTGACCATGCTGCCAGAACATCCATCAGCCAGAAAACACCTGGATACAAGCTGTCAGGGAAAGAAAATGAGGGTTGCTGAGGGACACTGTGCCAGAGACACACTGTGGGGTCACACCTGAGGGACAGAGTGGCCCATATCAGAGCAGGAACTCTAAGGAACAACAGCAGAAAACAAACAAGAATCAGAGAATAGCTGTAAGAGCAGCAAAAACAAACCTAGGTGAATATTTTTTCTGACATGCTCCACTGCCCACCAAGCAAACTTTTAATGGACTGGGTATAAACCAAGACAAAAATTAGGGAAATTTAAGATGGTGAAAAGTAGGTGTTTATGGCAATGTGTCCTGCTTTTTCCTTTCAACACCCAAATCAAGATCAAAAGTTTTGTGTTCATAAGCTTTAAATCCAGCAAAATTCCTCAATTTAAGACTGTTTTGCCTATGACATCTCTTCAGCACCTGTGCAGGACATGGGGCATCCAGGACTCTGGTGCCAAATAATACAGAGGGGTCTTGCAAGACATGAGGGTTCAAGAAAATATTTCTGAATTAGTTTCTCTGTAATGAGCACAATTTGTAAGAAGAAAGTCAGAGGCACCTGGTTTAAAATGACCCTGATACTTCTGGAAGCCATCCACAGACCATGCTCCTGGTTTTTCCACTTTGACCCTCACCAGCTCCAGAGAGGACAACCTCTCAGCTGTTCACCTACCTTTATCTGTTCCCTATAAATAGATATGAAGGGTAATTTAAGACACATTTTTAAGAGCCCAAGCTCTGCCAAGTGTGGGCCATTGAAAGCATTTCAGCCAGGCCAGGAAGACATTAATTTAGAAATAATCACATGACTACATCTGAAAGATGCTGCACAATAAGCCTGTGAACCTCATGTACAGCTTAATTACATTATTTCCTGACAGCTAGTCTCTTACCACCTAATCTTTTTGAGGATCAAAGCAATAAATAAAAAAATAACAGCTTTCTCATCTTTTTTGAGATATGTGGGCTTTGTTGCCCTCTAGAGCATTTGGGTCTTCTCATCTTCATCAGCTAAAGCAGAACTTTGTGGTTAAAACATGCTATAATCATCCTTAAAAATGAGTTTTAAGTCTATATTCAGATGCCAAAACTCATTTTTGTGCCTTACTGATCAGGGGAGCATTCCTGTGCCTTCCAGTGGTGCCAAGTCAGAGAGACTGAAACAGTCTCAAAACGCTCCCTATCGAAATTGGCAAGCGAAAGAAAGAGGAAATTTCAGCAAATGCGAAAATATTCCATCAGAACATACTGCCTTCAATTATTTTTGGAGCCATTCTAATGCTGAAGGAGGAAGCGGGAGGAACAGTAACTGCGTATCCAGTGTCGGCAGCAGGAAACTACAAAGAGCAGAGCACACCATGTTCCAGTTCCAGCCGCTGCGGCCGCGGAGCCACTTCCTCACAGGCGGGGTGGACAGGCAGCGAGGAGCCTGGAAACACGGAGCAGGAACCACGCCAGGGCCCGGGCAATGCTGTGCCCCTGCACCGAGAGAGGTCACGAGTTGTGCTGGATGCTCCAGGACAGAGAGCGGCCCCAGATACTGTAACTGTGCTACAGGGCACGCTCGGCATGAAGGAAACGCGCAGCTCTTCCTCATCCCGAGCTGCAGCAGCGGAGAGAGGCATTGTTGGTGGTTTTACATTCCCATCGAAAAGGTGAGGTTCAATTCCAAGTGCTGTGGAGGCAACATATTTATCTGCCAATAAAACAAAAAAAACCCACACCGGATCTGGCAGCACAGGGCAGAATGAATTAATAAAGAAGGAAAGCACTGAGATGTTTATTTTACACATCAGATCGGGACTCCCACCACAGGACAGGCTTCCTGTGCGACAGGAGGCAAGGCATTTAACTCCTGTGGTTTTTAATTCCCAATTTTTAGCTTTGAACTATGCATCCTTTGCACTTAATTTTGCTGCTCCAGTGCCAATCCAGCTCAACAGAAATCAGTGTCTGGCAGATGACTGCCCTTCCTGATGGACAGCTGTCCACATCTGAAAAATTAGTACAAATGCCTTCAGAAGATTCTTGTGCTCTCTGCTTCTGGAGTCTGAACTCAGGTCATGGAAGTGTTAAGGGAGGAAGTTTGTACCCCCAGAGCTGTTGAACTAGCTGCAGAACAAACTAGCTGTTGAACTTGTTGCAGGAACAACAGAAATGTCAATAGGAGGCTAAAAAAGAGTCCTGCCCCTTTGCCACAGAGAAAGAAGTGATGGTTACAGCAATGGAAGGTGACATTCATCACTAGAATAACAGCCACAAGGAAAAGAGTTTCTGATATATATATTTGTCCCGATCCCTGTATTGCTCTGCTCAGCAGGCAAGGCAATCCCACACTTCCTCAAACCAGATGGCAAAATGGGGTTTGTAGGTGCTTTCAGTTGTAGGAGCAGCACAAAGCACTTGGTGTGTATTTGTGAATTTGTCCTATGGTTATCAGCTTTGTCCCCAAGCTTTCTAGTGATAGATGGAAAGGCAGAAAAGCAAACATTCACAATGCTATCAGCACACAAAGGAAGACCCCCCTGGTCTTGACTGATAAATAGGAAGTGCAGGATACAAGCTTGACATGGTGGGAAATCCGCAGGCTCCTTTGGAACATCACTAATAATGAAGACTTTTTTCTTTTACAGTCCAATTAGCAGAAATGAGCTCTGTTTGTGCTTTGAGGAAAGTTAAAAACTTCTATAATGATCTCCTGATCTTGCAAAAATCTAGTGCGTTTTTTTTTTATCCTACAGGTACCAAGAACAGTATCTTATTAAGTGTGACCAGCAGTGGTCAAAGTAATGAACACTTCCCACAGAGCCCACCACGATTACTTCCCGCTCCGACAACTCTTCACTTTAGATTGGGGGCAACAAATTGTGGATGGCATTAGCAACCTGTCAGGAGGCAACTTCCTATTAAAGTGAGCAGATGTCAGCTCACTGCATCTCTAATTCAGAGCTGCAGCCTGCAAACACGGCCTGTACCAGCATGCAGGTTCTGAACTGAGAGATGCAGGCTATGCAGGGTTCATCCTCCTCCTAAAGATGAAGGGCTTTGCAAGTAATTTATTGTTATAGATGCCTAAGAAGATTTGCCCCCACAGTTCTCCAATGATTCTTTGGTGCCCATGACTAGGTGATGGAATTGGCAGATTTGACACAGTTTAGCTGCCACTCTCAGAGCCTTCCAAAAGGGAAGGTGCTGATCCCACTATGAAATCTCTTTAGCACATGACATCTACACTCACAGCATCACAAGGAGCTGTCAACACACACTCCGTGCACAAACACCCCTTGTTATAATGTTTTTTCTGCTTCTGGGCAAACTTTGTTCTTTTATTTGGTTTGTTAAAAAAAAAAAAAACATTCTGAGACCAGGTAAACCAAGCAATACAGGAAATCCATAAGCCTGTTATGCCACCACTGAACTTCCAAAAAATATCAGTAAAGACACTCAGAACATCATAGTGTTTATCCAGCTGCATCAGAACACCTCATAGTGGCTTAGCCATAATAGTGAGTACTGATGTGCATGAAGACAAAGCAGAAGCAGTACTCAGTAGCAAAAATTCAATTATTTTAAAATGCTACAGAAAAGAAACATGATAAAGAACACATTTGTATAAACACTGAAAGTTAATTAAAACCTGCTACAATAGAGTTATTGCTACATGCTTTCAATTCTCACCTGGTTATTAGAGCCTCCTTTGTTCTAGGAAGTGTGAAGTAATTAAATACAAGTGATTAGAGCTGGCATAGGTTCATCTGGGGAAATACACAGATTTTTAAGAATAGATGTACAGTTCCCCCCTTTGATATAAACTTCCCATGTTGATCTTTTGTCTGTCCTTGATTGATGCTATCAGAAGTTATTGCTCAAAACTGCTTAAGCGAAGCACAATATTCCCAGTATATGCCAAAGCAATGCAAATCCTCTGTGGACATACATATATGTATTCCATAGGAATGTTTTCATACCCTTACATCAATAGCCATTTTCAACTGAAAATCTGCATTTTTTTGTTGGAAACAACCAATATCCCAGTCAGATTCAGGACCTCACTGTGCTATACAAACATGCACTCAACTATTTATTGTTTCTGCATCAGTTCAGTCTCAATTCAAGCTTCCTTTCCATATCACCAATATAATCATCTTCCCAACATTTTATGATCTGATACTGTAAGATGGTGTTTGCCAATCCAATAACTTAGGGACCTGTCTGCACATTTTTTTGTGCTCTGCCTGTATTAGAAATGATGTGTCAGAGCAAACACCTCATGTTGAACATGGGGCCTGCCCTCTGCTGCTTTAGTTTCAGAGTGGGCTTAAGTACAAAGCATGGGATGGGATGATGACCTTCTATTCACATGGCAGTTTATTTTGGCTGATAGCTGACTTTCCTTCCCAGCACTGGCATCCCAAGCCTGATTTTATGAACAGTTGTCTAGTGAGAATCTCTACAGCAAAAAAAGGCCCCATATGCTAAGGGAAACTTCAGATTATAAAATAAAGCATTTTTCATTGGCAGCATAGGAGAGAAGATTCCAGATTTGGAAACAGGGTTTCAGGAGAGAACAGACACTACTTGCTGTGTTTGAGAGTCCATTGCATGAAAAAAGACAAAGATGTTAAGGCTACTTAAAATACTTTGACTAAATTCAAAGACTCTTCAGCAATGTCTGTTCCAGATCCATAAATGGAGGTATCTGTATATTTATTCTGTACAATAAAAATAAGAACCAATTGTGTCAGGAATTGGTTTCAAAGCTCATTATTCATATATTAGGCCTATTGCAAGCCCTGGCAAATCAGGCTGCCCATAATGTTGCAAATGTGAACCAACATAACCGGAATCCTGGGAGGGGACACCAGCATGGACAGATGGGGACATGGTCTCACTACCAAAAGTGGGTGGCCATGGCTGACCCTGTCACCAGCAGAGCTGCTGCCAGAGCCTGTAGCTGGTACCAGGGAATGCCACACTGCTCCAGCTCACTCAGGGCTGACCCTGGGAGCTCTGATAGAGACCTTGAGTCCTTCACAGATTTCAACAGCAGCTGAAACTCTTTCTGCTTTACAAGACCAGGTCTCTGTCTTTTTGGCAGACAGCTCAGGGAGACCTCCAGCACCAAAATGCAACTAGATCAGAGCTACAGCTAAAACTAACCTGAAACTGAATTGCTTCACCTGAAGAGAGAAGCAGTTGCTTTGGGCTGAGAGGGGCAGGTACCACCAACAACTTGGTCCTCTGAGAACTCTTTTTCTGGAATTATGGGTAAGAGATTTCATTTCTACTCAGCAGTAAATTCTTGGTCACTCTTCTTATTAAGCTCTCTGCAAACACATGGATGTTCACAAACACAGACAGCCAGTTTAGTGCCTTTCCCAGGCAGTATCTGTACCCCAAGGCCCTGTCCTTTCTCAACACAGACATCTGAAATAGGCCAAGGATGACAGAAACATGCTTTAATGAGTCTCACTTAGACCCTCAGTCAAATATCTCTGCAGAAGACACTAAGCTTATTGACTCCTTTTATTGCAGAAATCTTATGGAGCTTACCTCAGGTCTTACAACATCCCCAATGTTCAAAATCTCCAGGAAAGCTCCTTATTGCAGTGCTCACTCACGGTGCTGTTGTGATATTCATGGTGTAAGTACTTAGATGGAAAATCCAGGGCATGCTGAGTTCTGCACACCAATTCAGTGTTCATGTAACTTAAATGAAATCTAAATCCTATAGAAAAATCCATGTCTAATCCATTATTATTATGCCTGTATGATTATTACTGTTAGCTGCTAAATACCATTCATTCAGTAAAAAATCCTTTCAGAGTCAAACAGCACATGGGGCATATGTACTTCAGATGTGCTCTCATTATTATCTTGACTGTGGTTCTGTCCCCTCTTAATGTGCTTCCTGCCTCCTCCCCTGTCTTAATTAACCACCTCACCAGAACCCCTTCATTTTTTATTCATTTCACATATGAAAGGTTCTTCTGTCACCTTCTCAGAGCTCTCCTCATTGGCTCCCCATTCTCACTCCCTGGGACACATCCCTCTCACAGTAATTGTAATCCAATAATTCACATGAAATCTTGGAGGCGATTGTATATATGGCACATAGCACAGATCAAAGAAACCAAGTGCTTCCAGCAGTGAAATAAGAGAGGGGAAATGATCCTTCACTAAGTGGATTTTATCTCAGTCAGAGGAGCCCGTCCCAGGTGCTATGCCTGGTGGAATTATGAAAGTCCTTAAGGGTTAATCTGACATGTTGCAAACAGGAAAACACTATAAATTTGCTCTATGCATCACTTCAAGGGTCTTTTGACACTGCTAAAAGAAGAAAACTTAGAGGTGATGAGGAACATAAAAGGAAGCAAAGTTGGTTTTTAATCTTTCTTTTACTGCTTTTCCAGAAAGTCAGCAAGGACCCATTTCTAGGAAATGCTTCCCGTGACTAAAAGAGCCACTACAATTGCTCTACTTAATGGACTGTAATAAAATAAACTGCCTCCTATTAGCAAGAAGGATCATATCATCAGTTTTGTAATGCATTTTATTAAAGAACATACAGCATCAGAATTTTCAAATGCTGTATGTGGGGAAGTAATGTACGAAACAGTTAAAATGGGTGTCCTATAATCACAAATGTACTGATAGGTTCCTTTTTCTCAAACATCAAGATATCAATGTTTCTTCTTTAAAGCCATCTTCTCCCACCTAAACCACAGCATGAATTTCCTCATTTTGCCTTCTATTGTCCATAAAAGCCACCTTGCATCTTTTTAGATGAAGAGAAGCTTGCAGAACATTCCTTCCTTCTGAGGAACGTGAACCCTTGGCAGGTGTAATACTCCAAAACCAGTATGAGCATGGTTCAGATACTTGGATTATGTATTCTTGGATATTCTTCTCTCCCACTGACTTTGCTGTTGAGCAGAGCTTCTCTGTATTTTTCTAGACTAACTCTGCTTGGTGTTAAGTGATGCTCTAAACTAGGAACTCCTAAATTTCATCTGGCACGTCAGAATGGGTATACTTTAATGGGTATAATGTGCTTCTGCTGACAGTTAATAAGAGTCTTCCCAATGCTTTCATTAGGAATTGGAACTGGACACTGGACAGGAGCCAAGTAGAGCTGATATATCTGTGACTTTCTTCCTTGAGAAACCAAATGTCCCATTATTTATTTCTCTCCATGGGGGCTGAGTTTAATAGCACCTACTCAGTAGAATAACACATCAGGTCCCTTTTTTAAGGAGACCTGACTGAGGAAGGGGCCAGAAGTGGGTGTGAGAAGGGAGGGGGAGGCAGTGTTTGCTCAGTGCCGTGGGCTCACTCCCACACAAGGAGTGGGATGCTGGAGAACTGCTGCAACTGTTACTGCACCCTATTCCTCCTAACAATTTTGCTTATATCCCCCTCCAAACTTGTCTCCTATGTATGAACTTTGCATTGTTAATCACATTCCCATCACTCCTGCACTCACTGAAATCTTTCTGTTGTTCCAAGCTGGTCACATCACCTGGGAAAGGGGAGCTACAGCTGCTGTGGAGAAAGAGCTGCAAGTCATCCCTGCTTTCCACTCCCTCTCCCTGCAGACACTCACAGAGCAGCAGTACCAGGGCAGCCCCAGCAGCCTGCACAGCTTCCCAGTGCCTGCTCCACAGGGAAAAATCCCTGGCAGAGCTGTGTTTTTCAAAGGGAAGCCTTGGTTTACACAGGGCTGATGGTTTTGACTGTAAGCCTGCTACTTCACTGCTCCTTGAAGACTAGATGTGGCCTGTGGTTTGCCACTAGACTTTCTACAAAGCTGGTCTGATCCAAATAAAATGTTTCTCCCACCACAAGCTTACAACGAAATTCACTCGTGGCATTTTCTAACTCCATCTTTTGGAGTTTGCCTTTGTGTAGTGGGCTGTGTAGGAAGTCAGGAAGCAGAAGGGGAGGTGAGGACAGAGAGAACATGCCAAGCCTCCTCTGCCTCCCTTTGGGGCTGACCCCTACAGAGTTAGAGCAGCTCCTTGCTCTGCTGGGAGCAGCTCACAGTGCAGACCCTCAGCTCAGTCCAGCTGGTGACTGTATTGTTTATACTTAACGTGGACAACGCTGATTACATCATGATAGATGTTTTTTATTCACATACATGTTGGGGTTGTAAAATTGGTGTGGAACCAACACAGAATGATGTGGAAATTCCTACAAAAGTCAAATTGGGTGCCAGTTACAAATGATTTCCAGAAAAGCTGGAAAGTACAGAGTGCAAGTATAATTTTTTGTCTTTTTTTGGTATTTATTCAAGTGCAAAACATGTGGACTCTTGCCTGAATTCTTCTCCCTGTCCAGATTTCCACCAACGAATTATCATTTCTCAGATAGTTCTAATACTTGGATCTACATTGATTGTGGGTTTTTTGTTTCAAACAATATTCAATTTAGACTGGGACACATTTTTTAATGTTATTGGTGACTAAAAATATTTTCCCTGTTACCCAGTAAAACACGGTAAAGCCTCAGTTCTAGTTTCAAAATTATATATATGTACATACGTATTTCTCCATTAGCTGGTGAGGAATAAATTTGTTGAGCAGTGAAGGTCAGGGCTTAGCCAGCAGCTGAAATGTGTTATTTATCAGCAGATCATTACAGTCAGAACTGCACAGCATGTGAACTTCCTCACACCCCTCTGCCAAAGCTCCCCACATGGCTGACCTGCCTGCTGACTTGAGCTTCAAGGAGCTTCCAGTCTCCATCTGGAGATTCAATCTCACTGCACTGCTTGTGCCTGTGTAATAGCCCCACTTTGCCTTTCCCTTGGCCCCATCACAGGAAAGTAAAACCCTACAGGCCTGACTTGGGGAAAAAGTTTCTCTACAGAGAGCCCTGCTCTCTCCCACTGATTTGAGTGGGAGAAGCCCAGGCTGTGACTGCCACCCCCTCTGTTTATTTTGGCAATAATATGAGTTGTTCAGCACACAACTATACAGACTTCTGTAAGTTGTAATGCCTGTAATTTAAATATTTTGTGTTTCCAGGCAGTGACTGCCATGTCTAAACATTCCAATACAGGGGATCTCTAGGAAGAAGAAAAGTGAATTGATTTGCTTTTGACATCTGGGGTACTGTAATTCCAAAGGGTTCAAAAATTAATCTACCTTAAAATACTCTGTGTTTTAGTCCTTGTGTGTCCCCCCCTTTTTTTTTCCCTATCCCATTTTTAAGAACTTTTCAGGCAATGAGGGCACCCGAAATTTTTGAAATCAGAGAGGTCCAGAAAATGAAAGTCCTTGTCCGTTTTCTTCTTATTAGGATACGTTTCCTGAAATATCATCCAATGAATATAGAGAGATATTTTAAAAGACCCTAAAACCTTGTTTATGTTCGGAATTCTATGTTGGAGTTTGAGCCTTCACAGGCCATTAGAGTTGACATTTAATTAGAACTAAATGACATGTCTAGGTTATACAAAAGGAGCTGTGTCTCTCTCCAGGAGATGAAGAGTAACTGGGCTCTGCTACCACTCCTGAGTAGAATGCAACTGAGAAAATGGAGGTACCTGGAAACTCTAAAATTCAATACACAGACACATTGGTGGCTATTTCTACAGTGGAGACAGCACTCAGACTGGATTTAGCTCTGGACATTTTATGGAACAAGTACTTTCCAGTCTGAGGTGGTCAGACTTCAAAGAGACCTTAGAAAGGCAGCCACAGAGGAAAAGCACATCAATGTTTTCTATCAGTCTACACATATGAAATGTTATGTTAAAGGGTCTGCAACCTTTCCGGGAAGAATTTTAGGGACTCACAAACTGAGAAGATTAAAACCACAGATTTGGGAATATAAAACAAGAAAATATTTTATATTCTTTGGAAAAGGGTAGATGTCAAGAAAAGGCAAGCAAAGCCTAAGCAGGGAGCACCTGACTGTGTTTAGTTAGTGTGAGGCAGATGAAGAAGAGAAGAGCAGAGTCCTGGTTTTGTCAAGCTGGAATTGCTCAAGACAGCCACTGTTACAAAGGCAGAAATCACATTCTCACTGCTTCTTCCTTCATCTCAACTGACTTGCCTAGACCTTACACATACCAATCTTGGAATAACACATGGAAAGAGCTTTGTTGTCACATTGCCTAGACTTATATCACACCATCCTTTCATGCCTGTGCAGGAGGTAGAAAGGAAACTCCCTGGAGACTTCCTTCAATGCCCCAGAACAGTGCTTGGCAACAAGGACTTCTCAAACACTGACTTGATCTGACAGCCTTTCAGCTTTTAACATTATTAATATGATAACTTCCTAAATACTAATAATTCACTAATATTATTGCATAATAATAATAATAATAGTAAAAATATAAAATTGTATTAATAAGCAGTGGTCATCTGAATAATCCCAAAGAAACTAAAAATCCAAAGTGATGCACTGACTGAAGTACAGGCACTGCTGGGAAGGACAGAAGTGGCCTCCTTATAGCATATGACACAGAAGGAACAGGGAGAATGCTACTGTTGTAGCATTTGGAATTAAAACTCTGCTCTTATGCATCCTTGAGTGATGCTGCAGTGACTCTTATTTCAGAGGGACTCATCTGAATTCAAGGTTTTCCCAACAGAAGGATTGATTATACAATGATGGAGCTTTTTTAGTCCTAGTAAGTCTTAGAAATATTTAGTACATGCATTGAAAACCAATGTCAAGTGTCTTGTTCTGCACTACTGAAGATTAAGTTTGTTTCAGCATGTGCTTTTCCACGATGTTTTAAAATAACACTAACAGCTGATTAAAAAAAACAACCTCATGAGGTCCCCCTGCAGATGAAGTCTGCTTTTCTTCTGCAACTCCTCCTGGGTCCATCCAGGCAGACACATTAGTGAAACAACTGGATTACACATTAAGCAGAGAAGATTCAAAGATTGGTGTTTTTGATGGATATACAGACTAGATAAACACGAGACTGAGAGCTCAGTACCTTCCACTGAGAATACCCCACCTCTGTGGCCTGGAATTTTAAATGTGCCAACAAAGACTTCTCACAAATCACCTGACAAGGTACCAGGCACTTCTGCATTAAGAAAGCCAAGACTTTAGAGCTACGGAATTTTCTAAAGTAAAGTCCCTGAAACCCATACTTGAAATTTCCCACAGACTCCAAGAAATGCAAACAATAATCATAGTGAATCAAACCCCAAAATCATTCTTCTTTCAGTGCTGTGACAAGCAGATAAATATATTCATAAGCTTAGTAAAAGAAGCATTAAAAAAAGCCAGATTCTTGTGCTAATGTCTACCAAATATACTCATTATGACACAGAAAAGCAGGTTAACTCTCACCAAAAGCAACACAGGACAATTACCCTTGGATATCACTATGCTTGCTACATCCAACAGTTATCTTGGTGAATTTGATTTACGAGTCACATGAAGTGTATCTGCTGGCAACGTGAGATTCACACTGCTGATGAACACCTCATGTTGCCACTTACAGAAAAAATGGTCACCCCTGCAGTAGAGTTGTTTAAAGTATGAGAAAAGGAAGAGATTACTCCCTACCTTCTCAGCATCTTGCTCAAAAAGCCGGAGTTGAAAGCACTGGTCCAGTTTCAACTTGCGGACATGCCACATCTGGTGCAAGTGCTGCCGGGTAGAATGCAGCTTGTCTAAAAGGCTGGTGATCTTTGGCACAAGACTTTGAAAATCTGCACTTCCAGGAATGCAGTTCCTACCAGAAAAACCATCACTGGATCTTATGCATTGCAATAACCTCTGGCCCTCACGATCCAGTTCTTCCACGGGAGCTTTAATCACTTTTTTCTTAAGCTGTGTGTGCTCATCAATCAGCCTTCTTGAGCCCTCAACATCAACTGGAAACTCCTTCCTAGCCAACATTTCCTGGAGATCCTCCAGCCTTGATAATAAATGGATGGCACTGTTGAAAAACTCTTCCAAGGAGACACGCAGCTCTATCCATTCATCATGGTTGTAATCCAAGGACCCTTCGAACTCATCCGTCAGTTGAGAAGGATCCACGAGCTTTGCCAGGCCTTCCACAGACACCATACTTGTCTAAGGAAAGGAAAAGGACAGCATTTAAACCAGGGACCATCCAATCAGAGTTAACAGCACAACCCATAAATTTTGAGGAAAGTTAAAAGCATGAAGACAGTATTTTCCTCATCAATACATAATTGAAAGAACATTGTAAAGAATGTCAAGGACTGTGTTTAATTTTGATATATTAGTTGGACACAAATCTTTGCTTCTAATGGCATTTATTTGTTTATTTATTTACTTATTAAAAGATGTGATATATACTGGAATAATGCCTATCTTTTTCAGTTGACCTGACTATCAAAAAGATGCAGTGAAAATGTTTTTGCCACAGATTTCATCAGCCCAGTTGGACACTGAAGACTTTTTACTGGAGCTTTTGCTTATCTGGACAGGGCTGTTCACTAAATGGGTACATCACAGGCACTCTGCTACTTGTGTTACACCCCAGGTAGTGGCCACACAGAAGCAAAAGCTTCAGGTATATGAACTGAAGCAGGTACTGCAAACTCCCATAACAGAGAATATGCTGGGTTTCTTATTCCAAATATTCCAGTTGGCTTTTTGCCACTCTTTCATACTAGCAATTCCTAATGTAATTAAGCTAAAATCAATGTAAAAGTGAAATGTCATCGTAGTATTAACAACTAGAATTTATTGCCAATAGAAAGTACTGCTCACGAATCGTACACAATCAATGAGAAATGGTTTTAATTCATTCAGACTCAGAAAGGGGTGATAGAGAAAATCACTGGGTGTCTGGAAAGCAGATTACAGTCTAAGGACACAGTAACTGATAGCTTTTTTCACTTGTTTTTAGACAAACTACTTCTTTCTGAAATTAGGAGCATAGGGTTTCATATGTAACAAGAGATTTTCAGTGCTCTCATGTTAACACCCAGGCTGGCAGCCCTTGAAGGCTTGTCTCTTATCAGTGACTGCACATCTATCCCCTAAAGATCAGGCCTCTGAAAAATGTCAGAGCTTGTGCTCTTCAGAAATGGAAGCACTCAATAATCACAGCACTCTCGTAGAAGTCATCCACAAAGAAAACCACCTAAAATCCTGACCATTATCCTAAATTATGTCCAAAACAGTAGGCTACCCACTGGTTAAAGGTTAATAATAGGCTTTTTCTTCCAATTTGTATCCATCCAAAAATATCAGGCATTCTGCAATGTATTAAAATTGAGACTGTATTGAACTTCAGCTCAGGAGAAATACTATTTTAAAATGCTCTTGTAATGTTCCTTGCTTTGAGGAAAAGGGAGGACAGTGGGAGGAGCAAACTAACAGTGGGAAGGTGAGTATGTCACTTCAGAGCATTTTCAAATTTTTAAATCTCTTGACCTGTACACTGAGACCTTGAAGATAATTCAGTTTAGAGTTTAACTGCCTGTCAGGGAAATACTTCTCTTCATGGCTAATTCTTGGCATCCCCCTGCAGTCTGTTGGGATAATGGAAACATTGCTCCAATCATGCACAGCATTTGACATTATGAGACAGTAGAAAGGCTTTTCATTTCTGGAATTTAACAGAAATTTTCTTTATTCAGGTTTGATTTTTTAAGTAGCTCTTGAAACTCTAATAAAAACAATTTTAGTGAGGCAGGTAGGCACTTACTCTTTCCTAGGCATTGCTCATCCTTCTTTTTGAAATCAATTTAAAAAGTGCTGTCCACTATTTAGCCTCTTTCAGCAGGAGAAAGAAAATAGTCTTGAAAGCACCTCTGAATTAATGCTAAATAAGCTGCCTGGTTCATTCCTCAAAGTGACAGGAAACTTTGGAATCCACATACATTAACCAAACACTTTTCTTTCTCTTTCTGGGTGAAGATCTGTGCACATGCTTCTCTCTGGACAGTGACACAGAAATACTGTGCCAGAATCTCACTCCCCAAAATCCAGCTCATCAGTGCCCACCAAGGCTCCTACAGTGCCCTGGCACAGACATAATGCTTCCATTAAGCTCAAAAGAGAAATCTGGCCTCAAAACTGACACTGGGTACTGCTGAGCTTGTGGATGGGGTAAATCACCAGAGACTTCCATTGCCTTCCACTGCAGTGTGTTCCTGCCAAGGCCCTCGTGTTTGATCCGAGTTGTGGGAAATTGCCATGACAGGTCAGTGCAGAGAGGGCACCTGTGAATTGCCCCACATAAATCAAATAAATGTGGGCCATATTGACCTTGTTTGATATTCACAGTTCTTATGAGAGAACATGAGCTGCCCAAGAGCCTGAGCTTATTGATAAGCAGCAGCACCCCAAAGAATCCTTTAAATAAAAGTTCCACAGTCACCACAGTTGACTGAGGTGTGTATGTTGCAGGACTGACCACAATTTAGGAAATCTTTGTTTGAATCATGGAATTGAAGGACTCAAACCATTCTATGATTCTGAGTGTCTGCAGGTGGTCCAATACATAGTGAAAGCACTGACTCTCCTCCACCGACCCAAACATTTTTGACCCACTGGACACCCATGTGAACAGCCCTGCAGACAGAGTAAGGCTCAGAGGCACTGACAACACACACAAAATGAAAATACCCTTAATGCATTCCCACAGCAAATGAATCCAGAGCTTTTTAAACAATACAGACTCAGAGCTGTAACTGTGAAGAATAACTTGGTCACAGTTTACTCTTTACTATCATCACAAAAACTCCACATTATAAAAATATATGTCGAGCCTCCAGAAGGTATTTATTAATTTTAAAAACAAAAAAAATGTTCTAAAAATACATACTAGAACTCTGTTATTTTATCTGTCCTCAAAAGTACCAAGAAGTGTAAAGATTTATTTAATCAAAGCAAAATTTGTGAGCTGACTGGATTTTGTGAAACAGGGGTGAAATTTACAAGCACTTAAAATGTGATAATAATGTAAAATTGTGTTCATGAGTAACACCAATCTCATTCCCCATAGCAATTCAAGGGTCCTTGCAAGAACAGGCTGAAAATAAGGACATATTTATATCATACTGACTTCAACAAAACTTAAATAGATACTTAAATACAGTCTTTCATTGCAATAAACATTAAGAGCTGTAGCCAAATTCTCTTCTGCATTCCCGAGGTGCAAAATCTCTGTGTCTCTCTGAAATGAATGGATTGGTAAAACAGACAACAATGTAAGTGTTTCTCAGTGAATTATTAAAAAATAACACAATGATTAAGTCATGGTGTGGCATGATTGATGCATGAGCACTTCATGCACCTGAGTTTTGCTTCTTTTTAGGCAAGAAGCAGAAATTCACAGAAAACTGAAGTGCTGTCGAGAACACAGCTGGTTTGTCTTCATCAATAGCAAAGTTAGTAAAATTCCCCTTAATTATGCAGTTGTTATATACTGATTACTTCTCAAAGGACATGCCTGAGGCACTGTATCATTCACACAGGTAGTTAGTGCTATCCCTGAACTGTAAATCTCAACTAAATGAAAGAGGTGAAAATTTAGCAAATGTGTTTTATTTAAAAAAAAAGCCACTACTGGAAGTTGGGTAGAGATAAACTAACAAGCTCATACATTTGCATCTAGAAAACTGTATCTTTAGCATTTTGACTGATTTGGTATTGTGGTTTTTTGTTTTTGTTTTCGTTTTCCTATGGGAAACAAGGGAAAGACTTAATGCACATCACCAAAAATAAATACCACAAAAAACCAAAACCCATACAAAACAAACAAACAAAAACCACCACCACCCCCAAAAACAAAAACAACAACAACCCAACAAACAAACCACCAACACTCAGCAAAATGAACTATTTGAATTTGGGATGAAACACGGAACTCATTTCACCAGTGTACTCAGAAAACAAGCTGATGCCAGGGCATCAGCCCACTCCTGCCACCTGTCCTCAGATGTATTTTTTGCTTTAAGTCACAGGAGTTTTTTACCTGAAGAAAAGTTCTCGTCAGAGATAATGCTTTACAATTCATTTCTACACGGCTCTCACCTCAAAGATGAACTTGGAACTGCCGAAGTTTGTTTTCTGCTTCTGCCAAAAATTATCAGGTTTTATAATCAGGGCAACGTGAATCTCAGCAGGAAAAGCTTCTTGGAGGGTTTTTAGGAGAGGCTTGATCAAATCCCATTTGGATCCCCGCATATCGATAATAACAGTGAATCCTCGTTTGCAAACATCTTCGCTGCAGGAATAAAAGCACATCAGGAGAATTAATATTGTGGGCAGCCACAGTGAGACTTGGCTTTTGTTGCTGGTGTTTGGTGCTTCAGAGCGAAGCAAGGAATGATTAACATAAAAGACAAGAGATAGTAGAGTATAAAGACTATAAGAAAGGTCATATTGAATTGACTATGATGTAATTTACATGAAATTCAAGTGTCTAGATTACAGTTTAATCTCTAATTTTCCAAACACACGTAATTCAAACATTCAATAAAAACATACATACTTTCACACAATTGGAAACAGAATCAAATACATCTGTATAGAAGCTCTTTATGTGTACATATAATGGATTCTGCTTTGAACATATTGAACCCAGCCAAAGTCAACAAGCAGGGTCCTGTGCCTTAGCATTACTTTTAAATTTGGGTGCCTTCATTTTTAGAGGCCCCTTTAAAAAATTTCACTTCCAGAACAGTGTCATGTCCAGAAAAATGGACAATTGCAATTACTCCCTGACAGGAAGGCCCTCATGACTCAGCATGTGCACTGTTATCACTGGGGCCCTTTTCCCTCACGATTGATCTTCCAAATGCTGCAGGACCTTTTTCAATCTGCTGTCAGACTTTGCTCCCAGCCTGTGCTCCTCCCTTCCCAGAAGTCCAAGGCAGTTATCTGGCCTGGCCACTGGCAATGCATGGGGCCAAACAACACCACAGCACTCCCTTGCAAACACATCTCTTCTTTTTCCTCATGAGAAGAGAGGAGAAAGAATAAAAGGACATGTTGATTCAAGTCGAGTCTGCAGCTTTCAGCACAGCTTTTCAAGGGACAAAAGAGGTATGAGTATAATGTAGAAATCGTAAGATTGTTTAGCCTCCACACAAATATTCCCAATGCACCAACACACAGGAGGATTTTCACTGCACTCTACCTCTTTAACTTCTTAAAACACTCTTTCTGCTAATAAGATCCATCTCCTACATATTCAACAGAAAACAACTCTATAAAGCTTTTAACTAGGTTTCTGGGCTGGAACAAGGACAGGAACATTCTTCAGAGGAGGCACACTGGACAAATATATGTTGAGAGTTTGCTAACTTGAACAGTCTCAACACAGTGCCAGACAGGAGCACTCAGAGACAACAAACTTGGTCCTCTGCCTTAACATTATTGGCACATCCAGACCACACTGCATACAACAGTCAGTGCAAAGAAAAACTAGAGACACCAGGCACTTCCAAACACTGTCAGGAATATAGATTTTTTCATTCTCCTTTTACCTACTGCTGAAAGGTCATACATCTGATCCTTTTGTAACTAATGCCAAAAAAAGGCTGTAAAAGAAGCTTTGTTGGGGGTGCCGCCGCCTCTTGCCTTTTGGAGCAAGGGTTGAGACAAGGAAGCAAATCAGAAACCACTGAAATGAAAGGGGTTTGTGTTTTGTGTTATTTTCCTTGCAAAGCTTTAGAGGATCTTCAGAAACTTCTGCCAAATCACTGACCCCTGTTATCCTGAACAGACTTTTCCAAGGATTTCTTCAAATACTTGACAAAGAGATGCAGGAGCCATACAGACACATGGAGAGCCCAACAGAGGACATGCAGCAGCTAAGTGCAATTGTGTTTTCTGATATAAGTAAATAAATACACTACCACCATCCACTGCAACCACAGCAAGGCATAGACAGTATTAGCTTAATTCCAACTCCCCTCACCACTGCCAACCTGCAAACTTACCTAATTTGATGTAAAACAATAAGTTAATACTTATTGATAACAACATAAAACCTGTTTTCAGTAAGAAGAACAGGAATGTCCTAGAAGACTGAAGTCCTCTTTTTATGAACCTGATCTAAAGCCTTAGACACAAACAGATCCAAAATCAAACCCTGCATCTAGCTGTAGAGCAAAGGCAGTGTGATACCTTGACACCCTTGATTATATACCACCATGACTAGAAGTTCAGCCTGCATTAAACCAGACATTCCAGGTAGGGAACCAAGAAATGTAAATACGGGCTGGAGTCTCTCTGCTGAAGGTCTGCAGCCTCTCCAGGCCTGCAAGGTGCAGGGAAGCAAAATTTCCAACCAAATTCCTAACAAGCTTAGTATATTTTCAACTATGAAACTGATAGGAAAGAGGGATGGAAAGGGAGGGAAGGAAGAATAATCATAGAATTCTTATGTTCAAAACACATCAACATGTAACCCCTCTTACACCAATAATACAAAACTCCAAACAATGCTCTTTATAATAAAGACAATTTCCCTCCTTCATTCATCACACAGGCATGCAAACTCCTGTATGAAATATAAAAGTGCAAAAGTGGGTACCTCTTTTTATACTTCAGTACAGGAAACATACAAATGGATGGCATTCATCATTTTGAGAAAATTCAATTCTATTTCAAGAGTGTTGGCCACATTCTTGCAGAAGTAATTCTGCTTGCAGTGTTTTTCTTTAATGTGATGAATGGTACTAACCTGTAACTAGATCTGTGGGTCTTTAGGCTCATCCACACAATGTCATTCCCCCAGCACAGTGATAACTCCACATTCTTCTGACTTTTTGCAGAAAATTAGCGCCTGATTTCTAAACGTGCTTGTCAAAAGCTATTATTTAATGGTGTTTAAACTGTTGCAAGACAGAAAGCTGCCTGTTCCTCATTTCTACTTTCAGTTGCAGAGCTTGCTGCAGAGAGGGTGCCTTCAAGAGAGCACTTACCCTGCACAAACAGGTAGCCAGATACTAATCAGGTACTGATATCTCAAAGAAAGAAGTGCTGAGATAAGAAAACTGTTTAGAGTGCAACCTCTTCAGGGCAGGGACCATCTGTCATGCTGTTTTCGTTTAAGGAGCCTGTCTTGCTTGAGGTCTGCAGCTACTTATATTCATACTACAGTCTTCAGCTGTCTGGAATAAATTCCAATAAATTATTTTTCAGGAAACCATAAATGCAAGTCCAGGGAATTAAAAATAATGAGTAATAATGGCCTGCAAAACCAAAGCTGAAAATGATGTGAAAGCACAAAAGGCTAACATAATTGTGGGGACACCTCACAGGCAATTTATTAAAAATTTAAAAAATTAAATAAATAAATAAAATTCAAGTTGTAATATCCAAATATTTCCAACTATTGACAGCATCCTAAAAATGTTGGCCTAGACATAATGAAGTTCTGATAAACTCTGGTGAGGCAATCTGGGACAATCTGTCATCTCTGACAATCAGTGATTTTTCTTCAGTTACCTCAGCCTGAGGAAATGATGCGAGGTTCCTTTTTAATAGTCTAGCCATGCTTATTAACTTTATTGCTTAAAAGCAACAACTCAAACCCTTCCCAATTTAGCAATTGATCGGGAAAAGCATCAGTAGCAATCAAGCTTCCTCCACATTTTTCCAAGCAAAGACATGCCTTATTCCTGGCTCCCAAGATGATACATCAATACTCATATCTGTTATGCACAAGTAACCACTTTAGCACAGCAATTAATGTTGATTGTGGTGCTTAATTTTTTTCCGGTATTGATATTTGACCAGAAACTGGAAAAAACACTCAAATCAAGGTATTTGGACAATCCATCAGCCTCTTGGCTGTGCTCATCTGGACTAGATTTGCAATGGTGAGCAGAAATTATTTGATAGTTGATAAGTCATTTCAGTTGCTCCACTGCTTTTAAGCAAAAACAAAGACCAGCTTCTAAGTCTAATAAAAATACCTTAGAATATTTGTGAAAATAATACTTATGATCTGGATTAAAAAAAAAAGGCATAAAATTGAAACTCAGAAGCAGATGTGATAATTTTGTAAAAATAAATGCCTCTATTTTGATTTCTAGGCTACTTTCATAAGGTTATTTTCTCAAATTTCCTCTTTAATGCAGGCACACTCTAAATTGTATTTTCTTTGGCAAGAGCTGGCTTGCTGGGCACCAAATGAATTTAAGGACTTCATGCTTTCTGATTAATCTTTCAGATACCTATTGATTATGTGTATTTTTCAGGCTTATGGTTTGGCCAAAGCTTCTGGCATTTGGAATCTTCAGCACTTGATTAGCTGAAATAACATAACATTTCCATTCCCATTTTGCAGTCACGAGTTAATGATGAAGCAGCACATTTAGCATTCCTGTTGGACCACTAAAAGCCCAGATCTGACATGTCCAGCATCTCATTCTAAATATGACTTGTTAACAGGGAGAGCAAGGTCTCTTTTAAGGCGGGTCAACATAACCTTGTCAGGAGACACTGTCAGAATAACAAGTAGCTCTTCAGGCATCAATACATAGGAGCAAAATCTGCAGGAAATTAATTATTTTTGAGAATGCTGTTCCTTTGATAAATGTGGCTGTAGTCAGGCAATTGGTTCAAAGCTGAGGGTGGAAAAGGGGGAAGGAGAGGAGAAAAACAGGTATGTAAAAGCTTCCAAGCACAAACTGTTATCCCAAAGGCCTCATTTCATATGAGACTTTACTAACTCTGCTGCCTAGCTTCCATATCAAAATGCACCAAGGATCCCTTCAGTGATTTATGTGTTAATATTTTTTGATTAATTGTAATTTTTTATTCATTCTGTGTGTGGTTTATTTACTCAGCTTGGAAATAAAACTAGACAGAGAGGTTTATAATCAGCATCACTTACAGACTTTCATACTTTGGTTTCCCATCACCATGTTGAGCCTGAAGTTCACCTTCTCAACAGAAACAGTCAGTACCTGTATTCATAATTTACGTTCCAGTACATTTAAAGGACCAGATAAACTACTTTTTAGTAGACCTATTTGCCAAGCACTCCTGAACCAGCATTATTTATTAAAATATTTTGTTCTATCTAATACTTTTCATCAAATTGTACCTTGCTTATTATCCCAGTTAAGAAAAGTGTTCCTGCGCTGTCAGTCGGAGCTGTCACCCACATCCCCCAGTAGTGACAGCAGCTGCTCAGTGGGATGAGGCAGACTGTCCTTTCAAAGATCCTGGGACACTCATAACTCCTAATGCTCACATCTCCCTTCTGTGCTGCTATATCAGACACCAGGGGAGGAACTTAGTGAGGCACAATCCAAGAGCACTATTACTGTGGAATAACAATTCACAGCAAGCTCCCACCAGAGAACTTCAGCTACCTAAAAGACTGTAGGTGGACAATCTTCATCCTAGATTTTCCTTCTTACATTTTTGAACTTGGTTTCACAATGCTTTTTTGCAATTAGAGAAGAAATAGCCACCCAGACTCCACTTCCAGTTAATCCTTTCTTCCTTACTGTGACCTAAATTTGTCTCTTTCAGCACTGAAAAGGAATCACTCATTCTCACTTTTCTTAGAGAGAAAGAAAGAAATCAAAGCCAGTTTCACAGTGGCTGGAGCTGGACATAAAGCAGTGATCTAGGGAAATTTCAGTGACATGTTGTAAAAAGACTTGGAGCCAGTGAGGTCCAGGCAGAGACAAATCTCTTGTCTCTGGTTTCCAGCCACTGCTCTTAGGGGACAAGAGGTGTGTCTGTGAATGGCACGAGAATGCAGATGTGTGGGCTGCACAACATCCATGTTCAAACCCTGCCTCTGACCCCAAGTCAACAGGAAGGGAGCAGAAAAAACCCATCTATTGCAGCAGAAGCTAACTGGTGCCAGATGGGTTCTCCTGCTATTCTCAAGCAAGTAACTCATTTTGGTATTCAGTTTTTACATCTAAAAAAAATGGCTCTGAACTCATAGCAATTCTATTGTAAAATTATGTAAGCCAGGAAGAACTGACACCAGCTAGGTGTACAAAAACCTTTTTCCAATATGTAGCTATAATCCCATGAGTGCCTGGGAGTCATTTTGAGAGGTGCAGGTCCCACTGGTATCTCTGTCAGGGTTCAGGCAGGGTTGTGTTGAGCTTTCTTCTACCCAGGTAAAAATCCTGATCTGCATCATTACAGCCCAGCCCAGAACTGGGACCCAAAGCTCTGCAGGCATTTGGTCTCCTATTTAATTGAGCAAATAAACACTATTTGAGAAGCTTCCTGTCTTCATTCAAACAGCAAAGATATAAAACACAGCTGTGTCCAAAAAATGCACGATCGCAGCTGTTAAAGCCAAATCTGGGGGACAAATGCTGTAATTTTTCACATTCCTGTTAAGTTTCTGCTGGCAAACGATGCCTTCATCTAAACCCATTTACTCTCTTCCCCTTTTGTTGCTGCACGTCTACTATATTTGGATCAATATCTGGCAGGTCTTCCTTGAAACAGCTGCTGAGATAAATATGAAATTAATCAGGGCTTTGTTTTTGTTGAAGCAGGGCTACATTTAAAGATTTGTTACTACAACAAAGAAATATTTGAACAGTAAGTACCATTCAACTCTCTCTTGAGCATTTAAAGTCTTGTATTTGAGATGATTTAGCAGAAACAAAACAAAAATACTTTACCAAATGAAAATTATATGTTCTTGACATTTGCTGGAAGAAATAAATATTAGGGTTGTGTTGAAATATAAACACACCATTCTTGAAAAGGTTTGGATGAGCAGAGGCTATTGGAAGTAAGTTTGAAGATTCAAATCCATTGGATTGCAGAGGAGAGATAAATATATATGGCTGTGCTTAGCACAGCCAAACTACTAAGATTCAGAAAATAAATGGATCTTTCTGCCTGTACTGTGAGTTTTTTTCACAGTTCAAGCAAGGAGGCCATGAAGGTCATTTCACATGCCATCACTATGAAGTTTAGTCTGTGGTCAGCACTGCCAGATTTTCTCATGAGGAAAGGGATACTTCATCTGGGCAATGAGTGCTTGGGCTCTTAGACACGACACCCTAATTTATCAGTTCACAACATCAGTGACTTAACAAGTGAGGGAATGGAGCAGGGTGAACAGCTCCAGGAATTCCAGTCAGCACCATAAAACACAGTCACCCCAGAGTGGAAAGGCTCCAGATTGCAAACACATACATTTCCTTGAAACACACAGTGGGAGGCAGAGAAACCCACAGCGGAAAGAAAGGGCTCCTTTACAGCATAAAGAAGCCTGCAAACCTGTTCAGCTCATGCAAAGAATGATTAATGTAGGTCTAGACAGTCAACAGCAGCACCTGGTAAAATCCAATAATGTCCACAGGCAGACACCATGCCAAATTCTTTCCTGATGCAGGCTGGTATAACCACTCTGGGACTTGCATATTTGATCCAGGCTCGACTGAGCTCACAGATAATGAGAAGAAAAAAAAAACCCTTCAAAGATGGCAAAATCACTTCTTCTACATAGTACTGACATCTCTGTCAGTAAGCACTCATCAGTTCCCATACCCTGCTCCTGGCAGTGCAGGAGAGCAATGCACACCCATTTACAGAAGAACTGTAATTAAAATAAGGAACTAGGGAGAGAAGATGAGATGCTGCACATCAATTCAAAGTAAGATATTTTGTGATGAGTACAGGTTCTCATAAAAGTATTACTGAATTTAAAACTGGAAAAAGTTTTTTATAACAGCAAAATATTTGGGTTTTACCTTTTCAGATGATTTTTTTTCATTTTGTTGCTTTTTTTTGATCAGTCAACTCAAAAAAAAAAAGAGGACAAAAACTTTGCATTTTATCAAAATATTTTGACTGACATAACATTTTAGAGGTGTGTTTGTGGGAAATTTCTAAATCTTTAGGATTTTTCCTCACTTAAAAATTTACACTTCAAAATAGCAGATTCTTCCACAACCATTTTAGCTTCTGCCCATTTGCAGTGCAGAGTTCAGCATGAGATTCACTTTGCACTTCATGTCTTCTAAGCAAAAATGGTGTAACTATTCCTCAAGACTTACAGGATTTTGGCCAGAATCCACAGACATAATGGCAAACACTGGATTCCAGTGCATCTTTTAGGAGAAAAGGTTGAGTGCTCCATCCCAAAAACACTCCATGGTACATGAGTCTGTTTTGATACTACACGAGAATTTCAGTTCTCTTAAGAATTGCACAGTTAAAAAGCTGATGCCTCTTTTTTCCCTAGGTTGGACAATGAGGACTGACCATGACTAATAAACTAGTGGTACTCTTTTTTTTTTTTTCTTTTTGAGCTCCACCCATATACAAACAAAGCAGGTCTTTGTAGGCACAATGATTTACCTAAAATAGTTCACTTATCAGATAGATGCTTCCTGCCATGCCAGGCTGGGTGAAGACTGCCTGTTGTATTGCATCCAGAAGGACTTTCTCTGAAGCTACAAAATCAATCTATGTTGTAAGATTAACTCGTAAAATGAATTTTTGTGTATTCATTCATACAGCAGACTTTACTTATTCTTGCAAAAAACTATTACGATGGCATTGAGAGTGGCAAAAGTCCATTTTACAGAGTGCTCAGGAGACAGGGAAACCAGTGTGCTATTCCCAGCCTAGCTCCTAAACCTCTAGCTCACATCCACTTTATTCTGCATCTGTCTCCTAGAAAGGCCAGGCTCTCTCACTGTGTCTAGCAAGAGGGGCTAAGCCATGCCAGTGAAGCCACTGGATGTGAGGTATCATCCCTTTTTGTGTGTGGAGACATTTATGTGTGGGAGAGATGAAAATCACTGGAGCTGACTGAGCACAAACAGGTTGATAACTCAGTATTTCAAAGGCAGTAGAAGACCCAAAAGACACCATTGACATCCAGAGTGAGAAAGCTGGTTCTAAAAAGCTTCTGGAAAGCAAAAAATGAATCCAACAGTCAAAATCTTAGCAGTAATTGTGCAAATCCCAGCTGAGTCAGTCTCTGAGCTAACATTCCCTGAGTGTCTTCCCAAGATCACTTGAGGTATTTCTCCAGGCTCAGATGCTCTCAGCTTTGCAGGGGACTGAGCTCCTCAGGTGTGGGCTCCTCAGGTTTACCATCCATCATGCTCTGGCACTGTCCCACACTGATGGGAGCTCACACATTGCTGTCTCAGCAATGCAGTTTTAATGTTTCTTCTCTTACAATCCTGGACTTCCATCACAATTGCAAATAATTTCAGTTCTCCATCAGTACCTCTACCTATCAGTCACCTCTAACAGGAAAAACCAGAGGAATTCTTTTATCAGCTAAAGCAGGTTCAGATAAATGCTCTGGAAAGTAATTGCCCAGTTTCAACTGCCTGCTCCCTTTTCCTTATTAGCTATATTGCTTCTCTATCAAAAGCACAATAAAGCTTCACTGGCAAATCCATCTACAAGTGCCACATGTGAATAATCATCAACCTACTCATCTCAGAAACTACATACCCCAGGTAGTGCTTTTCCTGCTGACAGACCTGAAAATTATATTGAAAAATTAACATATGCCAGGATAGTAATGATAGGAATCTGCTAGTCAGAGAACTTACAATTTATTGTAGATGTCAGCAAGCCCACAGTAAGGAAAATCAGAGAGAGCAGATTCTTGAAATAATGCACCTAAGGATATTGGCCTAATACTGAGCCACTCATTTGACCTGGAAGAGGCACATCAAATACACATCAGGTCACATCTACTCCACCAGACTAATGGGTTTCCTACCTGTGAGTTAAACTAATGCCAGTATAACATCCAGTGCAGAAATGGGCCCAATGCAGTGGGTTTCTGCAGCAAGTTGAAGAACCATAGTTACCCCTTCCCCTCTCCAGCAGAAAACAACTGAGGAGAATCAACAGAATCCGTTTCACAGTTGCTCTGTAAACCCCTAGCCTCACTCTGGACACATCCCCCAGTTCAGGAAAAGCCTATGGCATGTGAGTCCCTGATACTGAGATAACAGAAATATATGTAGCTATTTTCCTTGCAATTATAGCTTCACAAGTTATGCATTTTTTACACCTGGATGGAGCACTGTAGTCCAAGGGATGAAACTGAGTCAGGTGAACCTCGCTGGGTTATTCACCCCATTCTTGTGCATGATACCACACTTTTCTTAGTTGAAGCCACTGCATTCTTCCATTGAATGTGTTATATTTAACACATCTTCAGACACAGGGAGAATCCATAATTGCAAAAAAATTGCAAATAGTCATGGCCACCTCATAGTTAATTTAAAAAGGCTTAAGAGAGATTAGTTAATAATCTAACCATGTATTTTTTTATCCACGCTGGGATATATTCTCTGTTACACGTGTGCTGATTTTATACAGGAATAGTTTATTGCTCTATACATATGCTTATCTAATTGGACTGAATACACATGCTTTATTAAACTCATAAATGAGCCCATTTATGGGTCTATGTGAAAGTAGACTACTTCATATTTTATTTATAAGTGTGACAATAGAACAGCATTGACATAGAACATCCATTTAATTCAGAGGATTTAGGATTGTCCCACAGACTTTTCTATTTTTTTTTTCCAGAATCAAAGCTTTTGGGTTTTTAATTAGATTTCTAGCCCATCTGCTTGCAAAGATAGCCTTGACAATATAAACTAAGGCACATTTGTCTTGCAGTCTGGAGCCAGTGGAAGAAACAATGAGACTAGAACATGAACTTGCATTCTCCATCTTATTGGGGTGCTAACTGAAAACCCAGTTCTGGCAGTTGAAATACCAGAATTCTTAAGTATTGCACTGCTGTTAATTTTGCCACTAAACCTGCAGATAAGATGTTTGTCAAAGCCATGAATTATTCATAAAAGCTCTTGCCCATTTTGATGACCATGCTGCACAATGCAGGGTGTCAATTAAGACTGGGCAAGTGCTTGGCCAAATAAACAATAAACAATGCCTGCAATTATAATCAAGGATTTTGTTCTTTTTGTATTGTGTGGAGTAAAAGCAGTGATCACAGCATAATCAAACCAGTACTCGAAGCCTATAGTGGAAAAAACTGCAAAAGCACAATTACTGGGGATTTGATGTAGAACCCACAGGAGCATTAGCTTAATGCATAATTTTAAGTGCCTTTCTAGCATAAAACTAAGGAAAAGAAGTTAAAACCTCTGTTGCTATAACAGGCTTGACAAACAGCAGAGAAAACAGCTCACATACATTCAGACTTGAAAACAAAAAGAATACTGCACTGGTCTCTTATGAGGGTGATGCTATACAAACTGCTAAAATCATCCACAAAACTAATGACTCCAAAAAAACCCCACCAATCTTGATTCTAAATGTAAATAAGTGTTTCAATCTTCTTTGATACAAACTCTTCCAAAATAATCTTCAGTGTGTGCTTATGTCCCTCAAGCAAGCTCAGGTTGTTGGTATCTGAAAGGGGAGGCAAGACTGAGTCTGGGTTTATGACAGTGGCTGCTGCCTGAATTATCCCATTGTGGGGATGTTGCATGGATGGGGATTTTAAGGACAGCAATGTTCAATGACCATGTTTCTTTAGTCCTATGGCCCATCTGATAAAAATATCTTCCATCTGGTTCCTGTTTGTATGGTTGTGCCTCACAATAGAAAGAGCTTGATTAAGCAATTAAGATGGTGCATGAAGCACATGTTTACACTTGCTGGATATGGATGGACACATGATCACACTTGACTGCTTTTCTGGAGGAAGATCACAGTACTTAAACAAGAATAAGTAAAAGGACACGGTAAGCAGAAGCCTGCAGGCCAGGCAGGCCTTTTACTGCTTTGGTTGACCTCTTGCATCAGTTTCCAATCTATTGTAGTAAATTAATGTGTTAGCCTGAACAAGTATTGATATCCTCCTTTCATTTGTGACTAAGAGAAGACATGGTGAATGCGTGTTTCCACCTTGATGATTTCCCTCTTATGCCCCTGGCAACTTACACAATGAATAAATATCTCCATTCTGTCTTAAGATGTACGAGACTTGTAGAAAAGTCTGAGAGCTTGGTAATGGCTGCCTAGAAAAATCCTCTCTAGTCTGTTGTCTTGAGATTCACTTGTTGCCTGATTCTGTTTGCAGAGCAGATATATGGTTCAAGTTCATTCAGATTCTGTTGAAGTCAGCTGTAGCCTGGAAGAACCAACAAGGGAATCCTGTAATTTTCACAGGAGGCACCCATCAAAGGTAGGAAGAACTAATGGTTTGATAAATCAATTGAGACTAACTCATAAAATTACCCAATATATATTAATTTGCTTCCAACTACCTTAAAATCCACCCCAAAAAAATCCTCTTACATTATCTGGTGATAATGATTTCTTTGATCTTCTCTCTGTCCTATCTACCTAAAATAGTTTATCATTAGCTTCTAGAACATGACCAATATTTGAACATATGTGATGTAGAACAGAAAGGGTCCCAGCACTGGAAGCATTCAATTTTAGCACTGCAAGAATAAACCTACATTATAAGAACACCAACATAATCTGTTGCATCATCTTAAAATGTAACATCTTATGAAGTATTTTAAAGAGATTTTCCATGAGTAACCAGGTGTTAAATAAAAGAGGGTCTAATACTATGCTTTAGATATTTCACTCAAAACCAAAACTGGACTTTGACAAAGAACAAATAACACCCCAGAAGATCTATGACAATTTTCTCTGAAAAGGAACTTACTTTTTGGCCAAGAGAATAAGAAATGCAGAAAGGAAAGCAATGACACAAAAAGCTATGTGCCAAAAAAACGTTCACAGGTACAGGAATTAGACTTTTAACAAAATCCCTAATTACACATTTGACTTCTGGCATCTTTTCAAGGCAGCATGAGTACAGCTAAAGTTCTTTGTGCATTTGTATCCTTCTACCAAAAAAAAAAAAAAAAAAAAAAGGAAAATATGCTTTCACTGTAAAAACAATTATAAGTCAGTTGCCTCTAAAAGGGCAATGTGAGCACATTATTGACAAAATTGACTTCAAATGGACTTCAGCTTCTGGAAATACTGACTTGTCACCAATTTCAAAAGCCCAGAAATAGAGATCAAGAGAGATTTGCATTGATATTGTATCCAGCACATTCATTTGATTTATGTTGCCCGAAGTTCCGCACATTATTCAAACATTTCTGCTTTAATTTTCCAAGTGCCCCTCGGAATGTAAAAAATATATAATGAGGACAACTAGCATCTTATTTTCTAAGATGAACATTTCTAAATCTAGAAATTTTAGTGTCTAAGAAATTAGTGTCTTAGAAACTAGTGTCCAAGTTAGAGCAGGAGGATTCTCAAATGGCCTCTTTCTCAAACCTACTGAGTGGATTTTACCTAAAAAAATTTATGCCTTCTTCATATAATTAGTAGTGCCCAGCAAGTCATCAGGTGAGTGCTGCTGATGGTAATACACACAGATGAAATTTAACAGTCCCTAAAACTACAGTGGTGAAGTGTCCTACAGAATTCATTCCCAAATGAAAATCCCAGGAAATCTTTTTAGCTGACCCTATTTCCATGTCACCTACAGTTTACGATCCGACACTGCAAAACCATTAGGGTGGCTGTTCTGGAAAGTAAAGAGAAACTGAGATTTCCAGTAATCCTGGTAAGTGAGGAATGATATAACAGTTGAGGATTGCCTTGTGAAGAGAGAAGAATGAAACTCTAAAAAGCCTGCACATAGTGCCTGTGTATTTGGTTCCTAGTCTAACAGTTCATTAAAAAGCAGAGCTCCCAGACATTCTTCCTATGGGTAAGATTTTTCACTACTTTCCTATGTACCTGATTTTTAATTAGATTTTGGAGTGGAATTGCAGCTCCTACCCACAAATCTCCAGTGGGGAGCAAAATCTTAACTAATCTGTGATCCCAGAAATGTTTGCTTCTCCAGATGCAGTCTCTGAACTAAATTACAAATGTTGTAGAAAGAGAAGAATAGAGAAATAAGGGGACATAACCACAAAATTGGATGTGATTAATTAGTGTTGTAAGAGTTTAGTTCTGTCTTTAGAATGAAAGAAAAAAAGAGATCTTAAAGAAAAAGAACATATTGCCTACTTGAATAATTCTTAGACTAACAGTTTATTAACAAGGAAGCTTTTCCAGCCATGCTTCCTATGTGCAAGATCACCCATTAGTTAATCAGACACCTTTGGGATTACTATTCTCCCCTAAATTCTTCTTCCACTCCCTAAAACTGCTGCATGGTAAAATTTCCTAATGAGACAGGTTTTCCAAGTGCATTTTCTAAGGTCAGGCAGTGACACAGTACGTGGCCAATTTCTTACAGAGTACTCCCAGTTCAGGATTGGGAAAGGCAGCTTTAAGACCCTGCTTCCCAGAAATTAGGGGTCTAATCAGTGCACACTGTTAAAGGGATGTGTACTTCTGCCTCATGCAGCATATCTATAATAAAACCACTTAGGGTCTTCTATCTTCAAGATGAAAAAAAATCAGTTAATATGGTTTAAGAGCAGTTTAACAGAATTTACCAAATAAAAATAACTTTTGATTAGTAACTCTTTCAAACTAAACTTCAAAAAGTAGTATTTATTCAATCCTCAATGACAACATCCAAAGCACAAAATATCTGGCTTGGTAGGCCCTCAAATAAATAAACAAACTATAAAACTTAACTTATCCTTCTAGTGAAGGATAGTGAAAGTTTTCTAATAACACAGCATTAATATTAGAGACTGTCAATTCTTGTATTCCCAGGTGAAACAGGGGAAAGGGACAGGAAAAGTATATGAAAAGCAACCTGATCTGGCTGGAGATGAACTGCTGCTATGATTTTTTGGAGAGAGATGCAGTTATTCTACAAAGCCCATGCTCTATTAAAATTTCTATTCAACAATTTTAACCGAAAGGACCATTCAGCAAAGATGTCCCTGATAAATTACAGCATCAAGCTTGCAGCAGGTTCCTACTTTCTCTTGTTTGCACAGTAGTGTGGGCATGTTTAAGAGGTGGAAGATTTCCCTGAAAAAGAGTTGCAGGACAAGGGAAAGCTGTTTTGGTGCTTTGCCTTCTTGGTGAAGTACCACAAAGGATCTTTCTAAAATATTACATCACTGGAAAATTCTCTAGAGACTAAGGTTTCCTCTTTAAAGTTAGACATAAAATAAAGCCCTGTGTACACACTCAGGGAAACCAATCCTCCCCTGTTAACAGCAGAAAAATACACTGTGGCACACGTTGCTGACCAGACAATGTTTGCCAAGCCAAAAGCATGTCTGAATTACACTTTGCTGCCTTTTCCTGGGGGGAAAGGAGAGACTCTAGAATCATTTTGCTTATTTATGATTTTACTTTGCATTAAAGTATTTCTTTCTCTCTTAATCTAAGTAGCCCAACAGTCTCACACCGTAGAGTTACAATTATGTTTTGCTGCATGCAGTGCTGCAAGATCCACAGGGAACTCTGAAGCAGCGCCAGGATCCACAAGGAAGGCATAAAACACCACAGACTTGGTTAGGAACACCTTGTGGAAAATGAGAAGAAACCATTGATGAGATTTACAACTGTCTGCCCAACTTGGATACCAATTCCCTTTGCAAACAGCAGGGAACTGAGCATCCCAACCTCTGAGACAAATTTTGCCAGTCCCAAGACATACTTTCCACGCTATAAGAACATCAGCCTGCTCAATCCCACATGTTACCATGAACTGGTCATTGTTCTATTTTTATATGATCAAATTTTCTAATACCATAAACTAGCATGTGCTTTTATGAGCATGGCAACTGCCAAACCCTTGGTAGTGGTTTGCACGTTGATTCTGTAATGGTTAATAACAAATGTACCTCTTACATGATCTAGAGATACCTGGACACCTCCAGTCTCTGAGAAGGGCTGAGTTCAGACCACCTTCTCCTCTCTGTGGACACTAATTAGGTCTCTTTCCTTGATGCAGCTGTCTAGTCTCATAAAATTTGTAGAAATTTAATATTCTTGAGCATTTTCTCTGAAAGATTTGGTTTAACAGTGACTGACAGACAGCATGATGACATCAACTTTTTATTATTCCTTTGGAGATATGGCTAAAATTGTATTTCTGAAAGCATATCCTCAGTCCTACCCAAGCTGTGCACTGGGGAACACAGACTTTGGAGCAGCATGCCCAACACTTCCATGCATTCAGTGAGGATAAGGATCAGCCTGTCTAGGCTGAGACAACTCCAGTTCTGTGTCTCCCATTACTTGCTTCATATTGGCACACAGTAAAGGTCTCATCCATTTTCCACAGGAGTTTAGACGAGCTTTCCATCGACACTGAGATGCCTTGGACAATATGCCCATAACAAAGCAGACTGCAAAGCACAGCAGTTGTTTTCCTGCTTCTAATGACATCCATGAAGAGATGGTATAAGCCACTTCCAAATCGTAATAATTTCTAACAGTGAAAAGGATATAGCACAAAAAGGATATAGCACATACTGGAGTTACTGATGAGGAACACAAGTGTCCATAGCGGAATGAGACAAAAAATATTTTACAGTCTCTGCAAAAACTGTAGGAAAGAGATCACCCAAAAGAAAATTTGGGATTGGCTGAACTGCTCATATTCCACTGATGGCTGCTGACAGCTTCAGGAGGGAACTGTGCATGGTCTGTGCCAGCTCTGCTGCCAGCAAGACGCTCCCACAAAACCTCTCTGTCTGCTAATTTTAGCTTTTCTGAATAACTGCTCACATTAGCACATGCCTGCCCTCTCCAAGGAATTCTCCCAGTCACTGCTGCCTGGACCTCTTGGAGCATTGTGGAGCCACAGGTCTGATGGTTAAAAGGCCCATGAGGAACATGCAAGAGCACTAGCACTAGCGTGGCCAAGGCCAGGGATGGCAGCATGGAGAGGTGTGCTGCAGAGACTCACAAAACGCTTCTCCGAGAGCCACTGAGGAAGAGGATGGAGAAAATGATGCTCTGCATAAAATTTATAGCAGGCTGTGGTGCCCGCCAGCTCCCTCACCAGTGTATGGGTGCAGGATATATCCTAGTTTACAAGTTTCTGCCTTTTCTCCATCACCTAAGCTCCTTCTTCCAGGCAGCAGATGCCGGTACAACCAACATGCAAAAGCCATTTAGGAGGAGGAACAATGCTGATCTAATCCCCATACTGAGGGCCTGGACAGAACTCAAAAAGCAGAGTATACAGCACAGCTCTACGTGAGACAACTCAGGGGATGGGATCAGGCCCCAGACCCTGCCAGCACCACTGGGTGGCACTACGCCATGGTGGCTCCTGCATCCCAGCAGTGGTGGCATGCATGGTGATGGGGTTTGTTTGATCCAGACTTGGAGAAAGCCAAGCAGAATCCTTCCCAGCTGGAATCCTCTGGTGGAAATGCAGTGAGGTACTACACACAACATTGCTAACAGAAATACAGCAACACAGTGAGTACCTGCACAGGACAGGCACCCCATCTCGTGTGAGAGAGCCAGAATCAGCACCCCACAACCCCTGCAGGAGAGCTGAGCAGCACCTGAGGCTCCCCTGAGAAGAGAGCTGAGGTTTTCTCAGGGCCTTGGCAAAGCTCACCAAACCTTGAGAGGACTCTGATGATGCCACTGCATTAAATCACCACCCATATAGGAGGCAGCTGTGTCCAGGTCAGCCCTCCTGGTCCTGGCAGGAAGCCAAGCAGGAAGCACTGCCACAGGCAGCTCTGACTGTGCTCAGAGGGTTTTAACAGCCCTCCCGTGGCTCTTCTCCCAGTAAGAAAGAGAGGGGCCAGGTATGGTACTTCAGAGCTGTGGCTGGGCAGCAACACCTTTTGGCTGTTTTCAGTCCAGAGGACATGGGAAGATGGGAGCTGTGAGAAGGAATCCCCTCACTGCCATCCTCCTGGCTGCTCTGAGCTTGCAGCCTGAATGCACTGCCTGTGGGGAGGAGAAACACTCTGCAGCTGGGAGGGCAGGGCTGAAGCAAAAAAGTCCAGACCACTAAAACCAAAAAGGCATTGGACCCGAACTGGGTGGAGATGCTTACTTTGCTGCCTGGGAGGAGCACAAAGTAAAACAGTGATCTTTTATTTCATTGGACTGGTGCCCTCTACAAGCCCTATCCACTGACTCCATTGAAGAAGGTACAAGTGAGCTCCCACTCAGCTGGATAACAGTCCAGTGCCAGGAAAGGCAACTTCTCCAGACCTGTGCATTTCCCTTCTATGCTAAACTTGGCCTGTAGGGCTACCCTCTGCAATCCTAAGTCTTCAAATTATGAGTCCATTGAATTTGTTGGAGATGTTAGATGAACCAGAAAGAACCCAATGTGACTTTGAAATCTCAGCATGAGTCTGCATGGTTGGCAGTAAGAGAAACTGAACTCCCCCTCCTACACTGTAAAATAGAACAATTGCCTTGGAAATAATTCAGACATAATAAATGAGAGATTCGTTCATATTAACTGTTTTCAACTGCAGATTTATAGCCTAAAATTAAGCAGATGTTGAGTGTTGAATACAATGCTTAAAAACACAATGACAAGTTGAAATCCCAGTTTCTCTGCATGTGGCAATCAGTAACTTCAATTATTTATTGAAATACAATTAAAATATAATTAAATGGAGCAAGCTATACTTAAAAATAAAGAAATATTGTAGAACTTAGTGGGGGAAAAAACAGTAAGAGATTTTCAGGTCTTCCAAAACAGTACAAAATGTTTGGATACAAGATAAACAACTTAGAAAATACTTTGCAAATCCCTTTATAAGTACTATAAGGAATTTATTTTAAATAAGGGATTCATTCTTGTAAGAACAACAACCTTTATTTTATTTATTTCAATTCCCAAACTCACATTCTGAAACAAGATAATGAAATCTTCATAAGCTTGTTTCAATATTAACATGAAGTTAATCTCATTTGCTTCTATTTCACAATAAAGAGAGACTTCTGTTAGACCCATATGGATGATTACTGGTAGAAGTGAGATGCAGAGCCCAGCTTACCCTGCCTTTTACTAGTCTTTGGAGGGAAAAGGCTACATGAGCTGTGCAATTCACAGTACATCAACCACAAAGCTAAGTATCATGCTCTTTGTGCTGCTCAACACAAAGCAGGTCTGAAAACACTTGCACTGTTATGGAGCTGGACAGCAGAACAGGGCTTAGCAGGTAACCAGGCTGGAACCACTCAGAGAGCACTCTCAGCTCCCATGGAGGCACAGAAAAAGAGGATGTCTGCTTTAGGTCCAGAGCTGTGCAAGACTGGACCTTACAGAAGGTTGCTATCCAGAAAAACAGCAAAAGGCAATGAAAGCAGAAATAATTTGGAAACAGATACCAAAGCCCTCCCACTTATACTAGGTTTGGGCTGATTTAAAAACAAACATAGGAAATTGTGTATCTGCTTAAAAACCTCACATCTTTATATGAAACAGTATCACAAAAGCTGGAGTGACTGTTGTTTAAATGCCCCTGCAGCAAGACAGGAGTGATGAGACCTGGGACTCTCCTGACACACCTCCTAACAGGGTCTCCAAGATGGGGAGGATACAGAAACCTGCTACAGTTCTTCAATCTGTTATTTTAATCACTTTCTTTTTGTCCCATTTTCCATGTACACTGACACTAAATTGTTTATTTTAGCTCAGGCTTGCAGAGTGTATTTTAACACATCACTTTACTTTCCCTCTCTAACATAAGCATCCCCAACACCTTCGATCTTTTCTTATAATTCCTGCTCCCCAGGCTCTGACAGCTCTTGTCACTCCCTCTGCACTTCTAGGAAGTCCACATTTTCTAGCAGCCTCTGATAAATGGGAAGTTTCCAAGGTTGCAGCTGTAGACACTTGCTGCAGAATTTCAACATCAATTATAGCCACTGTCCACTCACCCAGGAATAAAATGCCTCAACAGGTTATTAGCACAGCTGGAACGAAATCAGAGATCCTCTTCTGAAGTGCTGATTTCCAACAAGCAGTGAATGTGTACCTTGGCCCTGAGGTGGTCAGTAAGGGGATACAGGAATCAACACAGAGCAGTGAGCTCAGAAGCCTGTCAGTAGGACAAGGTAAGAGCACCAGTATTTCAACAGAAGTCCCCTGATCCCTAACAGAGTGATAAAAACATCACACACCAATACTACATATGGTAGAGGCTGGATTTAAATAGGATACAGAGTGGAAAAACACTCTTAAATTCAGTTATTTACTTCAAATATGAACCTCTTTCTCCAAAATACCTTACAATTATTTGTTAAATCATATCTGAAGAAAATACCACATCTCCATTAGGCTCATTAGCTTCACTGCATTTTTTTTACTGCTGTATTTTGAAACAAGTGTATGGTGGAATAATTATCTTATTGATGGCACCAGATATTTAGTTACTAAAATTAGTATGATGTCCCTGGTGTTATTTTTTTAAATAGATGGTTATTTTTGTAGATCTACAATAGCTTCCAGGAAAAAAAAAAGAAAAAAAGGTCCTCAAAAGCTCGTTCTGTGCTAAGATCACATAACAGAAAGCAGAGCTCTAGGGTTTAATTCCTATCAATCAACAAAATGAGTTTCACAATACTCCCGGCCAGAGGAGCTAATATACACAGTACCACAGGTCACCAGAGAAGAGCTTAAAATAAATCCAAGAGAGTGAGTATTGCTACATTTTGCCATTCCCTGCATTGTTCTTCTAATTTTACAAAGCCCCAGTCATTAAACTAATTATTAGGGGCACTTCAGTTGTTTTACTGCTCTGAGCACCTCTCCTCCAGCTTAGGCAGCTCTGAGGAGCTGTTCAAATACACAGGGCTGGCCCTTGGAAACACTTTGCTGCTGTTACAAGCCCTGGATGTCCCCCAGAATAGGGAAACATTGGAGCAGCTTTTTGAACAGAGCACAAATAAAAAGTAGATGTCTTTAAAAACACAGGCCCCTGAGGCATCTCGGGTTTCCCCTCTGCAGAGAGCACAGAAGATTGCTTATCTTGGCTCCAGAACAGATTGATGTGTTCAGCCGGAAGGTTCACTATAGCTGACAGAGAACATTTCCTTCATCATATTGCTTCACCATGCGAGGAGATAACTCAGGCTAATAATATTCTGTCTCCTTTTTATCCTCCTATAGCCTACGCATAACTTAATTCGTAATTCCAAAGGGCTCGCAGAGGAGATTGGCCTGGTGCTAGTTTCATTTACACGCACGTAAATCAAAGCTCAGTCTACTGGAATAGATGGCACTGCACTGGTGTTAAAATATAAAATCTTCAGCAAGGCCAGAAAATTCTCCCTCAGCTCTCCTGATCATAAACACCATGTTATCCTAGATTCAGTCACGCCCTCCAAATTTCTAAACATTGCATCCATTTAAATTTGCATGTAAATAGAAGCTATCCTGAGTCACAAGAAATACAGCTTCGCCTACCCAGAAAGCATTAGTGCAAATGTAAACCAAGCAGAAAATGGCAGAATGGTAGAAACTTGGCATCCGTGGAATTGTCTTTACATCTAATGAATAGTGTCTTCGTTTCTTAGTAACTAATTACAGTGGAACTGTTTAGAGAAAAGGACCTTGTGATATGCCTGAAAGAACCAACGTACCACCGAACCAGGACCACATTAGTTCACAGTGTCAGATACCCCCTCACAACCTCCTCCTCCTACACAAAACAGCAGTATCAGAGTTTTGAACCTTTCAGGAGCCTTAAATTACCCCAGGCACTGTGGACTGAAAGGTTACCATTTCAGCATAGGAACAAGCTGTGTTCCTAGATCTTCACCCCCAGGCAGTAATCCTCAGCCACAGGAAACCCCACTGCCTGCAGGCACCTGCCTGACTGTGGCTCCCAGCTGCATGAAAGCCCTCACTATTCTGCTCTAGCTCAAGCATACATAGCTGCTTTCAGAAAGCCCACATTATTATTCTGGTTTTGAAGAAGGAACTGCAGAAAGCTGAATCAGAAACTTTGAGAATTGCAAGCAAGACCCTCGTTTCACTTACCCTAATCTATCATCACATTTCATCACCAATCTCATACCTGCTCCAAGCTCCCAGCACTGTGCCACCTCTGCCCCCTCCATTAAGATATAAAACAAGGGTTAAGTGACAGATAGTATCAACGTGGAGAGCAATCTGTCTCTCTCAGAAACCAATGCACCGAGCATAAAGAAAGAATTATTATCCTGGTGTCAATATGATAAATTACAGTCTCTTTTTCCTAAAGAATTTCTACTTTTTCAGCTAGCACAGAAAACTCTTCTCCTTTTAGCACTCAACATCAGAGCAGTTTCTTCTGACATCCTGTTCAGAGTTTCTGCTAATGAAATTGTTTATTTTGGTGGATGGCTGATGTAGTTAGTAACTACAGCACGTATCTTGGAATAAACATGAACTGAGAGCCAGTGATAGGAATTCCAACTGCTCCTTCCATATATTTGTTTCCAAAACATAAATAAGTTTGAAAGCTCTGCTGCTTGCCCTTGTTAAAGTGAACAAAACGTTTAGGGAAAATGAGTTTTCAGTGTTTCCTTACACCACACAGGTTACACAATCCCACGTGCCAAACCCATGAAGTTTGTGATCGCATTTTCCTCCTAGAGCAGCAAGTTCACATCTGTTTCACCAGGCAAAACAGGACAAGAAGGACCTGGGAGAAATAACCTGATCCACCATACCCTCTCCATAACATTTATATCAATGTCAGAGGCTTGCCTATACAGCAATGGAAGGATTTAAGAAAAAATTAGATGTCTTAAAGTGATAATGGGAATCCATTAGAAACTTTTTCCTCATATCCAATCTAATCTTTGCTTGCTTTGGTGTAACACGTTTGTCTTTGCCCTACAAACCCCTTCCTTTTGCAGCATCACAACATGCTTGCACATGCTTTTCACTCTAGACTGAGCAACCTCTACCCTTTTAATCCTTCTTTGACAGGCCACTTTTTCAAGACCTCTGATCACTCTTGCTGCTTTCTGCTCCACACCTCTCAAAGTGCAAACGTCCCAAGGAAAAGACAGTACTCCAGCTAATACCTCCAGAGGTCTAATCTGCAAGGACCCTTGGGAAGCCAGTGAAAGGGCTCCATGCATAGCCAGTCCCTCACTGCTGGGTGCATTTCCATGACAGGAGATCATACCACAGAGGAAGGGATGTTCTCTGGTATAACTAGAGAGACATCCTCCACAGGCTTCACACACCAGGACAGAACAAGGCTTTGCAGGAGGAGAATGGTTTTCAGCGTTTCTAGGGAGACAGGCAGCCAGGTCTTGTATTGGCTCCACCAGCACGTAGCTCTGACTCTAGGTTCTGCTTCATCAGAAAAAAATTACTGCTGCAGAGGGAGGCAACCAAAAGCAGCATTTCAGCTGTGTGACAGTGGGGAACAGAAGGGATGCATCTTTCTATTACAGTCACCTCCATGAGGGAAGAGCAATTAATAGAAAAGGTTGACACCTTAGAAGGTCATTTTCGCTCAGCAATTGCTTGCAACCCGAAGCAATGTCGTATCTTCATACTTGCAACCATGCAAAAAATGATAAGATGTAGGGCACCAGATTCATTACTGCAGCAGCTGGGGGGTGGATTGCCAAGCTCTGGGACACACACTCCCAGAGACCTACTGCTCCCCCAGCCCTGCAGCATGTCTATAATCTCTCTCACAATATGGTTGAAAATTGAGGATAAAATGAGAGGGGGTGGGGAGAAAAGCAAACAGATTCAGCTTTTTAGTAAAACCTTGATGACCAGAAGTTCAACAGAGCAAAAAGTGCACCACCAGAGGACTTATGATGTCCAGGAAACAAGCACTGGCAGATCTGGTACACATGGCTGTATTTGCTATTCACTCTGCAGCCAGGTGATTAAACCTTCAAACAGCCCTTGACCCTCTTCCATACCAAACACAACCTTTTTCCTCTGCACATTGCATGTTTAAGGAACTGAGTGCATTTCCAAGACCCTTACCTCCTGACTTCCAGATGCAGCCAACCCCTCTGCCCTTCATATCTAAACTTCACACTCTTTGCCATTACATGAACATTGTTTAACAGCTCATGTTCTGGGGGTTTAAAAGAAGAAGCTCCTGGGTGGCACAGGATGTGTTCCTGCAACCCTGAGCATCCCTTCTCATCCCTTCTCATCCCTTCTCAGTCCCTCACTTGCCCTGGGGTAACACTCACCTCAACAGCTGGTGCAGTGGGTTTTGGGCAAGGATATTTGACAAGCTTAAAAATACAAAAAGGAAGCTGGATGAGGGCATATGTAGTCTCATTCTCTCTGAGGCTGAATCAGAAATAACCTCCCTGGGGACTGAGCCCTATAAATGATCTCCCAAAGCTTGACAAAATAAATATGCTCTGGCAACACACCTTTCCTCCAGCATCCCTGGGAAAAGGATGGGGACTTACTTGTTGGAAGAGAGCCACAGAGACTAATGCAGGGAAAGGTGGTGGTTTCCATTCGGAACAATTTGAAATGCCTTTTTTTTGAAAGTGCCTCCTAAGTCCACCCATGTTCCTTTCCCAGCCTGGAGAAATCTCTGGAAAGTACTGGAGCAGGAAGATCTGCCTTCTCGTGCAGGCACTCTCCTCCCCAGCAACTACAGCCCCCTACCCCAGCTCTCCTAAGCCTCCCACAAGGTATTAAAAAGCAACAACAGACAGCAGGCTCTCTCCAGCTTGCTATATTTAACTGCAGATCTCTAAGCATTCCTCCCTTTGCACTCCTTTAGAATAGTTGCACAGAAATGGAGAATGAGAGCTGCTCCTCGAGGCTGTGAGGAGCCTGAAGCCCAGGTCTGCTCCCACTGCTTGCACTCTGGGGCTCCTGCACTGCCACGTGTGCCATAAAAACCACCGGAGCGCACACAGGAGGAGGAAGGGAACGCTTTTGTTCCTCCGCCCCAAGAACTCAAGGTACTAAATGTTAATACTTGGAAATCAGCAACTGCCAAGAACAAGTTCCCCACCCACCCATCCACCCGAGGCTTTGAAGTGTTTTCTTTCTAGCTTTACCTTGGCACGCTGGCCAAATAAGTCACAAGTTTACGAAGGTCTTCCTGCCTTATTCTGTCGTGATTGCTGCGGGCTGGGAAGGTCAGGACAGGACCACCTCGTTTATCACGGCCACCTGTGGAAAATAAAGGATTGTTAGAAAATCAGGCAGGAAGCACACGTCAAAAAAACTCCGTGCACTGAATTGATAAATAGAAATTACAGCACATTTAAGAGTCTGCACACCCGTTTGTAGCGTTCAGACTTGCCTAATTGAGGAAGACAAGCTTGCATTTGCTGGAGCTCCAAATGGGGGATATAAGGAAAAAAAAGCCCACACAAGGAAAATTGCTACTAGCACTTCTTCTTTCACCTAATCCCATCAAATCTAATATATCTGCTACTCCAAGCCGGTGATGCTAATGAAATCCTACTGTGGGGATAGTTTTAAACTGGTCAACACCAATAAAGTGAAAAGCATTTTTCACTGTTGCTCAGTGTATTGCAGCATTCATTTCAAGATCGTTTACCACATCCTGCCAGTTTGAAGCGATGTATCCAGTAATGTTTATGCAGCACAATGTTCTAATCTATCAGCTACTTCACTAGAATCAAAATTTTGATTAGAAGTTCATGTCTTCTAAGCTTTCCATTTATAAAGTGCTGTTGGCAATCAGAATATTTGGGGGGGGGGGGGGGGGGGGCATTTCCTGTAGCTTTCCTGTCTTAAAAACCACTTTTTTAAACTATCAGTGTCTGGCCCTTTATCTTTTACAACAATCATCTAAAGGATTAGCTATAAAGGAATAACTCTACCCTGAAGTATACAATCAGAAATACAGGGGCAAATACAATCTATTCTGCAGCATCTTATTTAATTCTGTCCTGTAAATAAAGTTTAAGAACACTGGAAGTGAAATCTAGTGACTGAAAGTGATCTAGTACCTCATTCAATGTTTAGTTCTTTCTTCACATATTATCTCAGGACTTCTTCCAGGAATTGTGTGTTGTCAGATACATGTTTGCACTGTTATCTAGGAAAAAGTTACAGCTAAACTACAGCTCAAAAAGCTAGTATGGAACTGCAAGGACCTTGCAAACAAGCTGTACAAATGCACAGGTTTGCACTTCTCAATGGAAAGTATAATCTCTTTAACAGAAATATCACTTCTGAGAAAGGAAACCCACGTGCTTTCTGAGCTAATTTACTTGGCCAACACGAAGAAAAAGCTACACAAGGACATGAACATCTCCGGCACTGATCCACACTGTGCTCTCTCATTAAGATCTCAGGACACCTGCAGTCTGTGCTACTGGCACATTCTTGTTACTATATATAAATTTTCTTAAAATACAGATAATTTTTAATTGCTAAGATCAGTCTAAAGAGTCTTCTACAGCACTGCTGCCTGTGCAAGACAGAGTATCTTACACAAACTTCGTCTATAGAAATAGAGATGCCAAGGGTACCCATGGCTTTCAGTGGATGCAATACACCTGGAGGGCTACATTGTGCAAGTCTTCATTGGAACCAGGTGGTGTCTGATTTGTCCAGGGATACAAATGGAGAGGCAAACAACAGATGTCATCTTTATTTTGAGCCCTCATGCAGACAAGGGTACATATGGAGTACAAAAACTGTCCTGCCTAATCTCCACCCAAATCTCTGTGCTCTCTATTTGCCTTTGGCTTTACACCATGAAGGTGAGGAAGTTCCATCAGAATCCAGTGTCACCTTGGTAGATCCATGCCTCTGCCACATAGCATGAAAATGGGGGCACAATGTAAAAAAGGATTCCATTTACAAGGAAATAAACTCATCTAAATGTTCAGACCCTTTTATGAAAAAAGAAAAAAAAATTAAGTAGATTCTCCTTTTGTTGAAATTATTTCATACACCACATCAATGCCAAACCATATCATGCATGATGTGTCCAACAGAAAAGCAAGCCAGCCTATAGAATGGCAAACTAATACAAGTAACTAAAGCTGGAGGGAAATATTTTTTCAACACAAGAAGCATTTCAAGGTTTTGAAAATTTTCCCATCATATCTAGATGTAACTAAGACTTTCAAAAGTTTCCAGATATTTGCTGAAGCAGAGACCTTAACTTGAACTGCATCCCAGAAGAACAAGCTACCTGCTACTCATTCAGACTCCCTCTTCTTCATTCACAATTATTCAAATATTTGTACAACATGGAAAAGCACTAGGATTTGAGATCAGAAGACATCAAAACCCACATTTATAATCCTCTCCCAGGATATGAAATACCTGGAAAGAACCATGAGCTTCCTACAGCCTAGCAGCACTAATCACTCTGATGCTGCCCATTCACCTTGGCTTCATAAACCAAAAATTGTGTTTCTGATCAGGGATCCCTTTAACACCTACCATTCCACCAAAGTGAGCTCTACAAAATAAATAAATAGAAACCTGTGTAAATTCTGGTAGGCTGAAAACATTAAGTCAGAAAATTCTTGACCGTTTTAGTAACAGCAACACAAGGATTTCAGCTACAGAAAAGAAAATAGGATCCAGAACATTCCTGTCCTGTCTTTGCTTTAGGATAAAAACTGTCCCTCAACAGTTCATCTAAATTGCCCTCAGGAGAGCAGGATAAATAAGGCTCAGGCACAGGGTCAGAAGCTACCAGGACAGAGCAGAGAAAATGGGTTAATTCTCATTGGAGCAGGAAGGTTACATGATGACCCAGTTGGACGTTTCTGGATGATGGAAGGATAAATAAGCACCTGGACTGATTCCTTCTAGTCTTACAGCACACAAAAACAAGGAGACTTGGGTAAAATACCAAGATATGTTAAGTTTAGAAACAAATGTTTTTAATTTGTGATAAAAGTGCAGCTCTAGGCTTTAAGCAATAGAGTGAAATTATTACAAGTTCATTGTACATATTGGAATCCTTCAATTGCTTCCTTCAACTCCATGCAATCCCAATTACTGAGAAATCCCTAATTTTTATGAATCCCTACATAATTTACTATTTTACCAGAAGCCTGTATAAAGAAACATCAGATTTCTTCTAGAACGAACCACTGTATGTTTAATTCACCATCAGACTTGCGGAGTTCAGTAACTGGGGTTTACTCTCTTAAATACTGATAATATGCAGCATTTTTGTTACATTTTGTAACCCTAAATCTCAGCTTTTCTAGGCAGACTGAAGGGGGTATCACCACCATTGAACATGCCTACATAAGGATGCTCATCTCCTCTAAAGGAGCCTGCTGAGAAGTAGCAACACACAATAAAAGAGAAAAAAATCTTCTGGAATTGGCTGTGCAGGGAGTCTATAGCACTGTCTATACCACTCCTTTTCTTTATTATCATCTTTTTACTGAAGGGAATAGTAAATTAGTGAGAGGGGAAGCAGTTCAGCCCAGGTGCCACAGTGAGTCACTTGAAGAATCAGGAGGAGAAATAAGGTTTTATGACTTGATCCAGTGTGTTGGAGCTTCACAGTGCTTGAGACTTTGTCTCTCCTTGTTAGTAATCCACTCAGGGAGGCAAATCTTGCCCCAAGTCAGCCATGATCTCCACACCAATTGTACGTGCACAGTCTTCAGAGAGCTACTCAGCACATTGTTTTTAAAAACAATAAAAATTAGAAGGAAGCCAGGAGTCTCAATTGCTCTAATCAATAAGTCTCATCTCCTGCCTCCCCCTGGACTCAGAGAACTGTGATGGAATAATCAAACATGTCATTAGGTTTGCTAATTACAGTTATTAAATGCTAAAACAAACAGCTGATAATTTCTTACTGTTTTTCAAGTTGGGTTTTCATGAGCTTTGCTCTGATTTAGAGAGGCAAACAGATGGTCTGGTTATTAGTGCTCTGGAAAAAAGGAGTTAGAAAAACACATGTTCTTCAGGGCACAGAGTACACTGAGAACAAATATTTAGCCATGTATACCTTGCATTTCTCCTACAAAATCCTTTGTTGATGGCCTTTCCTGTCAGTGGCTTCCTTGCCAGTTCTTCCCATCTCCCTTTCTTCTATCCTATAAGAACCCATGTCTAAATTCAGGGTTTATTCCCAGAAGTAGGATCACAATTTTTCCTCCACAAATCATCCAGGGGACACTGCAGTGATGGCACAAGACATTGTGATACATACCACATTAACCTGCATGCAGGCAGGCAGGCAACACAGTGGCCTTCTGATGACCACTTTTCCAGTCAAGCCTGCAACCAGGAGGAAAGAGTGACAAGACCCCTGTTCTGGCAGCTGTCTGAACACCTCTGAGTGGTGGGCCCAAATGTTTCTGCCTACAGTGGCCCCAGCTGCCCACAGGTAAGCCAAGAAATTGGCCATCCCAAAGTGTTAGTGATATGAACTCTGTGTGCAGGCTTTACCAATCTCAAGTCCTGAGGCACATTCATCCCTGTTAATACACAATAAACTGAAATTCCAGCTATGTGTAGTCCTGTTGAGGACAGGAAATTATCAATTTCCGTTAATGCAGACTTCTTGTATACAGCAGATAATGATTTTATCAAGCTCTGTTTTCAAGCTGCATCTCTCCAGTTCTATCAGCCCTTCAACCCCAACCCTTACCTGCTTGCAGCAATCCACTTTTAAGGGTTTCAAACCCTCTGCTTCCTTTTGCACTCTCTTCATAAACACAGATTCACAAGGATAAACCAGAGGCATAGGCAAATGTCCACACATGTAAAGGTTCCCAAGAACCTTGTCTAACATCCTGCAGCACAGCAGCAACGGAAACGGGAGCAGCACACGGTGTCTCTGGCCCCTGTTCAGATGTCTACTCCAGTTCAAGTGAATGTGCTGCTTCATCTGACCCTGCACATCATAGGCTGATCAATCTTGATGCTGTGGACTCTGCTGAGACCATAAGTGAGTTTCCAGAGGAGCTCAAATAATCCCCATCAGGTATTTCAGTCCAAAATATGGTGAAAAAAGAAGAATTATAATGAAGAGAACCAGGAGACAGCCGGAGCTCAGCTGATGTCAGGCACTTCAATACAGTGATAAACAATACACTCTGGATTTCTAAATCTAATTGACAGACTTCCTAGGAAAGGAAAGTATCAAGGAATTGGTGTCCAGAGTCTTACAATAACATTCCTTTCCCTGTCATAGCTGAGCTCTGTGAGAGTTTGCTTGCTACTGCACTTACTGTGAGCAGACTTCTGTACTAAAACTACCACAACTTCAAGAGAGACTCATTTGTTGCAAGGATCATACAAAGGATTAGCTGTGTGACCACCCTCCAGTTCAGTTGGGTCCAATCAGGTGATTCTAGTGCAAGTGATGGAAATTTAAGCTCCCCACAAGCCAATTAACACAGCTGCAGTGCAACCATCAGGGCCTGATCCTCCAGAGTGCTGCTCTTTGCAGCATCCATGTCTCAGAGTCAATTCCTCAAATCAAATTCTAATGGCAAACTCTTACAATATTACATTTAGGGTTAATGAATAAAAAAAAAAGGCTAATTGCTGTCACCAGAAGATCTCCTGGCAGAGCAAGTCAGAGGCTGTAGATGGACACCCAGAGCAGGCACTGAATGATGCCTTTTCCTACCGAGTAGATTTGTTCTACAATTACCCAAAGCCACTGCATGGATTTGAAGAGACAACCTGTTTTGTCTTGTAATTAATTTTCACTGCTTTATAAAAGTATTATGGGATACTCCTTTAATTTTGAATGTATACTGTGGCAAATAAGCCACATCATGTCTGTACAGACAGACATTCCAGACTCACACCACAGGGCACCCTGCTAGAAGCTGTCCAGAAACAAAGAGAGGCCAGATTCACCCTGATAACACACTCTTTCTCTTCCCATTTGAGACAAGCATGGAGAAATAGTCAAGGAATGCCATGTTTTTCTAATAGCAGATTTCCCTTTTTTGAAATCCCCATTGATTTCAAACTACACCTGGGAATGGTATAAAAAGGAAGACACTTTTCTGTAATGAAATATAAAAGAATTGTTGATGTTTCATTTAAAATTTCCATTGTAGAGGAAAAGGAGAATGGAAACTTTTAATTTAAATAAAAAACTGTTTTGTAAAGACAAAATATTTCCATCACTCAAAAATTAGATAATTTGGTTAATTTTATTCCCAACTCAATACAAATTCCAGTCTCCACAAACCAGCATTTATGACATCTTGAAACCAGGATGTTTGAGGAACCAGGAACTCTTTTAGTGCCCAGAGGCACTGGGGGTCTCATTACAACCCTTCCTCTGAAGAGTGAAGTGCATCTACTGCAGAAGAAGAAAAACATGCACCTCCACATGTGTTATCTCTAGCACTAAGTGACTTGCAGTGTCCTTGAACAAGTTTTTGGGAAGGTCAGTGTCTTCTTCTCTGAGCTTTCCTCTTTCATTCCTCCTGCTGACCTAAATTTGGTGGAACCTAATTGTAAAGCTGTCCTTTCTTTGGAACTATTTACATTGAAATTCCTTCTCTGAAAGACCTTTCAGGAAATCTCTGCTTTTCCTTAAGGCTCTCAGTCAAGTTCAGATGTTGCTGTGACCCAGATCATGAAACTGCTCGTGAGATGTGGGCTTGGGGACAGTGGGCTACCAAAGGATGGAGATGGCTGAGCTGTTACTACATCCACTTGTCCCTGCTCTGCGCCCTTTTGGTGCCCAAAGCACACAGAAAAACCTCCTGCTTTGCAGACACGCTGGGAGCTCTGCTTGTCACAGCTGCAGCAGCTTATTACACCTTTCTGCTGCTGATTCCTCTGTGCTCAACCACGCTCTCAGAAACCTGGCCAGCCTCCTCCTTTGTACTCCTGCCTCGGCAGAGGAGCAGACAGTACCTGGGTGACAGCAGGAGCCCACGCACCACCGCTCTCCCGAGCCCTCCAGGGAGCGGAAATACCGGGAAGGATCCTGAGAAACTCTTCTGGGTGGGATGTGGGGAAATGCTTTCAGCGACACCCATGACATCAGTCAACTAACAAGCTTTTTATAGCTTAAGTGCATGAAAATTTCCATGCATGGGAAAGGAACATGGTAACAAATTCCCCTCCCTTTCCCACAAGTTCATACACTTCGTTCCATACTGCCCTGATCAATAGAAAATCTACCATAAATATAATCAAGCAGCTGAACAATGCCCAAATTTACACCACTCTTCTAAAACAGCTTTCCCAAGAAAGCTGTATAAGACCAGTTTCCAAAATATTTCACCACCGCTCACTAAAAAAAAAAGCACCTAAAATAATCTACAACCTGTTTTATTTCTTCTTCTGAGTGTTCTTCTCCCTCTCAGAATACAAAAATCAGTCTCTGGCTTGTAACTCACCCCCTAATGGCTCTCAAAGCCATTCCATTGCTGGAAGCAACACATTGAACCACCCAGGCAAAGCCAAGATTTTGTTAGAGTTTAGACAACAAGCAGGTGGCCAAAGCTTCTCCCCTGCCAGCCCCCTGCTTAATCTGCTTCCAGGAGGTCAGTGATGGAAGCAATCAGTGGTGGCTGGGATGCGCCTCGCCCACAACTGCTCAGTCCATCACTCAGCATAGGAGCTGTGGAATAGAATTCTCAGGTACTCTTCAGACACACATGTGAACTTTGTTCAGGTTCAGCCTAGATCATAGATGAGATCACTGTAAGAAACCAAGGACCAGTTCCAGGAAAAAATCCTGGTATTATCCACCACCCCTCAACTTTCCTGCGGTGCAGGGATGCAGATGCAGAGCCCCACGCCTGCTGCTCGCTGCCGGCTCAGTCAGCCGAGGGAAGTGCCAGGCACAGAGCCCCAGACAGCACTTAGGCTGGATGAATCCATGCCCAGACAGTTAGAGCTGTATGTCAACTCTGAAATTAAGTGCACTTGTGAAAGCCTGAGTGCTCCTCTGAGATGACACGGCTGTGCAGACAGGTCCTGTTGTGCCTGCTCTGGAGCGCTTTGCCTTGCCTGCCTGTTCTGCCCTTTTGCTTTGTAGGGGTCCAGGTGTGGGGCATCCACCACTGGAACAAAGCAAAGTGTAGCCCCCTCTCTTGAAAGGTCTTGTGTGCTCTCTGTAATTTCCCTGTTGAATCACAAACAAGCTGGTGAGCCACAGCTGATGAGAAAAGCAATAAACTCTGTAACTGACATGTTCAGCTGAGAGTTTTTGTGTGTGCTGATAAATTCTGCTGGTGTAAGGAGAACCCCCTTGACAACTTTACTGTACTGTTATCGTTAAAATTAACTGCAGTATTAAACTCTGAAGAAGATTCAATAAAACTCTCCTGTTCCTCAAGGAAGCCTGATTAAAACACAGTGTGCTCTCAGAGTCTGTGCTAACTACAGAACTTTTTGTTGTTGTTGATCTTGGAAAATCCAGGTATTTGATTTTTCTTTTTTGTCAAACATTTTCTCTTCTGTGCTCAAAGCATACCCTAGGAAATTATTCCATTTTAATTAAAAAGAACAGCTGAAATGCTAAAATCATTTTCTTAATCTGCTTTATTACAACAGTCCAGGGGAACATTGGGCAGTACTTACACTCTGAGCTGGAAGGGGATGCTGGGGCTGTTGCAGTGAACACCAGCAGCTCAAAGTGTTCTGCCTGAAAAGGGAACTGCTGCCCGTAGTCATTGCATTTGGAGACCATGAAGAGGAGGTGTAAATCCTAGGACCTCTAGCTGTGTCAGGAACGGCACATTTTGAGCAGATCCAAGTCTGGAGGCTGGTGAGTCTATATGGAGCAAGCTGTACCCTGCCTGTGGCGGATCATGGTGTGAAAGCCCGGGGGATTGTGTTGGCGCTGCTTATTTAACACCCCCCTCCGCAAGGCAGGCTTGGCACAGGACAGTGTCTAACGAGCTGATGATTTGATGTGAGACCCTCTGGCTCAGAGCTGAGCACAGGCACCATCAGTGGAAGGGGCTACATAAACAATCCAGACAGGTTGTCATTAATAAATATTCCATGAATTACCAAAGGATCCTGCAATCATTTCCATGCAAAGCAACAGCAGGAGCCAAGAACTAAATTGCAGTACAGTCCCTGCATAAATTCCTCCCGTTTGCTTCCCCAGAGCACCCGGTTCAGCTTTTGTGTCTCAAACAAGTGTGCAGGTACACTGTGTTTTTATGACTATGCTCCCCTCTTTGGAGCAGTGAAAGCCAACCACATAAAACATTTCAGGACATTCAGAATGAGACTTCAGTGCAAGATAAAGTGCTCCTGCATGTGAGTACTGTTGGGATAGTCTTGGGTTTTCGCTAAAGACTTGTGGTGTTTCAGAGACTTCCCTCAAATCCTGGATTTTCATGTCATTGATGAAAAAGTTTAGTCAGCATTTATATATCCTCAAATTGTTTCCCCAAGTCAAAGTCACAACTGGACTTGTGACCCATGGGTCATTTAACTGTGAAAATATGGGAAGACATCTCACACCAGCTATCAGTAGAGAGGAAACCTTCTCTTGCCTGGATGACACCTCCATGGCTCAGCACAGTGATGAACCCCATCCTTATGGGACTGGGGACTCAGTTCCTGTGGAGAGAGCCAGGGAGGAAGAGTCTGGGCACCTGACAGCCTTGCTGCAACCTCCTCCCTTCTGCAGTCAGCATTACTGTGGAGATGAAGGAAACAAAAAGGCAAATACTGCAAACAAGAGGAGCTGGCTATTCTTGATGGAGGTTTTCTCATTGCAAGCAGCCTGAATGGTTTGTAATCATCAGAAACGCTGCCACTGGAAATACCCTGGGTTTATGCTGCCAATTTGAGTGACTTCATGCAAGATTATGATTGCTTCAGACTTTCTCTTCCCCCTCTCACTGACAAGTTGTAATTCACACCAGAAGCAATATCATGCAAGCTATTCTCAAAGCCTCTTCCATATTGTCTAGTCCTCATCCACCCCCAGATCCTTGAGATTTGTCTCCTGAATGAAGGCTGTAAATCTTTGTACAGAATGGCAGGAGAAGTTGGAGCATGTGAGTTATTATGTAAATGCAGCATCAATGGTACTTTTAACTGCAAGCTGATTGGGACTGTAAATGGAACACCAGTGATTTATAGGCCTGAGTGCTTCCCACAAACAGGAATTGAATGCTGTTCACTGACCTTGAAGCAAAAGCAGGATCCCTGAATTGTCTTGCATGCTGAGACAGCTCATATCTGGGCTGGAGCTAAGAGTGCCTTTCATCCTACCTGTGCTGCTCATTTACCTGTGTCTCAGAATATGAAGAAAATGAACATGGACCAGTTTTCAATGCTCTGAGTATCACTGGATAGTCCTGGTCCACATACAGCTCTTTTCTTAGCAGAAGAGCTAATTTAAGTACTACCAAGTTCAAACATGAAACTGGTCGCTTGAGACTCTGCAGCATCATAACGACCAGGATGTGGCAGACAGTGCTCATTATGGGCTGGAGGGATCAAGGAAAGGTGTGCTCACCTGACACAAAGGCCACTTTCTCTTTCAGTATAGGAAGGACATCAGCAGCTTTTAAACCATCATTTCGAAAAGAACCTGCAAAACACAAAACCAGGAAAGTCACATTAGAAGACTGTTCTTGCTCCCAGCTTCATGGACATGCCATGTTTCTCAAAATCAGACTGGAGAAAGGCTATAAATTACATAAAGGCACCAACAAAGAGACCCAAATGGCTGATAAATATTAACATCCACAGAGATATGTCGATAAAAAAATTAAATGCAGAGAATCAGCTCATTGCTCTATCCTTCAGAAGTTCTGAAAGGTTAACAAATTTCCCATCAAGTAACCAGATTAATCCCTGCTGCCTTTTTCACAGACCATACTATCAAGCCTGGGAGACGCCCATCTTGCAGAGTGAGCCAGAAGCCTTCTCCCTTCACTGTTCTGAACATAGCCCAGGCAAAATTGCAGGGAACATTACAGCATATACACATCCATTTAGCATCAGCCTTTGAGAAAGATTTGCACAGGGGCTGGTTTAAAAAGGGCTTTTCCCCTTTGCCCTTTTCTGCCTTGCACAGCACAGCTGGGATGCAATGGCTCAGGGTGGGATCACGCTCAGAGGGAGGACAAGCTCCTTACCAGCCAGCCAAAGTCTTCCCTGGGTAAAGAGTGGTTTGAAGCCCCAGCACATTCTCAGGTAATTCATGCTCTTTGATTACATGTTAAGTATATATGCACAAGCCATTTGCCTTCCCTGAAGTGTCAAATTACTTCATGTATCCTAAATATTCACGTAAGAAATCACAGACTTTTAGTCTCTTGGGACAGAACTGCCCACAGTTTCAGGCTCCAGCAGCATCTCTGCTCTGCAAAAGACCAGCAGTAAGGGATCACGTCAGAGCAAGCCAGACACTGCTATTCCCACAAAAGGTGGCTTTGAAGGACATCTTTTCAGTTCCGTGAAAAAGAACTCATCCATCACTGGGTAGTGAATAATAGCCACCATGACAAGTGATCCTCCATATGGCCTTAGATCTATTCCAGCTCACCAAAGAATATAACACATTTTAAACCCTGTATTTTCACTTTCTGCCTTTCACAGGCAGGAAGTAATCGCCATTCTTCTGAGATGGTGCCAGGGTAAGAAAATCTTCTCACGAAGCAGCTTTCTAGAGACAGGGCAACATTGCTGCAGCCATCACACCCTTCTTGCTGAACACAGCAGATGGTACCTGACCATTTGGGTCTGAAAGTGGGACTGGGGATAAAAGCACCCCCTTTACATTGTCATCTATTGCTCCCAACATGCAGCCTGCAAAGGCAAAGTGGTTCAATCCATGCAGACATTTGGAACAGACAGGATGAAGACTCAAACATCCATTTTCACCTGCAGCTGACCTATAAGTGTTAGTATTACTATGGTTGAGTTACTGTTTTTTGCCAGTCACAGTGAGATTGTGCAACAAAGCTGTTTTGTACATGTAAATATGTCCCTCCCTGGTGACTAAAGGCTACAGCTACCTCTCTGTGTCCCCACTTGCTCTCAGGTGTCACCTCTGTGATACTCAGCTCCAGGAGATGCGTAAGCTCACCAGCTAAGCCTTAAGCTAGTGAACACCAGCACTGAAAGGAGTGAGGTAATTCAATGCAAGGCCAAGACCAATGTAACTGCAACTTGAACAGGCACCGTCCCAAGGGATGCCTAAGGAGTGCATTGTGTCAGTGTTTTGGGACCAGGGAAATGAGTCCTGATTGCTGAACCCTTTCTGTGTTCAAGTAGGCAGGACTTTGTGCACTCTGTGTTAAATATATGAGACTTTGCTATTAACTTATCCTCTTAACAAGAATAAACTCAGATCCCAGGCTGTGGCTAGTTCTCACATCAAAGGTAGGAAGTGCTCAGCTGCAGGCATCACTTGCAATTTAAAAAGCTTTGTGTATAAACACCTCATCCAACCATGAAGCAAACGGAAACAGCCAGTGTGTAAGACACATCATGACAGTTTGAAGACACTCAAGTGAAGTACTGGGCCAAATTTATCCAGCTGCAAGATCTGCAATGTCAGTACAAGTTGAGTTTTGCCCAGTATTTGTTAAATTTGTCAGGGAAATGGCAAAGTCAATTCTTAGGCACCCAACTGTGCAGCAGACAGTATACAACTGAAATCTTTGTGAACATTGCTAAAAAAAGCCAGTGGGTGTATGTAAAGCACACCATAAGGACTTAGAAAGAACCCACTATTCTGAGGGCTGAAGGCCAGTTTCAGACACTCTCTTGCAAGGAAGGACTGCATTTCACAGAGGATATATGCAGGGAGACCAGGAGAAAAACATATGACTTTAAAAGATGGTCACCTCCTGAGCTGTAGCAGGGCAGGCTGCAGGCAAGGGGCTCTCTGGTAACAGTCCTGATGTCCTGACTGTGCACAGGAGAGGCAAGGAAAGATTTGAGTGGGGACAGTGCTGCAGCAGGTACTTTCCCCTTTCTCAGTATCCCCCAGGACAGATCAGACACATTCCAAAATAAATGAATGAACTGAAAAACTATGCGCCTGTCCTACAACCAGGGAATAAACAAAAAGTCCCAAGAGCTGCAAAACTTCCCTTGGGATGAAGAAGTCTGGAAGGCAGTTCTGTGCCTAAAGCAATGCACTTAACCAAGTGGCAGCTCATGACCCATGCAGCCATGGCCAGTGCTTCCAGAGGTTGCTCCAGCTCTGACAAAATCCTTGCATTGGAGGCTACACCTCAGAGCATGCCATCAGGTTTCCAGCAGAGCTGGGGCAAGGTATGCATAAATGGGAAAACCAATGGCTCTAATAAAAACTCCAAAAGCAACAGCCAATCTGTCTCCAGGAGGGGCCAGCATAGCAATGATGCATTCCCCAGTTTGTAAGTTATTATAAGCATATTCCTAATGATGCTCATTTTCATCCTCTTCCCCAGCTGTTTCTAATACATTTGTTTTGTTTCTTTGCTGGATCCAAGGCCATGTCTGCAGAGCACCATCTCATTTTGCTGCAGAGCCCCATGCACACAAAGGCTGTGCTTTGTAGCCTGCCCTACACCTCTCTGCTGCTCTGCTCAGACAGCTCTTCTGCAGCAGATGGACAGAGAAAGACAGAGGGATGAAGGAAAGGCAGGCTGAGCCATCCTGCCATTGTCCATGCATTGGTTTGCTGGTTCACCAGCCTCATAAACATGGGACTAAACAACAGAGCCCCTCTTGCTTTCTACCTGCATAGTCTGCCAAGACACTGGAGCACTGCAATCACCTCTTTACCAAAAGAGAGGCACAGAGAGCATGGTACTGTGACCCTGTCACCCTGCAGCCCCTCACACCTTCATCACAACCCGGCTTCATGTGCTACCCATGAGCAGGGACAATATGACTGGCCACAAACTTTTATTACTCCAGTGACCCAAGAAGAAAGCACACCATGCCAGCCTGAGCAGGTGACAGCATAATGTGTTCCTGTAAACTTGGAAGCACTGAAGAATTAAGAGTGGATCCTCAGCATGGCTGAGTCACATTTCAGAGCAGAGCAGCATCGCACGTGCACAGAACATCTCCTAGCAGGGATTCCCTGGGTGGCAGAAGCAGCTCACAGTTTTAGATGAGATGCTGTAATGAGAAGCCAGATGGGTGAGCTGAGAAGCTTAAGGCATGCTTCCATGGTAAATGCAACAATCCTGAAACTGAGAAAATTTGTTTTTCCCCTGTACAAATGCCCCAGTTGGCCTGGAGAGCTCGCTGCTGAAGGACATGGAGGTCAGCAGCTCAAGGGGCTTCCTGAACACGTTGGAGATCAGCAAACAACAAACATCTCCAGAGAACCGTAAAGATTAATAAAATAAGCAAGAATTTTGGAAAGAATGTAAGCTTACAGACTTTGAAGTGAAAGCCAAGCTCTAACTCTTGGAGTGAAAAATAAATTATCCTCAGAGAGAGCCCTGTGAGCTTTAGCATTTCTTTCTCGAAGCAGAGTGCAAGGTCTCTGCTGGAGACACCGTCTTGGGCTAGATGGAGCAATGGTCTGCTCCAGAGTGGCTTTTCCTAGAAAAGCTTCAGTTCTAATCTGAAAAATGCAGCTCTTGGCTTCAAATAAAGATCAGCTGCTGGAAATATGGAAATACTTTCTATACTTAAAAAAAGTATGCGTAGGCAAGAAGAAGGCCTCCTGTCAGAGCACTGCATGGGGCTTAATCACTTGGCTCCTGATGCCTTCAGCAAGAGTTGTTCATCCCAAGTCCCATGCAATGTTTCAGGAAAGGCAGCCCACATTCTCATAGTTCTCAGAACAGTTTTGACTATTTAAAAACTTTGGCATAAAGTTTCTTTAACCAAACAAAACTGAACTCCTTGGGCTAAACCCATCCCTCGAGGAACCCCACTGGAGTCCAGGATGCAAGAGTAGGATTAATCTGGTCCATATTCCTTCTTCCCCCAGTAAAGGCCTCTCTTGTATTTCTATATCCCCACTTCCACACCCCAGTTTTTGGGGCATTTATCTCTCAGGTTTATCATAGCCTTTTGCCTTCCTACCTTTTTATTTCTCCTCCCATTCAAAGTCTCAGTGGAATTTATTTGTCTTTGCAGTACTGTAGTGTCTTGGCTTTCTATGACACACAAACAGAAGGGACGTCTGATGTGAGCAGAGAGAGGCAGAACAAAGGAGACTTCAGTATTCCCATTGTAGCTTTTGCAAACTGAGACACAGAGAGATTGACTTGTCCAGTGTCAGACAGAAAGTTTGTGCAGAGCTGAACCCTCATTTCCCCAATGTTTTTCTCATACAAACATCCCTTTGTTTCCCAGCAGAATATAATCCTCCTTTTTCTTCTCTTTACACTTCTGGTTTCCTCCTCCTGCCCTTCTCTCTCCATTATTCTTTCCTTCTGCATTTATGCCTCAAATATTTACTTTTTGTGTGTGCTAAACCCTCTTTAACCCCTTCCTCCCCTTCCTGCAGGCTTTTGTCTGTCTCTGCAGGGCTGTGAGCCTTTCCACTTTGATTTCTCTGCTTTTCCACAAGCCACACTGAAGGGCTTAGCCAAGGCCTGCTGGGGCCTTTGCCACTGGGATTTTGCTGGCTGAGGCTCATTGGTTCAAAGGCAGAGAGGCCACAGCATGGCACAAGCATTTGTTTGAATAGAAGCAACATGTGCTCCAGCCTAGTATTTTAGCACCATCTGGCAGAGATAAATGAGGCTGGACACTCTGCATCTGCCGATCGCTCCTGTGTGGACAACAGCCTGATCCCTGATGCAAAGAAAGAGCATTTTGGTGCCCCGAGCTCCCCAGGAGCCTGCAAGGCTCTCCTACCATCCTTCCCCACTGCAGGCAGCAGAAGAACAGGCTTTGATTTCACAGAGGAAGGAAGAAAGGATTCAATTGAATTGAATCTATAGACAGCGTCAGAGAGGAAAACCCACAAAATTAAGCTGTAAATATTATTACCAACTAGTACTGAAGACTAACCCAGAAGTATGTACTTCTCCAGAATAACCAATATAAGGTAATACCTGGTCCCCAGGAAACATTGAGGACTGTAGATCTGAGTGTGGCAGGGACAGGGTGAAAGGCAGGTTTGATTAGCACCACAGCCCAGGGGCAAGGATGGTGGCTGTGCCCCTCCGTGCTCCTCTGTTTGCTTTCTCCAGCCACCAGATCCAGTGTGCAGACTGACACACAGATCCATGCCATAGGTTCAAAAGTTGCAAGGACACTGGACACCAAATAGATAGTCTGCACAGAAGATTAATCCCACTGCACCACATGCCACCCTTTACCCCAGCTGAGACAAAGTCATATGCATTACATTGCTGCATTTATTCTAAAATTAAAAGATGAATGTTGGGTTTATATGTAATAGTTAGGCTCAGTCCAAGACTAATATTTTTTTTCTCTGTGTTTCTTTATAGCGTCCTTTCTTCTATTACTTATACACCACTCCTGCTTGCTGAAATACCCGTCTGGTCACAGCTATTGGGTAGCAGCACTAAAGGCGTTCCCCTTCCAAGTTTTGCCAGTGTATGTCAGAGGTCCGGCTCCTTTTCCCCCCCCCTCTACACCAACAGGTCGGTCCCTCAGAGTTCCCACTACTCGAATCCCCGCACACGGACAGCCCCTGCCAGCACAGCCCCCTTCCCTCCCCTGCCGGTAACACCCAGCGAGGCAGCGCTGGGCTTGGGGGGACCTTGCTAATTGCCGAGATTGTTATTCCTTTCACGAGGTACTTGGCAGCATTGAGCCTCCCAGCACAGCCTTTGAATGTCCACACATTTGAACAGTACCCTCAGCTTGAAATCAAGCCAAAGAATAGGCAAGGCCTTAAGAAAGATAGAGCGGCTTGCAGCAAGCATGCAAATTCATTAGCCTGTGTGCACGTGTGGCCTCTAATAAGCCGTGTTCAGCGTCTGAAGCCCCAAACATCCCACCCTGTGCATCCCACCTAAGCCAACAGCCAGGCTTTTCCTTTTCATGTGGCACAAAACCATTCAAAGCATCACAAGGATATTGAATTTATGCACAATCTGCAGCGGAGGTTCTGCTTCAACTTCATCCATGGGGGATTTTACTCATTTCATTTTAAACATACACTAATAGAGATGCCAAGAGAATGCAATGGCTGTGAGTCAATCTTTTGCACATTTCCTTTTCATTTTCATCAGGACTTTGGAATCAGGCTGAGATCTTTCAGTTCTTACACTTAGAAAAATAATTAGACATTATAGGTAGCCCTGTGGATAGCACATCTGACTGCTAGTCAAAAGACTTGGCTCTATTTGTGGTTCTGCTCCTAAATTGCTTTATGATCCTGAACAAGCTGTTTTAACTGTGCCAGATCTTGGTTTTCCCCTCTACGGAACGGAAATAATGACTGCCCACATAAGTAAAGCACAGTCAGGTTCACAGACGTCAAAAGCACCTTTCAAACATGAATTAATTTTGTCTGAAAAAACCTCTCCGAGTTCTCTGAGGCAGGGAACTGTTGCAGTGCACTTTTATAGACAGGCAAAAATGAGGCATTGACAGTAGGAAAGACTTCCTCTGGTGCTCACAGAAAGGACTTTCTGGGAAGAAATGGGAGACATTAGAAGAACTGGAAAAATTAGATCATCTGACACAAAATCCTGTGTTTTATTTCTTAAGTGTACAAGGGATAGATGGGCTGCCCTAGAGGGAAATAAGTATATTCAGCACCTTGAGCTTTTAGTGGTTAAGTTTCTTGCCATCTACAGATTGCTCTACACATCAGTGACCACCCAGATGCAACAGTCTTTTATGGTGTTAATAAACAGCTATGGGCCATTTGTAATCTGAAGTCACATGTTAAACACGGCCATGGTCTCTATCCAGGCCTAGTGTGCATGAATATTTTCTTTTCATTTCACTCTCCTCTCAATTACAATTGGGTTTCTTATGGAAACATTCCTCGGAATTTTATATTCCCATAAAAAGTTTAGAACTGCTGATGGATTCCTGCATGAAGGAGGCAGGCTGAAGCTGTAGAGGCTGGGTACCCCAGGTGCTATCCTCTAGTAAATTCTGTAGGTTAGAATAATATCCTTTAACTGGTGTTGGTTTAGTCAACAGGCTTTTTCCAAAAAGCTGCAAAAGGGCATCTGCCAGCACCTGTCACATAGCACCTGTGACATGCTTAGGGTTTCCCACCCGTGTCCCAGAAAGTCTCCTACTCACATCCTGGAGGTCCCCAGCCACCAGTAACTTCCCCAGGACAAAAAAATAAAATAAAATATCTAATTATGTACAACATTGAGGAGGCACTTTGCTGAAACGCCAGCCGTACAAAGGAACCATATGCCAGTGCCCCAAGTGTGCTTTGCAAACATCTGCCTCTCAGGGGGATTTCATGCCAGACACTAAGAAAGCAACTTTAATTAGAGGCCAATTGAGATCCTTGTCCCAAAGCCTGTGGCTGCCCTAAAAAAGAAAAAAAAAATCCTAAACAAACAAGGCAATTGCATTTCTCCCATGTTTAAAACCACTCTACATTTTCTCTTTATAATTTTTCTGACATGCCACATCCAGATTGACAAAGTTCCCACTGCCTTCAGAAAAATCCCTGTCCAGGAAGGACGGTTGTGTCTAATATGAATGTCAGAGTGGGTTTTAAATTAGTCATTTCTGACTGTGGTTCACTCAACATTCACAAACCAGCACCTCACAATTAATTAGGCTTACATTTCCCCTGTCTCACGTCGCCTCAAATCCCTTCTGACCGGATACATTTCTGCCTTTGCTCATCTCCTTTGGACCCTCTTTCTTTCTGCCAGGGCTTATGATTTCAGCTTGCAGCTATTGTGTCATCCTGGGAAGCTGATTTAAAGGAAAAAAAAGAAAAAAGGAATAAAAGAAAACCTAAATCTGCAATTCAAAGGGGAGTTTTCCCGTCCTGTGCATGAATTCCCTGGTTAGGGATAAAGCAAGATCCATGCCCTAAGCTCTTGACACAGGGCAGGCAAAAGTAGAAACCCTCCCTGCAGAGGGGTACATGGGAGAGAAGCCAAAGCCCTGGTGGGATCACAGAGGCTGCTCCCACCCCTGAGCAAGACACAGTTCATCCAAACAGGGCAGTTGCAGGTCTCTGGGTAATGCATCTCTGGACAAACCCAGCAAAACCAAGGCAGCAAGAAGAGCAGCAGAAAGCACTCCAGCTGACATCAGGCAGAGCTCGGGGGCACATCAGGCAGGCACAGGAGCACAGGGAAAGGGTCACAGGCTGCACTGTGATGCTGGGCTTCCCCAAGAGCCACCCTCCACAGCCCTTACCTGGGGAGCAGAACCTCCCCTCACACCCCACTCTCCTGTCCTTATTACAATTTCTCAGGGTTTTTCTTTTGCAAACCAACTTACAACCAACACCAGCCTACCAAGAGGGCCTGTGCACAACCCACTGGCAGCTGACTTCAGATTGCCCAGACCTCTCTGACCAGGCGCTGAACTGCGAAGCGGCAGCAACTCCTCCGAGGGGCTGGCCAGGAAACACTCTGGGTGTAACAGCAATGCTTTAACTCCCCCAGCAGCATCCCACAGCCAAACAAAACCAGGGCAAGCATTTTACATACATCAGTGCGAGGGGGAAGGCAAGACACTCAAAGGACTAAATAATTTATCTGCCTCCCTTACGGATGCTGACATTTTTGACACACGTTAAACATTAATGAAAATCATTTTATGGATGGCTGAGTCATGCCAGTCAATGGATAATCTCCTGCCTCTCCACCTGCCCCTTTCACCCTCATCTGGCTCCTATCGCAGAGTGCAGCCACTTGTAACTCTGCCCTCTGAAAGAGGCCAGGCTCCCCCAGATGCCAAAGAGCAGAGCAAAAGCACCGAGGGGGCTGAACAGACCCCAGTGAACACAAGGACGAGAACCAAGCCCACGGAGCCCTAACCCCACAGCAGTTAAATTCACAGACCTGCTGTTTTGTTAATTAGCTAACACGAGATGCTGTGAATCATTTTGGAAAGCAAATTACCTCCCTGATTTCCAAAAGCTTCCTAGCCGCATTTCTTTTTTTAACTTACTATTTTTTCCTTCTTTCAACGTATAAATGCCGATTAAATTACTGCCTGCCTCTGTTTAATCTAATGTTAGCCTACTCATATTTTCAGCTGCTCCCTGATGCCAGTATGGCCCCTTATGCCCAAATCTCTTTAGCATGCTAGTATAAATGTTTATAGCCCTAAGACTTAGTGCTGTAAGAAGCTTGACATTTTTGTGCTAATAACCTGTGATGTTATTGTAATGTTGAATTCAAAAGGATCACCAATAGGTGGAAAATGCAGCTTTCCTTTAGTTTGTTCCAGCTAAGGACACATATAAAGAGATGACTGGGATTACAGTCTCACGAGCTGTTTGGATCTCTTTCTGGACAAGCAGCCCTTAAATTTGCCAGAATGATACTCACCAGAAGGTAGAGTTGCAGAAAGCCACAGGGCAGGTTTCAGAGACACAGGGTATATGCATTCAATCTCATCTCATCTATCATAGAATCATAGAACCACTGAAATTAGAAAAGACCTTTCAAATCATCAAGTCCAACTGCTAACTCAGAACTGCCAAATCATTAAAACCATTAAACCTGCTGGACTGTGATTCTGGATACCAGAGTTACCAGGAATATGTTCTCTATCCCAAACATACCTTTCTTTATGGAACAGGCTAAAAGATTATCACCTAAATGCAGCAAATTGCCTTCTTTTCACTAAGGGGGAGCTCAGAGCTGCACAAATAACTGGCTACAGGTTAATGAGCTCTGACTGATCTCCAGAGGGTTCAAGCTGCTGCTCTATAGATCCCGGACAGCTGGAGTCAGATGACCATCCAACTCCTCCCTGAAACACAGAGAAGTAGTCTGGGGCCCCTCTTTCCAGCCCACTGCTAGGTTGCGTTTTTTCTTTCAACAGAAGTGACAGAAGTGCAATATATTGGCAATGATATTTTAACTTCACAGATTGAATTATAAAATCCTTTTCCCACACACATTTTCCCTTCTTCTAAACGTATTTTACTGATTGGTAGTTTCCCTGAGCAGCATGCTCTGCAAAAAATGGCAATTCCAGGTAGGAGGAAATTGTCACATTCAACGTGTCAGTAACAGTCCACCAAGTTTATTAGATAGGTTCCCTAAAGATAGGGAAATATTTTGATCTGAGACGACCTATTGCAGCCTGGAGAACCTTGATGCAGGAGGCTGTTGAGCCTCCCTTGAGTATAACATTGTGGAGCAGACCCCTATCTAAACCAAGCTAAGTCAACCAAAGAACATTTAATACCGTCAGTAAGTAAGAAATGAGGAGAAAACACAGTTTCTCCAACATCTGCTACTGCAGGTGAGATTTCACTCTTTTGGTTGTAGCAGTTTAAATAACTCATTTTTATATTTTTCCCCAGCCAAGAGTTCATCCTCCATAAACATCTCATGCCAGGCATCACTGCTCTCCCACACAAATATGCAACCACACACACCTTCTTATATTTGGCTTTTAGCTTTTCTGATAGAACAGACCATGTATGCATTTCCAACCTACAACTCAGCCCAGGGTTTCCATGACCTTTTGCTGCAAGCTTCAGCTCTGCTGCTGGAATGACTTGTCCATTATGTTAATTGTTCAATAACTCTTAGGCACTTACTACTGCTTTGAATAAACAAGTCACAGTCAGAAGTCAATGAAACATTAGGAGTGATGACACATCAGAAATAGCAAACTAACTGCACAAAGGAAAAGAAAGAAATGCAGTGATGTTTTTCTGCCTGCTTACAAAGAAAAGCAGAGTGAAAGATGGACTGGAGAGAACAGATTCATCACGCTTTGGCTTCATTACTATAATAATTAATTTATATTAGCAGGTGCACATTAAGAAGATCTGTTTCCACCCCTCTGCCACCACCAGCTGGTGCAACATGCGTGTGTCAGTCATGGGAATGAGTAGTTGTGCTGATGCCCCTCACCAAATCTTCATCTGCATCCTGCAGCTTTGTTACAGTCCAGTCAGCAGCACTGGTAGAGATACACAAACACATCACAGAGAGCAGTTTTACCCCAAAGTGTTTAAAGTGACCAGAGCCAGCTATGGGAGACAACCAGATACATACTTTCATTTCCCATATTCCAGGGAAGCTGACTGATGGCAGAGTGCGGGTGTCATGGCCAGGTATTTGATACAGAACACTTATATTAGCCTTTTATAAACCTGATATTTATAAAATTGCACTGGAAAAGTAGCTATGATGTTCCACCCAGAGCTTTTACTCCTAAGGAACATGGAAATGTTCATGAGTCCGCAGATCTCTGGTTTATATCTCACCCAATGGGTCCCACTGCAAGATTTGGCCCAGAGTTCTCAGATATTCAGAGATTTAGATATCAGAGTTCTCAGATATTACTTGGGACTGAGAGGTCCAGAAAAATATCCTCTTGATAATGCCTACTTGCATCTTGTGATCTGATGGAAATGCAGCCTGTGGAAATACATCTACCCCCTCTCTCACTTTTCCTAGGAAGCCCTATCAAATGTTGTGATATCCATTTATAGCAGCTCCAGAAAGCTGAGATACATGACATTGGCTACTAATGAAAGCTGCAGGATAAAGCAATAATGACATCTTGGGAACAAAAAATGCATACTGAAATATTATAGAAAGGAAGTTATTAGGCAGAAGACGTACAAAATTCAATTTTCTGAGTGGTATACTGGCTTAAATGATACAAACAATCTTTTCATGGCCATCAAATGAAGCTTTTTTGCAAATGTTTTGTGAACTCACACACAGAGAAAAAAACAAAGAGATAAATAGTGTCACCTTCTCCTGCACTGAAGTGCTACAGTACTGAGCACACTGGCTGCTATAAGACTACTGGCAATTAAGGATGTATCACCCTGAGCAGTATCCCTGTCTGCACGTACCTGATCTGCCCATTACTGTTGTCCTCTGCCCCACAGCACAACCATGCACTTCATGGAATAAATATCCATTGAAGCCAAAGTGGTAAGTCAGCTGACCACATAAATTGCCTAGGTTCTACCCGGGGACAAGAATAATTATCTTTCCAAATCCACTTTAAAACCCTGACTAAAGAATACTTTCTGAAGAGGTCAAGCCCTGATGATAGCTAATACTTTCAATGAATCTTTGTTACTGCCCAAATACAAAGGATTGTTTTAACGCATCACGACAGCAGAATGGCTCTTCCAGGAGCGAGCTCACCTGCATTTCTGCAGATCATCACTTAAGTGCTCCCTAAGTCATTCGACTTTCTGGCTTTGAAAGATTGCCCTTGGATGTCCAACAGACAGATGTCAGCATAAAAAGACAGGGGGGGAAACCCCAAGCTCTGCACAGCCAGCAGTAGTCAAGAGAACAGCAGTGAGTTTGTCTGTGAGCGGAGACCAAGCAAGCAATAGAAGCTGAGCTACCTCCTCACCCCTCTGCTTCCAAAAAGTGTTCAGCAATAGCACAGCTACAAAAGTGCCAGTAAGGTGAAGTGCCCTGAGTCACCAGGACCTGTTCAGTTGCTCTGCAACCACTTACAGCACCACTAGCTCAGGAGCACCCACCATGGATAGAAATCCAGCAAAATAGTGCACTTGAAGCCAGAACGCCAGTTAGTCCCTTGGGTGTCAACTGTTTGGGGAACAGTGTGATGTAGCTTACACTACCACTGTCACTGCTGTTCCAGGGATAAACAGAAGGCTTCTGTCATCACTGTTTTCAATCCAGTCCTTTTCATAAGCATTGCCATTCAACTATAATGATTGTTTTGTTACGTGTGGTTCTACTCAGAAAACTGACTCCATAAAAACAGAATCATGGAGTTCATGTTTATTGCATCTCAATGATTTCCAGATCAAATGCAGTCAGTTTACAAGTAAAAAATATGTTTGGTTTGTTTTTCCAACTACCAGGTCTACAAACTCATGCTGGGATCTAGAAGTTAAGTTGTCATCTTTTTGGCTTGTACAAGTGCAAGAGGAATGAAAAAGAAATCTGCTTGCCTGCTCCTGGAGCAGCTGTGCATTTCCAGCTTCAACAGAGATAATAAGGAATAAAAATGAAGACAATATTTTCAAACCCACTTATCTAATTCTACACTTCAGGGCTCCAGAAAGGTAATCTGATTTTAAAAGCTACTCCAAGGGCAATTCAAAGTGACAAGACTTAAGTACCACTTAAAATTTTACTGCATATTTAGGTACATAAATAGTATGTACCTAACTTTAGACACCAATTTTTCAAAACTGTTCCCCTTAATTTAGTCAGCAAATTAATCAGATTTGCATGTGATTACACATAGATAGCAGATCCTTTCTGTAGGAAGGTGTTATTTTTATATAGACACTTGTCGGAGCAGAATTGCATGATAAACTAAAATCTATGAGTCCACAGGCTGAGTCGACATTAACTATTTGACAGCTGCAAATTACTGCAGTACAGACATGGCCAATTTGCTTACAGAGACCCATGTGCTCACATGTAACTTAACCATTCCTCAGGTGTCTGTCTGCAAACCTCAGTGTTGTAGGGGTTAGCAAGTTTCCCTCGTGGCTACTCTGACAGGTTGTAACCAGGTTTCTGAGCCCCATTATCCTGCACATAAAAGAAACAAGGTGTTCTAGGGGCTGAAGAACAGATTAGCTTCCTACCATGTTGACATACAGATCCTCTAACTCTTTGTCACATCTCCTATGAGTTCCCTACGGCAAAAATGTTCAGCCGTGCCTTGGCTTCTCCTCATTTCATCCCCCAGCACATCCAGGTCTTTCCTCTGAGCTCCTGTGCCAAATGGTTTTGCATGCCAGTCAAACATATATTATACCCAGAGGGCTTCTCTGTGGATCCCAGTGTGATGGTCACCTCGAGCCTTGCAAAGGGTCTGCAGAAGCATTAGCTTTGAGGTGCTTGTGAAACACAGATTCATGGTGGGTAAACTGAGGGAATGTTTGCTCAATTACCCAGCTGTCACAAAGCTTTTCTTTGTGTACAGGTACACTAATGCTGACCACCCCATCCAGATCTGTGCTTCGCCTCCTCCATCCTTGTGCCTTAGGGAGTTAACGACAATGTCTGATGGCAACCAAAGAGAAAATGCATAAGGGCTTACAGGAAAAGTGGGCTGAAAATAAAGGCTGGGAATGTGGCCAGCATTCGCAGATGTACTGAGTTAGCAAGTTCTGAGGAGCGTTCCAAAACATTAGCCAGTGTAACACACCCATCCTTTCCATGCTGGTTTCATAGGCCAGAGGTGCCTACTGGCAAGGGCAGTCCTGCCTGGCCATCCTTGCAGCTTTACTGTGGCTTTCCTCCCTTTGCTATCTCCCTCCAACAAGGACAAGCAAGGGTGTTTAAGTCCAAATAGTAACATTTTTAGCTAAGTGTAAAATTGTTGATTTGGAAAGCAGCACGGCTGGCTTTCATCATTAGGGAACACTGTGATCAATGTAACACCAGGCCAATTATGGCTGTTTTGGTGCTGAGAGATGTATTTCTGTTCTCTGGATCTCTTTATGTATTCAGATGTAAGCTAAGGAAGTGCAGCTTCAAATGCTAATTGTGCTGCTTAGGACATACTCACTCCCAAGGCGTCCCAACAATCACACAACCTTTTAGTGCCAGGCAATTCCCAATCCTTTCCCAGCCAGCCCCAACCAAGGTCTTGCCCATGATGATGAAATCTGCCTGGAGATTTTAGAAACTCACAGTCACACAAGGAAAGGCTGCTGCTCCTGCAACAAGCCACTGCTGACTTGCCTTCACAAACTGCCAAGGGGACTCTGAAACAAGCACAGTGAGAAGGAATGGGTGTACTTGTGGCTCATTCCGTCCTCCAGATGATATTTTCCCAGCAGTAGTCACAGCTCGTGCTATTTGAGTCATCCTCATCTGAGAAATGCAAATAGTTCCCAACCGGTAACACGGCGTTTCTGCTTGCAGGCTGAGAGCTCGGCTTCTCTCCCGGGGCTCCAAGCTGAGCCCAGCCTGGAGAGCCACGGGCTGCTCCGTGTCAGGGGAAGGGCCTTGTACAGATGGCATGGAAGGATGGCAGACAATGAAATGCTTGGGGCTGCAGGGAAAGTTGAGCCCTCACAATACTAGTGCCTTCAGACTTTGGATTAAACCCTGTCCTTTGTCATGTTGATGCAGAGAGGAGCAGCACTTGAGAGTATTCAGAGAATTGTAGATTTGCCCCACTGAAACCATCGTTCAAATCCACACTTCTGTGTGACTTTCATCATGGTCTCTCTGCAAATTATTTTAATTCTTTATAAGAAGAAATGTATTTGCCTTGCCATTTACAGCACAGAATGTTACATAGTTACTTGAATTTTCATGAAAAAATAACATTTAATTGGAATCTAAATTGAGTAAATTCAGATATCTGAAAGCAAAAGCAGCATATTGTGGAAAGTTGTAATTATTCCAGACCAAAAAAAAAAAATTCAGAAAATTCAGAGCTGAACTAAATGTAAAAGCAAACCACTACAGCTGAAGTATGGAAATCAGTGTTTAGGCAAACTAGCAACAATGCAGAGCCTCCAGGGATATCAAGGAAGGAGTACACTATGGCTAGTGGACAGTACTACTGATAGCTGCAGATTAAATTGATATTGAAAGCCCTGTACAGATTAAATTGATACTGAAAGCCCATTTCATTCTTTATCTTTCCCTTATTAAATTATTTTAGGATGAGAAAAAAAACCACCACATATCTGCCTGCTAAGAGTAACACAGAGGTATGCTACATTAATCTGGCAATAAAGCCATCATGGACAATCATAGGCTAAAAGCCTCAGGATGTATATCTTACTCAAAGTAGCTTATAAATTAATTTAGCCCAAGAAACAGTTACTGCCTTATAAACATGGGATGTTTCTAACAATTCATTTAACTTTTATCCTGCAAAAGAAATAGCAGATGATGGAGATAACTAGACATCAGTGCAGGTCCCAATCCATTTTTGTGGCTCATTTCAGAAAACTCTCTAGAAATTAACATTGACTCTATGCTTGCATTTTACTCCTTGGAAGGAAACAGCCTTCCCTTCCTTGGTGTACCCTCTCTGAAACCCTGTGAAGAAGGTAGCCCATGTCACAGAGAGGCAGAAAAAAGCTGCAGGTGGCCCAATATGTGAAACCTTCCCCCAGCGCCATGCGGCTCTGCCTGGGGTCTTGCCGTGCCAGCTGTCATCTCCAGGAAGCTCTGACATTTTCCTTGGTGGTCCCAAGATGAGGAAGGATAATGGTTCCCAGGGTTAGCCAGAAACATTTGGTTCTTAATCCTGGCCACTGACATAATTTGTGATCACGAGCAAACCATTCAGTCTTGCAGCATCTTGGTTCACCCACATGCTGGGGACAGCATGTTTCCTTGCCTCCCGAGAGCAGCCACAGAGCCTGGAAGCAGCATCTTGTCTTTCCACTGGCCAAGAAAATTTCTTACCATCAGTGCTAAGTGGGTGTTTTTTCTGTATGGTTTGCTCAGAGCGAAGTTAAAAGGCAGAAAGCAAAGATATAAAGCTGTTCTTGAAAGAAAATGTCCATCTCTAAAAAAGTGAGAAAATACTCAAGTGCCACACATTAGCACTGCTGCCAAGTGAAGTCTTGAGCAATTAGCCTGCTGATTGCTTGAACTTCACTGGGTGTAATCTAATTTACCAGCAGTGCAAGTCTCAGTATGTTTCCAGCACATGGTGGTCAGAGAGAGCTACTCCCAGCTGCCCCACTGCCCTGTTCTGACCCAGTGAAGACCTTCAGTTGCAACCCAGCACTCAGTGCAAATATTTAGTGAAGGAAGTGAGAAATCAGAGTGGCAAATACTGCATTCAGAAATTCAGAAAAAAACCCCACTTGTCTGAGTCATCCCTGAGCTTTCAACACACACATCTGAGCAGAGTTGCTCCTATTCTGGAGCAGCCACCATGGAGAACAGTAAAGCAAATCTATTGTGTGGGCGAAGGGAGAGAGGCATGGGAGAGCCAGGTTCCTCACTGGGGTCATGCAGGGGGTTATCACAGGCTTGGTGTAAACCCTTGTCCCTTGCACAGAGCCCTGTGCCATGCACTGCCTGGCCTCCCCTGACACAGACCAGGACCAAACCAGGCACTTGCTTATCCTCCACACTGCAGATATTTACGGGTGTTTTTACTGAACACTTCAAAAAGGTGCCTGTCTCAGAACCGTGTTTACACATTCTCAATCTAATGAGCTTTCAAAATTTTCATTAGATCTGAAATTTCCACCACAGCAAGTGGTGATCCTCACAAGGTACAGTCTAGTTGTTAAAAGAGGCATTTAAGCACAGAGTGGGTGTTAGCCCAAATCTAATCCCCCTCATGTCTTCCTTATATCTGACAAAGACTGCACTAAATTTCTGAGTAATAACAGCTACCAAAGTCAGCAGATTTGAAAATAAAGCATGAAGCCACATACCTAATTGCCTGGAGCATATAACACCTTCATCCTGAAGGTCTCTTCCAACCTAGTGATTCTGTGAGCTATGAGCCTGAAGGCTGCCAACACAGTTTAAGAAAGGAGCTGCAGTGTGGGGCAACAAGCACAAGCCTTTTGTAAAACAGTTTTTGCAAAGCAGGAACACTTGGTTACCAAACCCATCACCTTCAACTTTTAAGATACATGTCCCAACTCAGTGTGGCATGTTCAGTGAAATGAGAATGAAAATTTGGTCCTCAGTAGGAAAACATACACACTGAAATCTGGAGTAATCAGTTGTTTGTCAGGTGAATCAGATGCCAAATTACCTCTCATTCAAAATGCTTGTCCCATGTGGTTGCATGTGAGGTGCTAAGCAGGACATGGAGAGGGAGTTGGCAGCCAGCAGTGTTTTCACGTGGGGTTAAAAAACAGAGAGCTACAGAAAGACTCCCCCTGCTCCCAGTCATCCAGCCAGAGAATCACACCTGGGCCAAAAGCTGAAAGGAAGACTCATCAGAGGCACCACAGCTTCCTGCTCTAGAATACTTGGTTTGATGGAGTCTGTGATTTTAAATTGGGTCAACTAACCAATAAAGTGGCAAAAGAAATGAAAAAGAAATGCATACAAAAAATGAGGAAAAAATAGCAATGGGCAGAAATGTTATATAATGCTATTAATGACTAGGATATCTTTTGTTGCATATAGGTAAAACCTTACAAAAGGAAGGCCTTGTAAAATCATGGCTCAGGCCTGTTACTCAGCTAAGTAGAAAAGAACTATGGGAAAGTGACTCAGCTGAATTAGGGGTAGAAAAACAAGTTATATAACCATCAGGTGTTCATATTGTGGTATATGGCGGTTGGTTGAGTTGTGTTTGTTATGTTTTAAAACCATGTAACTGATAATGGGCTAACTGCTTAAAAAGGCCCAGTTTTTGCAATAAAGCAGCTCTCCTTTCCACCTGCCTGGGAACTCTGTGTCACTGCAGTCCCTCACCCACAATCTTTGTCCTTCATCCTGCTGTCCTGTGAGGGAAACCAGATATCACACAGGACTTGCAGCTGCGAGTCAAATCTGTTCCTCCAGACAGGAGATACATCCAAGGTCTCAGATGCATCTCCATTACAGTGGGTCCCAGCCACATGTTCTTCTGGCATAGAAGGCCAAATTCCATGGCCTTTCCAAGGCCTTTTTTAGGCCAAGACCTGGATCTTGTTATGAGGGGACTTGTGCTGAAAGTCAGTCAAGAAGTCATAAAGAGATGTGCTCATCTCCAATCTCTCCAGGCTGGAGCCAAATCTCTCTATAGAAGCTTCCTGTTAGAGAACTGGTGTCATCTGGGAGACAATGCTTATCATTTCTTCAGGCTGAATACATATTTATTCAAATCACAGATACATATTATTCATTGAAAACAGGGTAATCTAACTATCCTATGATCTTCCTTTAACCCAACTGGAATTTAGAAAAACTTAATGAAATATCTAGAACTTTCCTAAAAGAAAAAGGTTGTGTGACAGCTCAGAACTGCCAGGCCTTTCCAGATGAAAGTGAAATGGGGTAAGAACAGACAGATAATAAGTAAAAATAAGGACAATGAATCAAAAAAAAAAAAAAAAAGGAGAAAGGGAGACAGAAAGACTCACTTTTAAATGAAAATATTATCCTGCTAAATTGCATGATTAAAAGTCAAAAGACAAAAATTTGAATGTGGCACAAGTTAAAAGTAGTACATTTTATGCAGATTTTTTTTAATCTTGTTTTCTAAATAGTCAATGATCTCTTGCACATAAAGCTGTGGGATGGTAATTGGAAACAGAATCTAGTCCCACAACAGGAAATAAACTCTTATCAATGGCTTTTGCAGATCTCAGTCAAACCACTGGGAAATTGATGGTCTTGAAAATTAATACATAAGACCATGATCTTAGAGATGGATATAGCAAGTACACTTATCTGTAATGAGTTCATACTGTTTTTTTGCCATAAAGATAACTCTTGAATAAGAAATCCAACCATTTCCTGGTTTGGACTTTGTCAGGGCTCCTGGTAACAGCACTGAGGAGAAAACCCACGTCATTTGCTTGGCAATCTGAGACAGACTCCAGCTCCCAAGCAAGTGCAAACAAGAGATTTTCTAGCATCTCATGGGCTGAGCTAAAGACAATAACAGAGCATTATATAACATGCCAGAAACCCATTTACACCACGATCCATTAGTGCAGTTGAATCACTCAATTCTGCAACCTGCACTGATCATTCAACATTAATTGGGGCAAATTAAGTTATAATTTATGACTGTTCTTCTTCATAATTACTTATAGAAGGAAATAGTGAGGAACGAACAATTAAGATGACGAGGAAAAGCTTTGGAATAATTTGTTAAACAAGAGTGTCCTTTCTTCTCCTTCCCCTTTCTCCCTGCTTATAAACAGCCTAGTAACTTACCTCTTGGTTACCTGGGCTGTCATTTACAGCTGTGCCTCAATACCCAACTCATGGGAAACAGAAAATTCACAGCACACTTTCTCTGGATGCACAGGTGGGACCTATGTAACCTCCCAACAGCAAGTGGGCATCCTTGGATGATATGACAGTAGAAAGGGTTTTATAAAAAGACAGGAAAAATAAAGAGAAGAAACCAGATTAGCCACGAGATCTGGAAACCAAGAGAGGAATCCCTGAGTTTGAGGCAGATGGGAGGAATTCATGAGTCTGAAGCAGATGCATCATAACAGATCAACAGTCTGGGCACAGTGTGTCTTCTGCACTGGGCCTGAGCCTCTCTTTTTCCAAAATGATTTGGACCCTTAATGAAATCAAGAAATCATTTCAAACAAGACCAATAACTACTGCTTATCTTATATACACAGAAAAGGAAATTTAACTTAGGTTCAAAGGCAAATTACAAAGAAAAAGAAAACATCTAGCTATGTAACTTCATTCTTTCCACAGCCTATTATTCCTTGCATATTGTCAGTCCTCTTCAATTAAATGCCCTATGCTATTTTAAAGACTATAAATCAGTGCCAGTTCAAATAGATGTTGTAAATTCATGCAGATGAGGAGACTGACATCCAAGCTATAATTCTTTGTTTCAGGCTAACTTGCTCAAGTTATAAACTGCCTTTTTGAACATAAAACAGGCCTGAATTATCCATTTTTCCACGGTGATCTGAAGACAGGGTGTGGGGTTGATAAGAACATGCAGATATTTGGCAGTAAAACATCATCAAACCTTTCCAGACAAGATAATATTCAAATCCAGAATCTGAAATAAAAGCAGTATGCAATTTCTTGTCCAAGCTGAAAATTCACGATCATTTTGTTCCCATTTTTGTCATGTCAGACACTGTTTCCTTAAACGGAAGATATTTGTTGTAGAAAAAAGCCTAAAGGAGTTGACAGGCATAAAAAGACTTTGGTTCCCACCCTGCTTTCCTGTTTACTGAGTAGCAAATCTTGCCTGAATTTCTCCACAGTACACAGATAACTAGCAGCTAAATAACACACTGCCAGCAAACATATCATTACAAGGCCAAGTCAGTTCATACTATCCGTGCATGAAACACCCACTGAAAGAGATGGGAAATCTTTCCACGGAATCACTGTGGATTCAGGACCAGGTGATAGAGTGGAGTGTATAAATCAGAAAAGTTGGAGCTTGATTTCTATTTTTGAAGATAATACATCTTGACACAAAAAATGGAGCAAGCTAGAGACTGGTGATAGGCTCAAATGATGGCTGTTTTCCCATGGAAGAACACAAAACCACGTTAGTGTAAAGAGTGATGATGGCTTTTCATTTTCCTGGAGAAGCAGAGAAGGATTTTGAGGACAGCTCACAAGAGGATGTCTTCATGTCAAAGAGCAGTGGAATGTACAGATAATCAAGCAGTTATAAATGCTGCCACATTAAAAAGCTTGGCAGAGCCATTACTTATCTTCTAGGCAACAGAAATGTGTGCCCCAGCCTGCTCAGGCACTCACTGATGCTCAAGCTGGCCCCATTTGAGTCAACCTCTTGGTCACCTTGCCACAGTAACCACAAGAACAACTTCACCATCTGGAAATTCTTCCTGGAGCCTGTTCACTGCAAGAGTTTGAGTCTGGAATAAAGATACACAGCCAGTGAAAAAGCAGAGCCTGAACAGCAAAAGGTGGACATGGCATCAGGATAAAGATGCTCCTTATTCTTTCCCCATGGTCCTCCCTCACCTGTATCAGCCATGCAGGCTTGGAAAAGGGACCTGAGTGAGGTGGGATTGTGTTATGTCAGCCCTGTGTACATGGACCAATTTTCTGCTATTATAAAAGCAGCATCCTCCTAAGCCCAGGGATGATGAACATCCTTTTCTCTGCCAGATTTCTCATGTCAGGTGTCTCTATGAGAAAAGATGGTTCTTTTTGTTCTTGCCCACAGCACCAAGCCAAAAATGACAAAAATAACAAAACTCCCAAACAAACAACAAAAAACCCTACACAAACACTAAACTCCTCTCAAAAAAAGAAAAGAAAAGAAAAAAAAAAACAAAAAACAACCCATAAAAACCCTACATCTACCAAACCCACCCCCCCCTCAAAACAAAACATGAAACTATTCAGTATTTTTTCCCTTCTTTGAAATACCACAAATACTTCTGACAACAAACCAGGACTTTCAAAGGGATGTCCATTTGGGGAACCTAGTTTCTTAGCAACTGCAAGAGACCTCTTAGAAGAAGTAGAGATTTCAAGAAGAGAAGCAATGAGCATGCTCTAAACCTTGCTTCTTTTTAGCAGGTTCCAGAAGGGTAATTTGAAAATATAAACCTTCAAAATACCTGCTTCCACTGGCAAATTTCATCTCATTGTTGTATCAGACACAGCCTGCTGGATCCCCCGAGCATCCTCCTCCTGCTCCAACTAAAATAAGGTGCTATTGTCAGTGCTGTAAGCAGGTCCTGCTTACATTAAGATCAATCTTTCAGCATGCTTAGGAAGTTCAAACAAGCACTTGGCTTTAAATCTGAGAGGTTTACCCAGACAATGTTGCTAGCTGTTTGTGTATGTAGGAAATGCTGCAGGTTGACCTAACACTTCTTCTGAATAGGAGTTTTACTACATTTCCCCTGTCAGTCACAAAAGTGATGGGCAGAAAAAAATGTTCATTGTTATTAAAAAAAGAAAGTCAGTTCCTAAAATAAGATATAACATACTCCATCACTTCTCTGCCAAACACTCCTGTGTACTTAATGACTCCACTAGGAAAAGAGATTAAAGAGAATTGTGTAGATTATCGAATGACAAACTCTTTCAACCTGCAATTCTGAAAGCAGAACGTTCTGGCATCCCAACCCACACTTCAGCAGCCAGAAAATCAGATACAAACAAGGCTTGCCTAATCTACTGCTATTAAGAGATGTGAGTTTCCTTGGTTGTTGGAGCAGAGTTCTTCTATTAGTCCAAAACAGAGAGTAGTGCAGCTGAGCAGAACACAGGGCAGTTTTGTCCTTTTCACTTGCCCTGCTGAATGGACTGTCACCAGTTCAGTCTATGTATCATGAATGCTAAAGCACTGCTTCAGAAGGGAGTCCTCAATAGACCTGCTGTGGTACCAGGCAGCCTCCTAATTCCCACTGCTGCAAGAGCAGCACAGCACAGCACACAAAAAAATCCTCTCCCCCCAAAAAGCCCAAACATTCTCCTCTCCCCCACATTTAGCAACCTTTCTGCTCTCCATTTCTGCCTCCCCTTTCTGCACTGCTGAATATACCTCTGGGAAGGGTTCAGTCACATTTCAGTGCTGCACACTTTATCCCAGGTTTCCATTGGGAAACAGGAATCACTTTAGGTGCCTCCTCAGGCAAATTTCTTTAGTGGCCTCTTGTTTCCCACCCTCTCCCCTGCCTCCTACCTTTTTCTGATCTCTGAATAATTTGTTCACACAGGATTGCTTCCTTCACCATTAGAAGCCATAAATCAAAACACAAGCACTACAAGGTCTTACAGTTTCAGAATCTATTAATATTTTGTTTCTTTGGAAAATAAAAATCTATGTGACAAGTATGAGGGAGTCACAATTTCTCTTTTAACACAGGCTGATGGAAATGGAATTTAATCCAAATTTCTGCCAAAATCAAACATTTTTTCCCCCTTACTTTAAAAACAGAAGAGTTCCCTTGAAAATCTTGGCTCATCAGGCTTGTATTTGCAGATGCTGCCCAGTACAAGGTGCTTACGTGTTGGGATCCTTTCCTCCACAGCCCCACCCCAGCCTCTGGCACCCCTTGACCCCAGGACAGCAATTTGAGGAAGCTTCTCCCTGGGTCCCAGCATCTCCTGTCAGCTTTGCTATCTGTCACCACAGAGCAGCATGGAGTTACCCTGTGCACAAGAAAATCACCACCTGGCTCAGGGGACCTCAAATCAGGTTCATGTGGCAGGACAAAATTATCATAGGACAGGGAACTGCTGAACCAGGCAGCAGAGAGACTTGCTCTGGTAGCTGCTCAGCAAGAGAAATGCTTACTGTCCCCTAAATTGTTTTTCCTGGTCTTCTGGACAAAATCTCTCTTTGCCATTAAATGTGTAAGTCACGTTACTTTGAAGATGGCCATTACTCTGGGTTGCTTTACAGATGTCAGGATTATTTACTACAGAAGTTCCTTTCATTAAGAAAAGAATTTTTATAGTTGAATTTCACTAGTTGCAAATAAGTGAGACACCATTTAAAGCACCAAAGAAGGGCTTTCACCACTTCAGAGCATTGGTTTTTGTAACCACTTTTGCAAGTCTGCAGAATTTATGGCTGAAGTGTGTTTGTATAACGTGATCCCAGATTCCAAGAAGCAAGATTCCAAATAATTCAAAGCTAAACAAGGTCTCACACAAATTATAAACTGTGAGGTTCTGTAGTGTCTTTTTATTCTGGGAGCTTCTGAACCTAAAAGAGCCTGCAGCCAGAGTCATTAACAGCTGGCTGTCCCTTCCCAGGAACTCCCTGGTAGGAACCACTGAGGTCCAGAGTCGCTGTTGGAGGATGCCAGCACAGCTGAATGCTCTATTCATCATCTGCATGCCTTTAACAAAGATTACACACACTCACACACACACACTTCAAAAGGCCAAAGGTGTAGCCAGTCTGTGAAAACCGGGCAATTAGTGCAACATCTCCTGTTAAAAGCTGGTGTCCTCAGCTAACAATCCAGGACAGATCACCGAAAACAATTAGGGCTGTTAACATACAAGACACTAACGACATTTAGAGTGTGAAGTCATGTGGCACCCCGGCATGATGTCGAGATTTTATATTAGAGGATACATATGCAAGCACATGTTACAAAGCACATGCTACATGTTAATGAGCTGGTAGTGCTCATTAGAGACCACCAGAAATGTCATCGTAGAATCCCCACTCCTCTGAATAAAAATGTAAAAGGAGCCGTGTGTTTCCTTCTGGTGATGTATACTAAAGATCACTGGAGTTGTACATTTAAATACAAGAAAAAGAGAGAGATAGAGGTGCCTGTCCTTATCTGCCACGTTTGTAGGGACAAGAAGTGGGTCTTGATGGGCTGTGAAGCTAAATGCAATGAATCAACGGCAATAATGGGCCGTAGAGATGAATTTAAAATTCAGGTCTTCTGTTCAATCCCTCTACTTGCCTGGTCTTTTAGAAAGTAGTAGAGTTCCCTCTGTGCTGCCAATGATGGGGTTTAATTACTGTAGCCTTTTTGAGCCCCTCTCACACTTTTAAATGATGATGGAAAGATGTATTTCACCTCCAGCTTTGCAAATTCTGTTCTAATGGGAAATTCAAACAAGGTTGGTTTTACTCGAGTTTTGAAAGAAAACAAATTTGGTAATGTCAAAATTTTCATAAAACAGACTTCCAAATGTTGACTAACTGTCATCCTGATGCTTTAGTGGGCATTTAGCAGAGTAAATTTAAAACAGCTGAAATATCTGGAAAAATTAAATAGTAACTCTTGATCTGAGAAAAATATAAATTGATGGAGCAACCTGCATTGGATGCAGAATTAAAATGCACATGGGAAATAAACTGGAATAGCTCACTCAATTTTTGTTCATCACAGGTCATCAAGTTAAAATGAGAAAAGCAAACTTACAGTGTTTTACTAACCTGAATTATGGAACAGCAAGTGGTCTAGGACTGCTCCCATAGCAGTTTGGAAAAACATGGATTTTAAAAAGACTGATTCTTCTGGCAAATTCATAACAGAGTATGGCCATGGGCTGTAAAGGACAGACCACACACATGTTTTGTGGACAATCAGTGACTGGACAAAAGTCTTCCCTCTGCCTTCATGAAATAAACTCAACGGTTACTAATTATTTGCTTCCTCTGTAAATAAAGGTCATGATTTGGTGATATTTCTCTGCTCTGCATATGCTTAAACAATATGAAAATCAACGCACCATCAGGGCAGAGCCATGGCCTTTTTTCAAGTAGGATGAGTTCTTTGTTACATTTTAAAAGCAAAAATGCAAACCCAGAGGAGCACAGATGAGAAGGTCTTCAAAGAGTTCAAACTGAACTGCAGCCCAAATGCAAAACACAAAGATATTTTCTGTCAAGGCTTGAGAAATGCATTTTCCCCACTGGCTAGTGGTGACTTGGCAGCTTTGGCTGGTACTAACACGTCATGAAGCCATCATGTATTTCTACACTTCTTGGATTCCACCTTTCAAATAACCACCAAAATTTCCAGAAGCCCAAAGCATAATTCTCCAAACACATAATTTGAGGCCTTTTACCCTTTCTTCCTTTATCACATGAAACGTATCCACTGACTTGCAGAGTGTAGCTTTGTCAGAAGCTTTATTCTATAATCACTCCAGGAAAGCAGAATACACCTTGCAACACCCACCCCACCCCACCCAGCCTTTTCTTTCTTCCTTTGTTCCCTTCGATGGCAATAGCAGGAAGGAATCTCATACAGAGTTGAGGGTGAACAATCCAGTTAATAACACTGCTGGAAATTCACACATCTGGGATAAAAGCAAGCTTCAGCCTGACAGCTGTTTGAAACATACAGATAGTCTCATCCTGTTGAACAAGAGCTCCCCAGCACAAATTTTAGATGACTCAGACAACGTTTCATTCAACTTTACTAACTTGGGATTTAACCCTCGCTTGTAAAAAACCTGCAAGGTAATTTGCAGAGGCCTGAAGATCAGTGAAGATTAAAAGACCTTCAGCTGACCTGCAGTTAGGAGTGCAGATCTGAGCAATGTGAGTGTTGATCTGCTTTAACTGCCCCAGGAGCTCCGAGTTTGCACCACCCAGCAGAGGACAGAGCCTGGCCCTGGCACTCTCCTCTCGTGCCCAGCTCCATAAGGGATCACATCCTGTAACATCTGCTGCCTCGGGATCCAGAAGGCAAACTGGAGGAAACTGTCAGTCATTCACTACATCTGTCACACCTGTGTGAGCTGCTGCTGTCCAGAGCAGTTTCTGTACCTGCAGAAATTGGGTATAATCCACTTGCAGATCTTTGTCCTCAGCAACAATAATAATAATAATAATAATAATAATAATAATAATAATAATAATAATAATAATAATAATAATAATAATAATAATAATAATAATAGTACTGTGTACAATCTGCTGGCCAGAAAAACCGCTTTCATTTACAATATGAATAATAATAACAATTTCCTCTTCTCTGCTAGGCAGACTCACTTTTTGCTCCTGCTTATTTTTGGCTCTGTCTACCCAATGTTTTGAGCATTTCCTGCATGATTCGAGAAGGCAAAAGCTGCCCATTCCACTCACAAGCATCCCAATAAAACTTTTGGTGCTACAAACTACTCTACACTTCCTTTAATGACATTCAGCAAAGAGACATCTCCAAAAACCTTTCAGCTGTTCCATCAGCAAAAACAATGCTTTCAGGAGAGGTTTCCACCCCGTTTTTTAGGCAAGAGAGATGGAGATCAAAACAAATTGTTTCAGCACAGGGGAGGGAGTAGGCAGGATGCAAACATGAAGGCATACAGGGCGTACACACACAACCAGTATTTCACTGCAAGGACCTATAATCTGGCAGTTGGACATATCCAGCTTTTCTTTAACCTTTTGTTCATTGCTTTAGTAATTTTATCTCTTGATGACAGATGAGGTGGATATTACTAGGAAACTAAATTATTTCTTTGACTCAGTGTTCTGCAGGGAGAATGAGGGAAACATGCCAAAATTGGAGAGAAATTTCCCGGGGGCAGAAAATGAAAAATTAATGAAATGCTAGGCAACATGCAAGTATGTCAAATGACCAAAAAAAAGGAATAAGAACAACTAAAATCAAACAATGCTCTGGAGAGGTCAGGAGGATCAGCAAGTCAGGAGCAAGAGCCTGAAGAACCTTTATAGAGGAAACCCTTTAACTCCTCATGAGGAGCAGATAAGAGACCAGGCAAGCTCAGGTTCAGGACAGACAGTGAGGAACATCAGTGAGCCTGGCCAGAGCACTGGGAAAAGTTACTGGCAGTAACTTGAATAAAAAGTGACACACATTCACAGGAGGGGTGTAAAGGTGAACAGATCTATTTATTTTTCCTGTCTAGAGGTGACAGTGAGGACAGATCCAGAATGAATAAGCCAATCCTGCTGAATTTGTTTTCAAGAGACAGGTACCTCCTCTATAGTCAATAAGCAAGTGCAGAAGACAGTGTAGATATGCAGTAACTTAGCAGGTAGGGGAAAAGTAACATGTGGGCTAGTTTTCCTTATTGTACATAAAGCTGTGTACATATTATTGCATATGGAGGTGTTTTGGACCTGTGATCCAGTTATTGAAAGGCTGTGTCAGCACCAAGCCCATTTGCTGCTCCCATCCTGCAGTCACTCAGCTGCATGTGAGCTGAGCAGTCCCAGCCTGTAATCCCAGCTTGGGCTGCCAAACTGACTCTGTGCACTGATCCTGCAGTGGCCCTGCATTTGTTACTGCAGTTCCAGCTTGGAAACAGCTCTCTCTTGCTGGGAGACAGCAGGAGAAGACTATGGATTTAGTTTTAAACTCAAGAAGGCACTTAGGAATATGGCTATGCTACTTTGGGACAGGGCTGTTTTCCCAGATTAGTAAGTGACACTTCAGCCTGCTGATAAAAAGACTGATGTGGAAACACAAAGAAATGAGAAAATAGGTCAATCACTCACTTCTGAGAACAGAAGAGAAAGGGGATAATGCTGGAAAACAAATACTTGATAGGAAATCTGACTAGATGATGGTGCAGGATATTGACCAAGAAAGAATCACCAGTGACAGCAGAAAAAAAATCACACAGGCCAGTGATGGAGAACAGAAAGCACCTGATTTACAAAAAGGAGAAAAAGACTTCTTGTGGTCCATATCCCAAACATGTTCTGCCAGGCACAGTAATAGCCTCCAGTCTCTTTAATTCTCTTTTAAAAGGATTAATTTTCTATCAAGGCTGTTTACCAACAAGTCACATGGTGAGAATAGAATATCTGCTGGTATCAACTAGGCTGCATTCCCCTACCACAAGCAGCCAGCATTTCTGTTTTACAGAAGCAGAGTGGGGAGAATTGTCAGATGGTGAGAAAGGTGCCAAGACTTCTTTGATGGAAGGTGATAGACAGGTCTCACACTTCTATACCAACTGTTTCAAAGACTGATTTTTCAATCACTTTTAATAATTTCTCCTGGATCCAAAATGAATGTGGACAGATGACATGATACCCAGACAAAACCTGACTCTCCCAGTGGGAGGAGGAATATTCCTGTGGTTTGTATGAACTTGACTTTTGAAGCCAAAGAAAGTAACATTTTTCCTACATGCAGCCATTACATTTCCTTTCTATGCATCTCCTCCTTCCTGTAAAAGAAAAACACTCACGAATAAGTGAGATCCAATATATATATATTTATGTATATATATAAAGTGTGATGCTGGAAGAAACCTGCTGCCAGAAACCCTGCATGCTTTGAGACTGAAGCCATGCTGAAATCCACTGGAGCCCTTCATTCACAGCTTGGTGGGCATCTTCCAAAACCCTGCACAAAGCTGTACCCCAGGGCCTCTTCTGCAGGTGTGAGGAAATTCATGGATTTTACATCAGGAATGGCACAACATGAGAAACAACCCCATTCCTACCAGATTGACTGGCAGGCTTTTCTCTCGAGCATTTCACCAGTTCAACAAGAATAAACACGTTGTAAATGGCTGTCCACCAGCAGTGTGGGGAGTGAAGTGATGCCCACTAAACCCAAGCCAGACAAAAGGCAAAGAGCCAGCTGGCACCTGTCAAAGGAAGCCAACAGTAGGCAGAAAAGGCACGAGGTGGAAAGGAGAGTGCCAGATTTTGACCTCAGGTCTGTCTGTGTTGCCTTTTGAGTCCCTGGGTTTGGAAATGGATTTGTGCAGGTGTAACCAGCACTTTGACTGCATTTATTGCAGCATCAGGTTTAAAGCACTGGTTCAGTGGCACAATGATGAGCAATGACATCACAGCCCAGATTTGCTTTTGGGTCTACAGCTGTTGATCTGAATTTCTGGCAGCCATCTCCATGAGCTCAGGTTTTCATTGGGCTCTTTGTTTGGTACCGGCTGGGTCCTCAGCAGCTGCAGTCAGCAGCTGTAATTTCACATTGCTGCAGTGAAACCCAGGGGAGCTGCTATGATTTGTCCCAGCTGAGGATCTGGCCCACAGGAGGAGAGAGATCACATCATAAGGGAAGCAGCTTCACTGAGGAGCCATCGAGTCTGCCATCTGGCTTTGCAGCATGAGGGGCTGACACTTTAACAGAAGGAGAGGAAGGAAAGACTCCACTGAGCCCCTATCTGCATGTGTGGCCCTGCACCAAAGCTGGGTGGGGACATAAATCCCTGCATGGGATCCTTTCCTACCTGGAAGAACCAATCTTTGCCCCGGGTATTGCTATGCATTTTCCTCCATAGAAATCAGCTGCATCGCCACGACTCTAATTCATTCACTGGCACAAGTGAGTCCTAAATAAAACTCAGCACTTTGCAGATTTGAATTACACACATACACACACATACACAAAAAGAAAAAAAAAAAAGGGAAGAGAAAAAAAAAAGCAGCCTTTTTTGCTTCCCTCCAAAATCCAACACAAAATAATGACCAGAGGAGGCTGTGAGTGACTTGGGAAGTAATGTCACAGGGAGAGATGAACCTCAATGAAATGGCCATGTGGGAAGAGGAAGCATTGTGCAGGGTCTGGCTGCCAGGCTCCTGGGGAAGAAGTGTCTCCAAAATCCAGGGATGAGCCCACTCATGGATGGAGCCCTGCTATTCAGGGCTCTTCAGCATGTGAAAGGATGTGCACAACCCACAACAGTTTATCCCTGGGTCCCTTTTCTGCATTTACACCTTAGATATCACATCACCTTGTGATGTACCCTGACCCTGGGGTATCCCACAGCCTCTCTGTGGTCCTGACATCCTTGCTGAGTAACATTAGAAATAAGCCTCTGGAAAACCCCAGCAAGAGGCTGGTTCATCAACAGACATGTCCCCAAGGAAGCCCCAACCCTCACTTGTGCAACTCACTCACAAGGCCTCCTTGGCTCATCACTTAATTACGGAGAAGGCCAAAAGAATTTAATTTGGATAAGAGGTGTATGTGGCGGGCAACCACTGAAATAATATTTCAACTTGTCAGAGCATCTCCTCGTGAGAAGATCTCAATATTATGAGGTTAAGAAAATCTGAATGTGAAGCTGAGCCACAACACAAAAGCTGTGCTATCTGTCAAAGTCATCAACAGCCTTGTCGGTGGGATTTAACAGCCAAACTCCCAGCCCAGGGCCTGTCAGCTCTGTCTCCCACAGCAGATAACGCAGTCAGCAGCAAAACTCTTTCACATGAGACAAAGAAATTATTTGACCACAGAAGTGAACTTTGGATTTTAGATTTTCCTTCTCCTCATTGGTGATGAGCGTGTAAAAGGAGGTGAAAAAAAGAGCTGCGAAGTAACTGAAAAAGAGATACAAGTATTTCTGAATTAGATGGGAAGCTTTTCTGTCAGAGGATTGTACACACCTGATCTTCAGTACTTCCAGGACTGCATCGCTAAAAAAATTCCTACTTTAACAAGTAGGTTTGAATCTTCTACAGAGTAATAGCTGACCTTGATAATCACTGATCAGAAAGCACTTTAGTGTGGAGCAATTCCCTTGCAATTCATGTATAAAACCTTTCATAGAGCTCTCACTATTGCTGAAATGGATAGAAGGAAACAGAACTTATGCTCAGCCTCCCCATTCCCATGCAAGGAATGACAACAGAGTGTAAAATTAAAAATTTGAATTAACTAAGTCCAGGAAAACTCTAACTGGGGGATTTCAGAATGTCTGAAATGGAGTGAAAAGCTGCTTCCTGAGTGGCTGCACTCAGTGCCACAAGCCACAAGCCAGCCCTGTCCTGAGCTGAGGGTGGTGAACAGAAAGCAGGTTTGCTCTGATGACAGTGCTCTGAGTGCTTGGGCTGCTTTGTGACATTCCCTGCTTAACTGGGAGCACATGGTCACCTCCAGCTGCAGGGAGCTGAGCCTGAATTCCTCTCCTGCCCCACTGCAGTCAGTACAGAAATTCAAACTCCAAACACATGTCTTCATAGGTGATTTCAGAGACACACACCTGAGTTGCTGCAGGAGCTGGTGTCCTGCCTCACCACCCTGCACACTCCCAGTGCTGAAGGCACCACCAATGCTGCTCTGAGGGCTTTTGTACTCACTGGAATCACTTGCTACAAGCAAAGGAGTATATGGCCTTTCTCTCCAGAGGAGCTAGCAAATTAGCCCTCTAAACCTGTATCAGCTGGGCTGTGTTAAAAGGGAGAGCCTTCAATCTCTGCAGTAAATCTGTAATTCAGACAGCGTGCAGAGCAGCAGGATAAGGGGGGCATCTGACACCAAACAGATGTCAGATTTTCTCTCTTTTTTTTCTCCTCTCCGCCTAGTCTAGACACTGGGTCTCACGTGCTCCCACCTGGGGACACATCTGCTTGATCAGACTCCTGGAAATGAGCAGTGATGCAGCTTGTGTGGATCACTCAGAGAACCTTCTCTGAGAGATCTGACACCTTCATCATCACAGAGTGGTGATGACACCCCCGCACAGGCTGGGGGCAGGTGCTGAGGCGAGGGTGAGCTGATCTGCTCTGCCTTTCAAACCAAGCTGACAAATCCAGAGGCAACAGCAGCAATGTTCAGTGCTGGAGGGCAAGTGATTACTCAATGCCACAAGGCAGACAGTGGAGTGTACCCTGCACCAGACACCCCAACCAGCCACTGCAATCCCATTAATGAGGACAGGGATAAAAACAAGCCACAAATCTCCCCCACTATCTAAGTCTGAGACATTTGAAACACTGTCCTAAAATTCTTGTTCTTCTCAATGTTTGCAGGTCACCTCTTTGATAAACTAGTTTCCAGCTAAATTTTTAATGACAAGTGAGGCACTTGTCATTAAGGCACTTGTCAGTGCTCCCAGGGCAGGACAAGGCCCTGGGCCTGTGCCACTTCACAGTGTGGTGCTGGAGGGGAGGCTGCTAGGCTAGGGGACCCAAATCTCCACCAGCAACCCCTGCTCAGCTTCCTGAGAGCACAAACATTGCACCCTCAAGCCTAACAGTAGGAAAGAAATTTCAGATGTTTGAGATGTTTAAGATAAGTGGGTCAGTTAGCAAGGCTGCACAAATGGCATTTCCAGAAGGGTGTTGTTATTTATACATCACCGTAGGGGACTCTGGAGATTCAAAGACAAATAAATCATGACAGACTCCTTCCCTGAGGGACTTTGTAATCTACAGCTCCAACCCTCACGGATGGTGAATGCTTCCTGTGAGGTGATTGGTGCTATCCTCTCCCACTGACTTTATAACAGACACAAGGATGCTTAACACCTTGAAAGACAGCACTTTCAAATTACTTTCATCTTCAGCAGTAAGGCCACTTACACAGTTTAAACATAATCAAGTAGCAAATGATAACTATACCAAAAAAGAATATTCTGCAAACGACAAGACCTCCTGGATTTTCATCTCCAACTTCTACACCACAGGAATTTGCTGATAGGAGATGGACGTCTCTGAGAGGTTGAACTGAAAAGTGACCTCACATGAGAATGCAGTGAGACACAAGTGAAAACATCACAACCCAAAGCTGACCTTCAGCACTGGCTGGGACAAGACACCTCACTGCTCTAAACTGCTTCTGGGGTATTTCTTCATTTGGGGTTTTTTAAGTGGGTTTCTTTACCATTTCCATTTCAGCCACTTCATAAATGTTAGTTGTGTAATAGTAAACCATCTACAGCAGAAAAATTCCTTTCCTAACGAATAAGTGATCCAGATGGAAGAGATGCAGGAGTGTCCTAGATCTTCAGACTATAAATTTGATTCAGCTGCTGCCTCCAAGTTCAATCTTTTAATTAAATTTTCTCCTTTTATAAGTGGTTTTGTGTTTGGGAGGGGAGGGGGAGGATTTCTTTCTTTCAGGCATTGAACCTTGCACCAATGGGCTTGTCCTTTTTTTCCCTGAAATCTTACATCTCCAGGTAACTTAAGCTGCTTCCCCCATGTAATGATTGGCATGCTGTAATTCCATAACAGTTTCAACAGAGAGACAGGTCAATCCTTGTAATGAAGCTTATCTCGTGGAAGCTGTATTATTTGAGGCAGATAGTCAATGTAATATTTATGTGCTCTATTTATTAACACCTTTGATGACCAATGGTGAAGGTTATTTGTGTTTGTTGAGGGGGTTTTAATCAAATTGCCTATATTTCTGTATAGACAGGGAGAGATCATAATGTTATTCTGGCAACTGGTACAGAAACAACCCTTCAAATCACTAAAAAAATAAGAACATTATTATATGAGCAGGAGGAAAAATACTGTTCACGATATTAGCACTTTTCATTTGGAGAACTCTAAGTGTTTTGAAGAGATCAGTGTCCATTAGAATCAATTAAGTAACCTTTTAAACTTCAAAGTGATCTGTCCATGTTCAAGTCTTACAAGCAGAGGGACAGCGAAATACAGCCATGTGGGGTTTGACATCACAAATATCCCATAAGAACCTCACTGTGAGCAATGCATACATGTGGAGAAGAGGACACAGGCCCTGCAACCTACATGCCTCAGGAGCAGGACCCACTTTTCTGTACTTCCCTCTCAGCTGCAAAACTTCCCCAGCACACATACATCACTCATATTACCCTCTTCTATAAGCAGTTGAAGGTATGAAATACACTGGGGATTTTAACATCCAATTAACTCTAGAAAGGGACAGAACAACTTTAATACCCACAGCTTCAAAAATTTTCAAGAATAAATCCTGTTAGTACAAAAACAGCTTCTAGTTCCAGAGACAGTAATATAAATACAGGTAATGTCCTAAAAATAAACATCTTCCCAGGTGGATAGAGACAGGATGAGACAGAAGAGAGGTGTCAGCTTATTTACAGACCAGTGTGAAACAGCACAAGACTTTCCAGCCTAGTCATCTTCTGTTTCCCAAAGGACTCCTTAAACATGTTATTGTTTTCACTGGGATTTCATTCCAGTGGGGGCAAACAATCCATCAAAGATATATATACTGCTCTAAAATGCTGCTTTATGAGGTAATCATAAACATATTCATATTAAATTTTATTCCTGTGAAAGATGAACAGCAGCAGCACATATACGAGCAGTTCCTCTAACTTAAGTTCCACATTTTTCCAATTCACTGAGAAAACCAGATTTCCTTTCTGTCTTGCATTCCAGACAGGGCCAGATTTCAAACGAGGAATGTCTTTTGCAGGTGTAATTTTTGCATAATTAGGGCACCCTCATTTGTGTGCCAGCCTTGAGAAGAGAGAGACAGGCTAAATCCTCATGCTTCCTTCTGCCTCTATGTGGCTGCATATCAAAGACCTAGAAATATTCTGCACCCTAAATTCAGTTAGAAGGCTAAAAACAACAATAAAGGCTCAGGGCTTCAAAAGCCATACCTGAATGCTCTGCATTAAGCATCACATCTTCCATTTAATAATCTCAAATTTGACTACTTGCTACTCAGATCAAATTCAGATTTCTGCTCCTATCTTGTTAAAGCAACCTCTCAGTCACCAGCACTGCTCTAAGACAGCAGTGGGAGCACTGCTTAGAAACTCATCCAGACAACAAGAAAAAAAAAATACAAAAGAACATAACTTGTGCTATATATGCATTGTTCAGGCCACTTGCAAAAGACAAAGAGTTGTGAAAGCCAGAGAGAGAAATCTGAGCATGTGTGTGCATGTAAATATTTATATCATCCATACCTAGACAGACAGAGAGAGATACACATATATAGATGTGGATGGTATAAATCTGTCAGATTAGCAGCCTATATAAAAGAAGTGCAACACCACTAGCAGTTGAGATAGACAATTCTTGGAAATGCTTTTGTGTGGAAGGAGCTTTTTGCTTTGCCATCCATATCTGTGAGATACCCAGCTTTCTACAAGATGTGGCCTCACTGTGTGTTGCTCTCCTTCCTGGATGGCATTAGTCATTTGTCCAGGTCACACTGCATGCATGGCATGGCTCTTTTTGGCTGCCACCTGGTTAGGATGTTGTGAGTGACATGGTTGATTCCAAGGGCTGAGTAATGCTGTGCTCTCACAGAGCAAATGAAATGTGCTTTCCACTGTAACTCTTGAAAACTTCAAAGTCCCCAATGCACTTTCACTTAATGTCTCTGCAGTGGAATTACTGTCCCAATTTTACAATGGATTTGCTCATACTATGTACCTGAATACAAGATTTTCCTGTAGACTTGTTCCTCAGTATGTGACAAGCAGTTGAGGAGCAAACAGCTTTTTACCACCTACCTGTTTTTGTGTGCTTGGGAGTGACTCCAGTGCTGTTTCACAGCATCTGAGCTGGGCTGAATGGCTGCTGCTGTGACAATAATGGAGATGATAACATTTTTATCTAATAGCACTTGATTTGTTTCTATTACATACAGTAATAAGGTTCTATAATACAGGCAGTTGTATGCATGCTGTGCCCTGCCAAATAACCCAGTTTAAATTTCTATGAACAGGCATAATATATCCCATCTCTCTGTCCACAGAATTCTTCCTTTGTCCATAATTTGCTTTTGAACAATTTTTATTTGCAAATAAAAGTGCTTGAGAGGCATCATCTCATTTAGTTAGGCCCTGAGAAAGGCAATATGGCTTGAACACTGGCTGATAGTCATCTGTCTTCCAAATAGTAACTGCTTGCAGATCTAGGAAAGTTGTGTAAGTGGATTTGGTGGGACACACAAGGTATTATTTATACTTCCTTGTATGCAAATCTATCCTTAGATGTATTTGGGTTTTTTTCCAAGTCTAAGAGTTCTGCTATTGATTTGGAGACTCAAAGGTCCCCTCTGCTCTCGAGCAGGTTTAAAAACAACTATGTCATGGGCTCTCTGGTGTCCAAATACCACTGTCTTGATCTGCAGCCAGTTGCTGTGTGCTCCAGTTTGAGCTGGAGAAAGAAAAAGTGCTTGCAGAGCACCCATCTGCACAGACAGAGGTGGAGATACTTCTTGGCTTAAGCCAGTGCTGAGGACTGAAAGATACCAAACATCAACTCATTCTTCACACAGGAAGAAAATGCTGAGGAACCAGTTATTTCCTGTTTTCCTACGTTGCTAGTCACACCTGGCAACAGGAGATGCTTTTAAACCTCCATCTAGCAGCTACTCTCATTTCTGAAATTATATCGTTCTATAATGGATTACACCAAAAGAGAAACAAATCAGAAAATATAAAAAGACACAAAGGTCAATAAAACCTGTTTTGGAGTATCCATCAAGTGATGCTTACTGTCATGAAAAGGTGCCATTTCTCTAAGAGCATTACAGACTGAAGCAGTTTGTGCTGTGATGCATAGGAAGCAACAGGGATGTTGCAAACAATCCACAGACTGGAGAGCTGCACTCCACCTCAGGCCATCCAGAGCAGGAGGACAATAAATCCTCCTTCAATCCCATTCACAAGTCTTGGCACATCAGATGGGAGTGCCTGGAGTAATATCTTATAAACCTCATCTGCTGCCCAGCTTCTCAACACTCTCAGCATGAGACTCTGCACGTTCACCTCGGCATCAACCAGTGATTCTCACTGTCCTAAAAGATCCTTTAAATTCTGGTAGCTGAACCACAGGACAAGAAAAGGGATAAGCCTCATTAATTAAATGGTGCAACTCTGAATGGTTGGGTCATTTCTAAGACAAACATGTGAAAAACAGATCCAGGGGACCTCAAGACATCATTTGGTTCATGCCACCCCCACAAGTGGCAAAACCCTACTCTTTTTACTTAAAAATTCACAGGGACATAGCTCTCAGTTTAGAATGCAGCTGTGAAAAATTAGTAGCCCCCTTCTTGCCTTTTTCTTGTCTATAAGAAAAAAAAATCTCAACTTCAACATAGACATTTACATCAAAATCACATGCATGTGGAAATGCCAACGTTTTTAGTGAGATGTACACCTGTCCTGCCTTCCTACTGTCTCTTGACTTCCTCAAGGATGTATCTGGGTTTGGCTTGTTCTGCTCAGGGAAATTGTCATTTCTATTTAAACTACAGCAATGGAATGTTAAGGAAAAACTGATGTGCCACTTAGACCCCTAATCCTCACTGACATTTTGGGCTCCTTTGTATTGAGCTGAGTTTTCCTGATTATTTTCCTGATTTCCAGGCTCACAGTTGCCATTCAGCACATCACAGGAGATGCTTTTTGTTGTTTATTACTTGTTGCCTTGAATTCATAGCTAAATGACTATAACCTGGCCCCAAAAATACTCACAAACCCCAAATCTCTCTGTATATCTGTAGCCACAGAAAGCAAGAGGAGCAGGCAGCACCATGCAGGACAGAGTATAAGACAATACCTGGCTGGAGTCACCAGGGCATGTGCATTTCCTGGACTGGTGCAGTTACAGTCCACCCATAATAAAACCTCCAGAATCTCTGACAATTGAGCCCAAGGCATAGGAGAAAAAAAAAATCTTCCTAAATGAGGCATCAAAATGCAAAAGTACAAATCTATTCTCCATAATGCATAGGAGCATAATATATCTGAATACCCAGGCATCAATTAAAAATCAAGTACTTCTAAGCACATCAACCAGGTAGAAAATATGCCTGGATTGACTGAAAGGATGCCCTGTCCACCCTTAGTAAGGCTCATTTATTCACTTAAGGAAATACAATCTTAAAAAACTTGCTCTAGTCTTTGATCTCCAGTCATCAGTACAAAAGGCATTTGGAGTACTGCTCAGACTTAATTAGCTTGCTCCTTTTTTATACATGATCTCAGTCACACTCTAATTAATCCATTTATGGTTTAAAATCTATCAGTCAAATCCCATACTTATTCTTAAGACAAGTTCAGAAACAGATCCACTGCTCCTCCTAATTTGTTGCACTACAAAAAACATCTACCCCTCCTCTGGACAGTCCCCCTTTCCCAGCCAAGGAGAAAACCCAGAAAACAGACACCTCCAAGGAGTAACTGAACTTGGATCACCCAGAAATGGGGGTCCTCAGTACACAGAATAAAAAAGGAAGTATCAGTCTTATTTTGTAAAAAAGGAGAATGATGAAAAGCTGAACTCCACCTCCTGTATTGCACTGAGCCACTGCTGCACATAATGCTGAGAGCTGCCAAGAGATTTAATTAGGATACAAAATCCAGCAGTTTAAGAATTCTCCCTCCTTAGAACATTCTTAGGGATTTGCTCAGAATTAGAGGATGGTTTAAACATTAAAGGGGTTTTTTCCCTTTAATGAGATCAGCTGCATAGTGGAAAATGAGACTTTATTTATCTAAATATCACATGAAGAACTGAATAATTTAATAACCTCGCTCAACTAAATCCAACCCAATATATTTACATGTCTTTTTTCTTCTGCATATAAAATACTTATTTGGTGTTTGACTTCCAATATATAAACAATTCTTAGCTTTACAAACCATAAAGATAAATAATAAGAATTCTGTATTAAAAATCATCAGCTATGTTTGCTAAAAATAAGAACTCTTCCAGTTTCTATTATATTCAACTCTGAAATCACAGGATTATTCATTTATCTAGATCTCAGTGATTATTTCTGGACATAATAAAAATTCTACCTCATTTAATTGTGTTATGTAGCATTCTAAAATCAATGATTGTCCATTTTAGATCAAGAATAGCACTGGGAATCAACAGCAATCAATTGATCATAAGGGATCTAGGATTGACTGAGTTATGCATTTGGTTAAACTCAGCTTTACAGAAAACTTTAACATTTCAAGGTCTGGCAAATAAAATCTAGTACATCTATTTCCTTTTGATACTGCTTTATCTATCACTGGGGCTAGGTTTGGCCACCTTTGCAAACATTTACTGTCTCAATGGAATGAATCATTCAGCTTAGGTTAATTTAGTTCAGTAAAAGCAGTGCAATCAGTTCCCCCAGCAACAAGAGAAGGACTGAATATTAGGGGAAAAAAACACAACAGGAGTATTTGTTTTCCCTTGCTGTCGCATCAAAAAGAAATTAGTGTGGAAAACTGGGATCTAATAATTTTGTACAGGTTGCCCAAAAATAATCAGTCTAGTTTATTACCTAAAAATAATATTTTAAACCTTTTAAAATACAAGTATATTTTGATTAGTAAAAAAACCCAAACCTCTTCATCCAGCACAAGTAGATTTACTTAACTAAGGCAATTTCACAGTGCAGGTTTTCTGCATTTTACTGAAATCCAATTTCCATTCTTAGCAAGTTTGGTATAAACTGTGAATGAAAAGTAACTTGGTAAATAAGAATAAGATTGTTCACTATTTTCTAAGTGATTAAAGCCTAAAAGTTGCAAATAGGAGAAAGAAATTTGAAGCTATATAATTGCTTATATTTGAGTATAATGTATTCTCTGGCTGGCAAAACTGCCAGATTTGGTGTAAACCATGTACTTTTGCAAATCACCATATCCTAAAGTTTACTAAAGCAGACCAAGTCTCACTTGTAAAAAGATCAAAAAAGCAAAAATAAAAACCAAAGACACTTCTGATGTTAATTACAGAGACTGGATGGACTCCATGGTGTGATGACTTTAGGGTGCCTCTGCCCACTTTGGTGCATCTCCTCTCCCCGTGTAAGTTTGTGGCCATGCATGAGCTCAGCAAATGGAAAAGCTTAATTTGTGCACAGCTGCCAGTGTGCATTTTGCTCAGCAGTCACCTTCTTAGCAGGAAAGCACACACTTAAATTAATATTTATTAAGGACCCCTAATGGCCCTGGCCAATTTGTGTGCTTTCACTTCAGTCCATGGCTGCCTAACAAGAGCATGGGATGAAATAAACCAGTGCCTCCCTATGCAATATCTGCTTCCCTGGTTGTAAGCAGGGAATGCATGGCTGTGGTGGGGGAGGGGGAAATGCCAGTGAGGAAGTTTCCACCTCAAGGAGCCTCCCCTTTCAGCTGCCAACAGCACGTAGAGTGGCAGAGTGTGGATTGCTGCTGTCTCTCACTGCTCCTTTCCAAGTCAAAGATGCTCCACAGTCAAGTAAAGCAGACAAAAAGTAAGAGAGAGAAACAGAGCAGGTTGCAAAGATGCACTGCACAGAAATAAAGCCCCAGAGCGCTGTGTGGATTCAGGAGTATCTTCAGTTGTGGGATTCAGTCTCTGTTTTTTCAGGTAAGAATACTTTGGAGCATTTCTAACTCCCTGGTTCCTGCTGAGCCTTCCCTTTCCATGGGGTTGGGGCAGGTGCAAACTCTCCTCTTGCAGCACAGTGCTGGAAGACAACTGGAGAGGCCAACATTTGGTGGTTTTGCTCCATGGGCTGCAAATGACTTAAAATAGAATCAAAGGATAGAACAGAGAAATGGCACAATATAGGGGAGAATTAATCCCATTGGAAAGACATCTAAAAAGAAATGGAATGCATCACTCTCTACAAGTGTCTACATCTTGAAATTAACAACAAAGAGGTTCGTGATTAGCCCAAATGAAGGTGTAAATGTTGTAAACTTCTGAAGAAGGATCTATCAATCCCACCCACAACACCTTCAGAGAGCTGAGATCCTTGGATACCTTTGAGTTTCCTCAGGGCAGAGTTTTGCCATTAGTAGCAAACCAACACATTTAGGCCAAATAACACCAGTCTGCTTTAGAGGGGGAATGCTTTGTGGAAAAAAGCGTGAAGTATAAAGGAAGATTCTCAAGAGTTTAGGCAAAAGCTGATGGTGTAACCACTATCAACACATTTCAAACCTCTGTGCTGACTAATATAAGATCCCAAACTTTGTGTGCCTGACACACAGCAAACACCAAAGTGCACCATGCATTAGCTTGAAACCTGAGGAGGTAACACTTCCCATGGACAAGACAATCTCTAAAGACAATACACATAGAGTAGGAGAAGGGAAGGTGCACAATCCTATTTATGCCATGAACAAACTGCAGCATCGGAGTGAGGAAAGGCCATCCCAATCCAGCCTAGTCAAATGTTCAAGGGCTGTCCTTCTTTTTCAAAGAAAACAAAAATATGAAAATTCTTATAAATATTTGGGTTTAAGAAGAGAGTGCATGTATATAAGAGTATAAGCAGTGAGAACACAACATCAGTTTTGGTATACAGACATTTAAAAGATTGATGTTCTCAGGATATGAGTAAGGAGCAGACACTTTCCCAGCGCTAGCACAGCACAGTCTCAAGATGAAATGAAAATGAGACTGTGCTATCAGTAGTTCACTTCTTATGCCAGGTTCTCATAGTCTGCTTTTCATTTTCATCAAGCCTATTTCATTACCACTGCCTTGATGCAAATTAGGATGAAGTCATCATTCTCTAGACAGATATACATTTTTTGTTAGAAAGGCGATGAACCCAGTTTCTGTTCCTGCAAACAGTAATGCAGTGAGCAGTCTAATTTTCTACAGATGGCTTAATGAGGCTGCATATGCATAAAAAGGTATCCATAGGCATATTTGCAATAGAAAGGCCATGGTTATCTCTTAGTTGCAGGGTCTTCCAGAAACCCATGTGATTACCATTGTTGAGAGCAACCAAAGCAATGCTATGAATGCCTCATTAGAACAAATATTCCTAAACTGGGATTTACTTTTATACCTGGTGCTAATATTCTTCATGATGGTAAAACATTCAGGGGGAAAATTCCTGCACTGTGTAGGGATGGATAATGAGCATGGCCACAGCCAGCACCAGCCTCTGTGATGACCAGAAGTTCACAAATAGTTCTGATGCCAGGATGGCATTGGTGGCTGAGATGCAGAGCTGGCACTGGTCAGAGGTAGCCAGAGCACCTTAAATCCCTTCTCTGAGACCAAGGGAGGGGTGGACAGAGCCAGGTCCCTCCATGGACTGACTAAGTTGCCACTTTTCAGCTTCAAACACATCTCCACGCTCTTGGCTGTATGAAGATACTGGCACTGAGCTGGCAGGGAAGGATGGCCACCTCTGTGGGATCAACCACCCCAGGATGGTGGGCTCTGCCCAGGCAAGGGCAGCATCAATGTAGTGGGGACATCAGACATGTTTTTGTCATGGGGATGGGAGTAGTGCTCATGGGGAAATCTTCAGCAGCCTGGTAATGACCCCAAATGCAGGATGTGCCCAGAAATGTACCAGGGGCCAGTCAGGACTTTATCCTAGCAACCATTTACAGTTTTCCCCTGACTACAGTGGAATGTTTCCAGGACCAAGTCCAGCAGTACCACTCCTACATTTCTTCAGTGGCTGTCCTCAGCAGGTGTCTTTAAACTCCTTGGAGGCTGAGCACATTTGATCTGCTGCAGCCCTTTATTCTTGAAACAGACCAGCTGTGATAATTTCCACCTCTCCTGTGTAATTTTTATCCAAATTCTGACTGCAAATTGCATAGCAATGCATTTTGTCACTTTGCTCATGTTTTGCCTTGCTGATCTTTATCATGGAGGCACACCTCACGGGGATTGAGAAACATGAATTTTTGTCACTGACAATCACATAGATGTCACATGCATTCACCATGGTAGGAAAGGGATAACCAAGTTGCCACAAGGGAGAAAACAAGTCAGCCCCAGGTACTCTTGGGTGAGAGTGAGGGGTTGGAAACTGTTCCCTTGCTGTCTGCATGGAGCATGGACCCTGCAGCTACCCAGGAGCTCAATAAGGAGTATGTGGCCCAGGGATATTCAAAGAGATCTTGAAAGGAAACAGCTGGTGTTTCAAACTCCCCTGCGTGTTTCTGAAAAGCTGCATGAAGCATGTAAAAGGAAAGGAAATATTTGTCTTTAAAAAAAAAACAAAAAGTCATTAAAATCTTGGAAGATGTGACACCATACAAGTAGATAGAAGTAGTTCTTGGAAAATATATAATACAATATTTGTTCCATAGGTTCCAACATTAGACCAGGAGCCAAGAAGACACTCCACTTTGCTTAAATACAGACCAAAGACCTGGTATGGGCTAACAGATGACGTGGTGACTGTGAGCTGGAACACACCCATGTAGGAATGGATAACAAAACCAACCCAAAATCTGGGGGAACCCCATATAGGAAATAGTAGTGATATGAGAAATGGTGCCATATTTGTATATGCAATGCAATTGTACTGAAAATACCTACAAAAATTGGAACTGGAAGAGACTGGATAAGTCCAGGGTTAACAAAAATAGCACTGTAAAGCACACACAAATTGGAAAGTTGTTCTGTTATGTAGAACAAATAGATGTCCTGGCTCTGGACCCAGAGCTGTTGTCGAAATAATGATGAGTGAGCCAGGCAGAATCCATGGTCTGTTACACAGATGAGAAGGAACCTCTCAGGGCCCATTACCAGCCCAGGGTTAGACCTCATTAACCCTCGTTAAGCCAAGGCAGATTACATGTTGCAAAGCAGATCTGAATTTGGCTTTAGATTTACTGCTTGTTTACACTAGCAGATCAAACAGCCCATTTCTGCTACCAGACACCCTCACTGACCACTCCATGCTTCCCTGGGAAAATTCTAATAAAATAACTGTGCTATCCTGCATTGGTGCAGCTCTTTCCATCCCAGTCAGACTGGTCTAACCACAGGTCTCATGATACTCTTTAGATAAATGTGCTCTCCCTGCCCATCTTGCAGGATATTCTGAGGAGGTTTGGCCTCCTGGAGTCTGCATGAGCTGAGGAGCAGCCAGCTCCTCTTCCCTCCTCCAGAAGCTGGAATAGATGGTCATTTCTTTGAAGTGTGACATCACAGGTTGTATTTGATGAGTAAACTAAATGCAGGGAAGTCCATGCTCTCTGCTGTTGAATCAATAGTGCCTGGCAGGATTTTAGCTTGGTCTGTTCCTAAAGAATCTCCCAGCAGGGTAGCACAGGCCACATACTATTTCCCATGAGCATTTTGCATGTAGCCACCCTGCTCTGGAGGCTAAACCATGGTATCAGCACAGACCTGGCTGCATCATACCAGATGCCCTCACTGCTAGAGAACAGTCTGAACCACATTCAACTTGTTGGTCCAGATGCACTCCCAAGTCCAAGTTCAGTGGCTTTCTCAATAAGGTGGTGATTAGTTAGCCTTACTCTGCAGTATGGGAATTACTTCTTGCCACAGCAAGTGAACACACACACAGAGATGCTGGCTTCTGGTCATGGCTCTCCTTCCCCATGCAGAGATCACAGCATGTGGGATGGAGAGAGCAGCCCTACACAGCCTCCATGTCCTTCTGGAGAATGACCCAAAGTCCTGCCCTCTCACTTTGCAAACACAAACCCTACAGCCCTCTGGAACAGCTGAGACAAGACAAAGGAGAGGAAGGGACAGGGAGGATCATGAGAACAGGAAAAGTTCAGGTACAAACCAGACCTGCACTTAAGCATCCCCCAGTCTCTACTGCTGGGGAACTTCATCTCAGTGCATTTCTAGGGGACAAAGTGATGTATATCCATCCCTCTGTGCTGTGCAAACAGGTAGTGACTCTGAGGGTAGCACCAAGACAATCAATCTGCCACAGCTGAGCACATCCAGGTCTGCTGCTGTCACTGGGGGATTTGAGCAGTTGTGCTTTGGGAAACAAAACAAACAGCAGCACACTTCTGTACACACCAGCTCAGACAGCTCATCAAAATCAAACCAGATGAGTGAGGAGGATTTAATTAGAGTTGCCCCCCTCCCTCCCCCAACCATCTGAAAGGTTCAGAGTTTTATTCTTACTAACTTGCAAATTCACTGCTCTAATTCGAAAGGAAAATTCACGATCTCAAATGTCAAGAAGTTATGTTCAATTTCCTTATGGTGTTTTGACCTTCTCAACACGAAGGAAGTAACCCTTAAAGAGCCAGTGAAGCAGGGCTGCTGCAAAGAATATTTATGTTGAAAGGCTTCTGCAGGCCTGTCAGGACAAGGCTCCATGCTGGGGATCTCTCATCCATCTCAGATCCCAGAGATACCTCCTCATTTCAATGGACAAGGTAGAACAAATATCAACATTTTTCACAGAATTTGCAAACACAGTGAACAATCCAACAAACTCCAGTTTAGATTTCAAAATGGAAACTCAAAACTAGTTCTTTTCTAATTGAAATTATCTTTCTAATTCGCTGTACAAAATCAGGAACTGGTTCCTCAGTTTTTGTGTTTTTTAGTGAATTGGCATATCACGCAGTTGAGCAGGGCTATAACATGACTTTGAGAGAAGCATTCTGACATTCCTGGGTGAATTTTGGATAGCTAGCAATTTCTAGAAGTAAATAAATCACTGAGTTTCACTTTGAGTACTGTTGAAAATGTCTTCCAAGCTGAGAGGGAGTCCATATTCATTAAATAGTAATCCAGTTTGTAAAAAGGATAGAGGGATTTCATCCCACCATTTGTAGAAAGAAACTTAGCAACAAATATACAGAAAATGTGAAAATCTCATCTTCTCTTGTCAATTATGAATGCACTCTAAGATGAAGAGGACAGTTCAGTGCAACTGCCACTGGAAGTGCATTTGTTTGCCTGCTGGGAAGTAGCAATCAGCCAGTACAGTGCTCCTTCCACAGTGGTCTAGTTCAAAGCCAGCCTCTGAAAATTATCCACATGTAATATCTGGCTTCAATGAACTTATATCACTCCATCCATCCATCCATCCATCCATCCATCCATCCATCCATCCATCCATCCGCTTTTGGAATGGAAGGCTGCCCACATGCCAAAAGTCACCATCATAAGCTGCATCTGCACCTGCATCCTAAGCTGCAAGGCTGAGGAAGCAAATACGCATGGAAGATGAGCAGCTCCCTTCCCATTTGAGCCCAACAGGCTCACTCAGGGCCTCTGTTGAGCCTCAACCCAGAGGTAACACTGGAAAATGTGCTCAAATGTCTTGTGGAAGAATGTAAACTGCAGATATTGCATGCCAACAACTTGCAGCCTGTCATATCTAAACTGTTTGGGGATTTCCACAGACACAGCACAAGCCTCACTTCCCAATTTGTGCAGAGTTATTTCAATGATTGTCACCACCTTTGTGTGTTCAGCCATGTCAGCTATTCAGCCTTCCTTGCAGGACACGATACATGGACAGAGGATCTCACTGCTAAGGAAAACCCCTTCTTCCTGTTGCAGCAGCGCTGCTGCTGTTGTGGTACAGCAAGAGTGGGGTGAAACTCAGCTCCTGCAAGAGGTCTGTGGCACCAATTTGTGTTGGTTTTCACCCACTGCAAGAAATCAATGAGGTGCAAGAGCAAAAGAAGGATGGCCCTCACTGGCATGAAGTTTTACAAGCATCCTCCTGCCGTTTCAGCCAGCTTGCACATTCCGTAGCACTGTGAAGTTTAAATGCCATGGGATAGATCTGTCTGGCAATAAATTCAGCCAAAGGCAATCTCTTAAAAAGCCATAATTACGTAAGGGTGTGCTTGCTCATTACAATGAAGGATGGAAAATACAGTATGCATCACATAGTGTAATTCAAAATTGATTTCCTATCGTGACACATTTTACAGAGGCTATTCTGCACACTGTTTTTGCCATGGTCCTTTTGCCAGGATTTTTCTTCCCTTTCATCTTTTCCTGTTTGCTCAGTGCAGGAGACTATTTCAAGGCAATGCCTTCATCTTTGCTGCACATTAAAAGCAAAGATAAGGGAGGAGTGCTGCTCCTATCCTGGCAGTTATCCATCACATTTTAAAACTCCTTGAACCAAAAAAGCACATCACTCATTTTATTTTGCTACTCGTCAAAGAAGAGCTGGTTGCTAACAGCAAAAAGAGCCACTTGTGAAACATGCCAGCTCCTGGTCTCATCCTGCCAGTAGCTCTGTCATCTCAGCTCCCACCGACGCTCTGCTTCCTACAAGAATCGGGACCATGCAGGATTGGCCTCTCTTAGAGACTCAGATGGTGCTACAATTACATGTTTCTACTTTGAATACTGTATAAAAACCCTGTCACAACACCCTCAGTTTTCCTTTCTGTTTATGTAGATTTTACCTTTTCAGTTGCTTCAAATTTGTTATCATTTTTGTGCTAATGCTGCTAAATAGGTCTTTATATCCCAAAAATCACTTTGGCACCAACACTGCTTGGCACCCTTGTCTGCAAACTCAACAGAGATACCAAGGGCTATGGTGCAAACTATATTTCCCACATGTGATCTTCTGTTGGACACTGCCCTGGATGTTACTGTGCAGTACCTGTTCAATTTCACAGGTCTGTCAGGTTGCTGCACACCCAGCCATGGTTACATCTACAAAAGGGATGAGCTTCAGCCACTGTTATACAGGTACAACCTACAAGACTGCAGTCCCTGTGGAAATAAAAGCAACGAGCTGCCCATAAGGAGCCACTTGAATAAGGTCACCTGGTGCAAAACCATGCTATGCCCATGCTAAAGCAAACAGCCAATGGGGCAGAGCAGCCTTGGTGGCTCAAAGCCCTCTCTGCTCACACCAAATCCCAACACCTTGAGGTTGGAAAGGCCATGGGCATCACTCAGCGATGATTTCTCTGTTACAGCCTTTCCTCCAGCCTGCCCTGTGAGGAGCTGTGGTTACACTGCAGTATGAGAAATACACAGTATTAGTAAATCCAGGTCCCTTATATGCCCTTTCCTCCTACATGGCATGCTTCAAACCCTTCCTGCAGGACCCTGGGGAAGCAGTTGGGTTCCCAGGCAGGGAAAGATCTGCCTCAGCTGGGCTCAGGCACTGCCCTGCTCCTTGTACCAGAACAGGGCTGCCAGGCCAGGACTGAGGATGGGGGATACAGACATGTATAACAGTGTCTGTCATACAGACACCTGGGCTTCACCTGCTACAAAGAAGCTGCAATTCCCCATCTTCAGAACTTGCATAAACCATTAAGAGATTATTAAATGCCTGGGGTCCAATGAAAATTGGACTTTCTATTATTTCTATTTTTAGAAATAATAATTGAACTATTATTACTTCTATTCTGTAAGACAGAAAACTCACAAACTCAGCGGTTGGATTGGAGCAGCTCAGGAAAACAAAGCAGCCTGACAGCCATACAAAGCCTGTTGGGGTGCAGCTCTTGAAATCCTGCCCTGTGCTTGAGCTACAGCACCATACTTGGTCCCTTTTGTCTTCCCAAAATAGCAGCTAGCAGGGCTGGAGAAGAATCAATTCCCAAGTAAATCTAATGCAAATTGGAACCACACAAAGGAGGCTATTAAACAGCAATGGACATAGGCAGCACCACTCTCAGACCTGCATGACATGTTTCCAAAGAGGCTGATATTAATTAAAAACAGCTCTTGATTTATATATGTTTCTTTCCACTGTGCTTTGTTATTTTAATCACTGAAATACTGGCCACTCATGACCCATTGCATTGTACAGTTTTATTCATAATTAATACATGCACATAATCTGTATTAAGTTATATAAAAAATAATAATGGAGTCTTACCATCAATATAAAACTACAAATTAGGTTTTGTTTGTAGTTTCAATTTGTCCAATAACGATATTTAAACACATCTGAAATTAACCAGCACAGATGTTAATCAGATAGAAGGTCTGCAGTACCTTTGCATGAGTAATGCTACATGAAATAATTGAAATTTCACATTTATGCAACACTTTCCATCTCCAAGGGATCCCAGAACCTATTAACAAGTACATCAGAACAGACATATTTTGCAATATGTTGCCTTCCTGTGACAACTTCCTTCCACGGATTTCGGATCACTTAACAAACAGTAATGAAGCCTCCAATGCCCTGTGCTGCTGCACAGCCAAGGGGACGGGCTCTGCTGAGGGCACCCAGCCCTGACACGGGGCAAAGGCAGCAGGTCACAAGAAAGGCACTGACTGCCCCAATTCAGCAAAGATTTCTATTGAATAAAGTACTTAATCATATATTTAAGAGAGCTTTAATGGATGTAAGCATGGCCTCAAGCATCTTGCTGAATGTGAGTGTGGGGAGAAAAAGAACGTGGGAAAAGTGTGGTGCAGAGTGTGAACACCAGTGGCTCGTGAAGGCAGCTCCTGCCTGCCAGCTCTTTGTCATAATTACTTCAGGTTACACGTGAATAATCCCAGTAAGTTATTTTAGCTGTGTTTTACATGTAATGAAAATAACTAAATACCTTCAGATTCATCACCATTTTTTCATAGATCCCCACATCTTTAACAGGTCTTGCAACTCAGCTTTCTTTTCCAACTGACAAATTTTCCAGCTGACACTTCCTAGCAGCAGCTACATTTCAAATCAAGGATTGTTCTCCCAAACTGGCTGCACTGAATGTTCTTACTTAGCAGCACTTAGCAGAGCTGGGTGAAGCAAGGGGAGAATGTCCCACCCAACCATTCTCTGGTAGGTTGTTCCCAACTTAAGTTTTTGCTGCACTGAGCTAAACCCACAAAGTGCACCAATGTATGGACACCGCTTTGGCATCTTGCCATGGCAGCCTCTCTTTTAGGCATGAGGAGGAACTCACTAAATGCAACTCACTTCAATGCCCTAAGATTTCTTGTATCTGTAATAATGGTTTTGTTTAAAAGATCATGATTTGGGGATCATGATAAAAACAGATATTTAGAGAAAAAGATTTTCACATAAACTGTTTGTTACAACACCAAAATAACTCGAAGCTCTGTTCAGAAGCCTGAAAATCATATTGATTTGTGGGCAACATAATAGCCATTGGATTTTTGTTTCTGAGGCACTAACTCAACACTGATTTTTCTCCCATCATGTTACAGAGGACACAGACAATTCTGTTCAAGGTTTTAGCTGGAACACACTCTTTTTATTTCCCCCTGTGTTGGGAGTAAAGAACCATAGTAAGAAGTCTGGGAGATTGTAGTAGACTTAAAAATTATTATCTTTGTCCTTTAAGAAAATGAGGGTAGGGCCTGCAAAGGAATACCTGAAGTCGTCCAAAAATGTCCATCAAGTGCTAAGCTGAGGACCATAAAACCTCTCCCCTTCTCTCTAAGTTCTGTACTGACAGCAAACCATGTTAGCAAGTGTAATGATTATTTCAGGCTATGGTTTTCTTTTTTTTTTACTCTTTCTTAATAAAGGATGGAAGTCTACAGTTAATTCTTCACCTGCAGCCAGACTCAGCTGAACTCAGAAGAGAAACAATTACGTTCTGTATTTTTCTGCCTATTATTAAGTGCTGGTTTCCAGTTTTGTTTAAATGCCAGTTATCAGGATTCAATTTACCCCCTCCAAGGGGGATGTCTGGTATCATTCTGAGAGTAGTGACTGCAATATATTATGTTAATTGAGCTCTAATAAGCCTCACAGTGCTTTTGCTTCCAAACAGGAATGGAAATGTCATTTTTAAACAGAGTTCACTAAGCAGCTGCCTATACCTTCACTACCTTATTTCTGAATCTGAGAATATGAGGCAGCAGCACAGATTTCCTGGGCATTACAGAGAACACAAGGAAAACCCAAAAGGTCTAACTATTATTAACACAGTCTTCTCTAAAGCCCAGCCCTGTTAGGAAACTAGGAAATCCCACATGAAGAGCTCTTTTCATCAAGAAGGCCTCCCCTGTCAGCAGCCTCCAATAAACTTTAAATAATGAATTTTAAGGCTGTTGTCCCACGTAGCATCAATCTTAAAGACAAGGAGTCTCCAGCAGTGAATTTCCCTTTTGTTTAACTCTCAGCAGAACTGTATTTCATGCAATTAACGTCAGATGCTGCTTGTGCATTTTGATAATTTCATTTAGTTACAGCACAAGAAACGACCATGACCACAAATCCACAGCATCTTTTGCACTCGCTAAAATTTGGCAGTAAGCCTGCAGGGTTATGCAGGCTTTAGCAGAATGGCAGGGATAAACAAGGATTATACTAGTTACTCTAATTAATATTTTGTTATTAGACAGACTAGGGACAATGACCTTTAAAGACGAGCAAGAAGAATTCCCTCCTGTGTCCAAAGGAGAGGAATATATGCAACTGCATGCATTTGTCTTAGTACAGATTTTAAAACATCACCACCATATAGTTCTCATTTTGGCATGACAAAAAATAAATAGGAACATTGTAACACTGCTTCAGTTTGAACCTTTGCACCTGAACAATCTCCTCCCACCACCTGCAAAACAAAACCCCGAGAATCTTCATGATTTACAGTTTTAATAAAGACAATGATACCTTGAGAGAACTTCCTCCCTCTACCACTGCAGTTGTCAGTCCCAAGCAGACAGCCCAGGGGAGGAGCAGTCCCATGTGCAGGATGGGCCTCCAGCTGCAGGGGCACAGCTGCTGGAGGCCTGGGAGCCTCCAGCCTCCCAGCACATCTGCCCTGGTGCCCACCCTGCTGCCCTGCCAGCTGGTGAGAGCTGTGTCACAGGGTTCCACACCATCAAACCCTTTCAATCTTGGATTTTGCATCTGCAGTGATCAGTTGTTGGCGTGAGGCCAGTTTCCAGCAGCACACAACTGCTCCTCTGCACTGCTCATCCATGCAGACCTTTTTCCAAAAGCTGTCTTCCCCCACTAGGTCTATGTGCAGTTCTTCTAAAAAATGTTCTTCCTCTAATATCCTAAGTGTCACCCCCCAGCCAACCCTCACCTTGCTTGTCCACAGTGAAACTACACTTTTCCAGGGGTTTTCTTGTCCCACCACTGGAGAAAGCTTCCAAGAAGTTTCCTGTTCTAAAGTAAACTAGCTTACAGTTTTATGGTTCACTCTTAACCATTTAAAAAAAATAATAAAAATATGTTGTCTGGTCCTTCACTTTTCTCAGAAATTCTTCTGGGGACAACACTTTGAAACATGTTCGTTTATGGTTCATCAACCCCACTGCACATTCAGGCCAAACAATGAAAGGGGGTTTCCCTTCCACACCTGGAAGGCATTATTTAAAAAGAAAAATGCAAAAATCTCACTAGGGCAGTACAACTTTTAGAAAAGTAGAAGCATTTCATCTTTCCCCATGGAGCTCCCAAGCCAAATGCTCTACTGGTACAAACTTGCCACCTGTATTAATTTATGAGCTTTTACCCTAGCAATAGTCAAACCTGGACACATCTGAAGTGTGGTAGCTCTAGTCCTGCTTCAGTGTTAGTCTGACAGCAATGAGCCCACAAGCATCAAAGCAGGCTCATTAACTTCCTGCTGAAGGTAAGAACATGCTCAAAAGCTTTGCTGAACTAAGTCTGTAATGATCAGCCCAATCTGAACAGGGAAACTGCACATCTGAGCATGGGGGATGATGGTGTTCACTGGGAAGAAAAATGTCCTCAAAATCCTGCCCTGCTCCAGCAAAGCCATGCTCATACAACAGCTGACCAAAGCCAGGATGTTTTCTGCTGGGCAGGGGCTGTATGGTGGCATCTCATTTGCAGGAATATACAGTTCTTCTCTACATGAATAAATGTTACTGCTTTCTTGACAAAGTTATACTGGGCACTGGGAATGTGGCCTCTTCTACACATCATGCTTAATTGTTAACACATCTTACCTTGCAGCCAGATTTTAGAGATACAAGCTGTTGTTAAAATAATTTAATTTATTATGTAGCACACTCATTTAGAAATCACCATTGACTATTTAAAACCACAGGGGGAAGTAATTAGATTTAGTAGGTAGCAAAGCTTCTCACTGATGGTGTGGAGTCCAGGTTTTCAACACCCTCTATACAGAAAGTTGCAGAAAAATAAAAAGAACTTTTCCTTCTCACCAGGCACAAAAATAAATAAAACAAAATCAACATTTCACCGAATGCATGAAATTAAATACGTGTTTGCTGGCATGTGCTGTGAGGGTGTCACTCAGGAGAGCATTTAAATGCATATGCTTGTATTTAACGAGTTATATAAGTCTTAGGAGTAGGTTTAACTTCGAGCATGTGTGTCTGTGCTTCGCTGCACAGGGGAGGTGTGGTAAACCAGAGCCTCAGGAGCTGAAGATCCAGGGGGAATGGAGCTCAGCAGTGAGAAAAGCCAAGCGTGCCTTGCTCCTGGAGAGCTGCTTGGCCTTTTTCATGGCTCATCCCTCATGTTTTGTAGGAAACATGCACATTAGTGAGCTGCAGCCGTGCTTGCCAAGAGCAGTCTACTGCGGCCATGTGGTGGTTCTCGCTCTGCGAGGAACAACAGCCCATACCTCCTTGTCTTGCAATAACTCTTACCCCTCTAAATCAAGTTGACTACAATACATAAATCCCCTTTTTTTCACGTCTGTGGACAGGTTAGCAGATGTTTTCAACATCCAGGCTGAAACCGTAAATGATGAGACAAATCTGGACCTCTGGAGCTTCGTGGGAGACTTTGATGTGGGAGAGGATCTGTCTTCACCCGAGCCGGTACTGCCGCCCCAACACTCATCTGCAGCTGGGGGAGAGGAAGCCTGAACCTGAGGGGGAAGGAGGGATGCTGCAAAGGATAAGCCCCCAACTCCCCTGCACCCATTCTTGACTTCTGGGCTGTCTCCTTGGATGTCTGATTAGATAGGGAAAGCAAGAAAAAAAAACCAAAACAAAAGCCCACAACAGTGAGCTCAGTTTTAGCTTTAAAAATAAGTGAAAAACTAATTGTTTTTTTTAAAGGATGATCCATGTAAGTAAAAAGAGTAAATTCCTGAGAGATTACTTAAGGCTTCTGTGTAGTCATCTTTCCCTGCATGATTCCAGCATAAAGTAAGAACTTCACACTGGCTGGATCCCTCCAAGTAAACCTCCTATCCCAGAAGATGTTTGTTACTCAGGTGCACAGAGCTACTTTTGACAGAGCAGCTGCACATGAAAAAAAATCAGGAGCCAGCACAGACACTGGCATGCAAACACACAGAAAAGCCTGAGGAAGAGCTGGCAATTTTAAATACCCCCAGCCAGAGAAGGACAGGACCAGAGGAGCCACAGCAGTGATGCCAATGCTGGCTGCTCAGTGATGGCAGGGGCACAGAGGGACAAGGCATCCTCCTCCTGCCTCCAGATGGAAACGTCTTCATTTTTCATCTTGGCTGTTTTTTCCAAAGAGTTTTGTCCTACTAAAAGTTCTTCAGTCTGGACACAGACAAGGAAGGCCCTGAATGGGCACCAGAGATGGCCTTGCTACCCCCAGTGGGGGACCAGCAGGAGCATCTTTGCAGCTTTTATTGCAGGCTGGTAATGAAGTGGGGGGACGTTTTCTGCTCATTAAGGGGCAGAGGCAGTGGGACCACTGCTGTACTCCTTCCATGCACACACAGCACTGGGCAGCTACTGAATGACACAGTGCTCCCTCATTAGGGAAAGGGTCAACAAACGTGTCTGTCATCCTTCTGTTACTATTTCCAAATGATCTCAATTAAGTTAATTAATTTTTTTAGAGCAAGAAAAATGCCAAGGAAGAGAGCGGAACATTAAATGAGAATAAAAATAAAAGATCGCTCCTCCTTCTTGAATGCAGATCTCAAGATTGTTTGCTTTCAAATGAAAATAATTTTCAAAACATTAACTTACTTGAAGAAAATCACTAAGTGTTTTTCTCTGTGGCTGCCTAATTTGAAAAGTCACACCCACACTTCTCTCCAAAACCAAGTATGATTAATGCAAAGCAACTTTCCTAAAGACAAATTACTGTCACACTTTTGTAATCTCAATCAATTATGGATACATCAAAAAATACAATGAGTTTACACTTAATCATAAGAGTCTAAAGGAAAGGTTATGTTATTTGCTTTTGTTATACTAAGATATGGGCATGTAATTTTCACCGGATAAACCCTTCTTTTGATGAAATCTGGTAGGTAATTTATATATAAAGAAACAATTTCATAATTTACTATATCATGTTTGTCTCCTGATGGCGTTTTTAAAATCATTTAAGATGCTAATTCATTAACAGTTTTGTCCATGTGTCTATATGTTTTGCCTAACACACAGCTTTCTAGAATGTGGAGAAAGAAGAAAAGCTTTCCGGCTTTTGTAATCTGCCGCAGATTTCAGTTAGAAAAGAAAAAGGCAGACAAACGGTAATAAGGTAGATATACGGTAAATCTTTAAATATGATTCATTACATTATTTCCATTTCATTTCTATTTTATCCTTTTTTTATATTAATGACTGGATGATAGCACCATGGAAAACCAAACAAGCTTGTTTTTTCCGTTTTGAAGAAATGACAGTATGAGAGAACTTCAGTGCATGAAAAACATGTTCTCTAGAAAAAAGAAATCTATTTTTTAAAATTGATACATTAAAAGAACCACAACGACAGGAGAGGCTGCCTTCTGTTTGTAAACTGGATTTAGTTATCTTGCTAATAAAAACATGGATGCATCTGGAGCTTCTTCAAGAAGTTCAATTAAGAGGAAACATTTTAGCCAAGAAGCAGATGTATTACATGCACAGTGACAACACATGATCGCTTTCCACAGAAGAGTTTCACTGTGCCATGCCCTGTACGAAAACCAGGCTGAAAAGATATTCAGTGCTTCAATAAACTTTTCGGGCTAGTTAGAAGTTGTATAAGATTTCAGCTCTCAGTACAGAAACTGAGTGACATCAAGTAGACAAACAGCCTCACTTCTACTTCCTAACACACCTTTATGCAACCATTACAAAATTAGTATCATCTCTACTCTGTTGCACATGCTTAAAGTCAATAGCCTCATCATCTCTGATATTAACTTAACCTCATGCTTTGTTCCCTTTAATGTCTAACCACCACTCTTTTTGCTGAGAGATAATAGTTAACCACCATTATCCTCCATCTGGATGCAATGGAGTCAGCCACAGTAAGACTGAAGATGTTTTTTATCTTCTTGTTCCAGGTCTCCCAAAACAGTCACTGAATGAGTTCTTATAACACTCCTACAATGCACTTAAGGAGCATTATTGGATTGTTTCAGTTTTAGAAAAAGACACGTAAAAAATCCTCCCTTTAAGAAGTGGCTTCTAGTTTGATGCTTAGAGGCTCTGAATTGCCACTGGAGACTCCAGTGAGTTCATACAGATCACCTAAGCTGGCGATTGAAGTACTCGGATCAAATACATAAAAGTGGGATGTGAGTATTCCCTGCAGGAGATGGAGTTTCAAAGGTACTGCTTAGCATTGTAGAAGTTTATCCAGGTGACATCGTCAAATAAATCAGGAAAAGCAGACAGTGTTTACATGGGCACATCTAAACCATCGTGTCTGGGAAATTTTTCCCACTCCTCTGGTTGTATACTCTGGCCACGTCCCAACTTAACATCAGGGAAAGTGCTAAGTCCCACTGTCTCCTCTCCCAGTCCTGTGTTCAATGGAAGAAAACCGAGGTAATTCAGGAAACCCAAGTTATGCTTTAACACATTGAACGACTGGGACTTAGCACAGCCTTCTGTGCTTTGGAGTCAGTTAAATCACTTGGGACTCCTGATTCATGGAAAGCTGAAAACACTCGGCACCCAGGAAGCTTATAAAGGTCTTTAATGACCAAACTGCCTTTGCTCTGCCATTTTGCAACCTTATCCCCTAAAAGACATATTATTATTGTTGTTGTTATTTTTGTTGCTGCTGTTGTTGTTGTTACCTGTGACCTTATTTAAGGATCAAACTTCTAGTGTCTGGTGAGGGCTGCAGCTCCTTCCTTTTACACACAGAAGCTCACAGGAGATCTCACAAGTGGCTCTGCCCTGTGCCAGCAACAGCCTGACAGCCAAGGCAGGCTCTGTTTCTCAGGCACTTTTGTTTTCTCATTTGGACAGGGGATGAGGCCGGTGCCAAAGTGCCTGGTTCATCCAGGAAATGGTCCATTACAAACCCCTAATGCTGCCCATTGCAAGGTCAGCCTTTTGTCTCACCGTTCAATACTTTCCTGGCAATTGATGCCCCCATCCATAGCGTGGCTGGTAATAAGCAAAGCACCCCTCCAGCAGCTCTTTATGCTGCTTACCTACAGCCTGATACCATTCCCAAAAGCTTCCCTGTAGGTAAGCTTAATGGATAAAGCAATCAATGCAAAACAAATCCGACGCTGTCCAACGTTTCTCCTTCAGTAAGTAGAATCTGAATCTTAGGCTTTTGTCTGAGCTGCTCCCAAGTTGGAGGATAACTAAACACAATATGGATATTTACAATTAGCCACAACACTTCTAACATTATTGTAACATGGGGGTAATTTCCTCAACTAAGTTTATTGCCTAGCAAAAAGAGTCTCACTGGTGAAAACCAGTGTGGTGCTGTAGTGCTGCAGATCATCAGATGAACGTGGGACAGCCCTTGAAACCAGTATTTCAGGTGCAGGTCTCACTTTATGCCAACCCAGTGAAGCACAGATCAAGAATTCAGAGTTCTAGCAAAACTGCCTTTCAGTATCTGTTAAGAAAGAGATAAAGACAAACATCTACATGCACTTGCTTGCTATCATGGTTCTCCTTAAGCTTTCATTCCACCAGTAAAAATAGAAATGGGGCTGCAAGCCAGGTTTTTGTTGGAAATTCTGGGTTGTTTTGATCGACCTGTTGCAGAGAGCTAGAGTATGTTGCCAGTTATTCATGTTTTAATGTACTTCATGCATTTCATGTTTTTATGCTGTGTTTCACCAGGAACACATTCTCCACAAAGGAAAAATGGTGAAAAGATGAGGTCAGCTTGAGAAACTCAAGAATATCAAGTCCTCGAATACCTGTAAGAGTAGCAACACACTGTGTGACCAAGGACTGGGGGTTTTTGCATATTTCTCTGTACACACCCAGGATGTCATTGAAATCTGGTACAGTGCTAATAAACCATTTCCTATTTTTTCACTCAAAAGATTCTCATTCCAGGGTTTTCACCCTGCTTTACCCTGCAACACACAAGGTTACAATCACCAGGAGACATTGAGAAGTTAAGTTTTCTGTCTCATTCAAAATTATGAACATGTACAAAATCCTGCACTGAGGACAAACCTGGCAATGCCTGGCAGCCAGACAGACCCAGTGCTCAGCTGCCCTCTGCTCCCCACTACATTGCTGCAGCTCTTTGTGCTCTTTGGGAAGTTCTGACACCCCTGTGATTTCTGTCTTAAAACTTCTGTTTGCTGCCTCTGTTTGGTCTGAAAGTTTTTCAAGGCAGAAACTGCTTATGCCAGAATTGTGCTGCACTTTCATTACCAAAAATGACCAAGACACTGACTACAAATTACATGCTGAACAGGACTGAAACACTTAGAAAATCTGCTGGTGCAATGGGAGATTAGCCCAGTGCAGGCATTATCCTCAGCACAAATGTGTGAGCCCAGCAGGGCAACAGAGGAGGCAGGAGCTGTGTTTTGTGGAGAGTGCAAGTTATAATCTTACTGATTTGTGGGACACTAACTGCCTTGCAAGGCAATAATGATTTTCCACAGAGGTCATCACAAATTCTGTTTGTCAGTCTGCTTTGAGCAAATCCCATTAAGAAATAGGTGGCTGCAATGTTTATTAAGAAAACCATGAGTGACATGACAGAGCTATAACATTACAATTTCAGTTCTACTGGATGGCCTGTAAATACAGGGAACTTGATGAAGCAGGTATTCCCAGGAGAGGAATACTAATTAAAATAGAGAGAGATGCACTGATAAACTGGCACATTTGTGTGCTTTGCACTGCTTGAATTACTTCCACATGAGCACACTTTATACTTTCCTTTCCATACATCAAACTCTGAGCCTAGATTTTACCTCCTTATCTCTGGCCATCTAGCACATAACAAAGATTTATAGCATGTTACACAGGGTGAACCTGTGAAAAAGCAGTTTCCGTGGCAACCCAGTATTTGTTTTGTATATAAACTTGAAGTACCAAAGCAAAGGAAGGCCAGAACCCCATACCAACTTCAAAGTTGCTTTTTTTTTGTTCCTATTGTGTTTTAAAGCAATCAAAATATTTTAATGCCATCGAGTGTACATATTAAATATATCCTTAAAATCTTTTACAAGAAAATGGCCAATCATTGCAGAGCACCACTACAAATATGACTTGCCACACATTCAACACGTTATCATGACAGAAGGATTTCAAGGGATGCTCTGACCATAGGCAACTGTGAGGAAGCACAGGAAAGTACAATAGGTCACTTCATGCCACCACAGTAATTCAGTATTACAGGTCAATTGTGCAATATTAAGACACTTAATGGTCATATTCCTACATATTCCTCTACTGGATCACAAACAAACCTTGACCCATGAAGATGAATCACAGCCATATTTTCAAAAGGTATAAACCCAGGCTCCATTTCAATGAAGTAGCATTACACCTTTGCCCTGTCATTTATCACAGACTACTTTATGTTCATGTACCTAGGCTCCACTGCTCCTAAGTTTATTATTTCCCATCAAATTGCATCTTAATTCAGGGCACCCCCACATCTGCATTGACATCAGGGAGCTTTACTGCAGAAGTCATCAGCAGATGGCTTGGGGTCAGGTTGCCTGACACAAACCCTCAATTCTCCTCATGCCTCCACAATTAGCCAGGGCTACACACAAGGAAAAGGTGAACAGAACTGGGGTCCTGTCTGCACCATGGAGTAGAGGCTCCCTGTTCTCTGTAAGGAAAACTTTTCTGCTTCAGGTGTTCAGGATGTGTGGGCCACACACCACACAGAGCCCAACTGATCCAACACAAATAAACAAATGTGCACCAAGGTGGCCTAAACATCTGCTATGACCATTTTTCCAGATCTTTTGATACAAAACACTTCTTAAGAGGGGGAAAAAACATCCAAGAGGGTAAAGTGTATACTTTCAGGAAAAACCAGATAAATGGTACACCTGCAAATAGTGAAACAGTAATGCCTTTTTTTCTCTACCTTTTTTCATATGGGGCAACAAAGGCATAAATGGTTTTGGGCACAGGATACATCATTCACCTTGGAGTGCAGAGCCCCAAATTTATAATTTTGACAGAGGAGCCTAAAAACTCAATGTCCTTGAGCAATACGTGGCTGGCATCTCCATGTCTTCATGAAGCATTGCCATAGAGCCAACTGACCTCAGCAGCCATCCCAACTGCTTCATACTCTGGGACTGCTTTGTATTTTCCCTTCTGCAGTGTATTTTCCACACAGCCACAGCTCTTCCTAATGGCCACAGCTGCCCAGCTCCCACATCTTCACATCCCTGTGGTGGAACACTGCACTTGTCCTGAACTCCCTTCCAATTGAAATCACTAAGTCTTTTTTTATTATTAGTAAGAGCTGAATTTCCTGTGGTGCTGGTAGCATGGAAACACAATCTCTGATTCACAATATTAAAAACACATTTCCCAACCAGAATGGAATAGAAAGAGAGGGAGAAGAGCAGTGGGATACACATGCAACCCATGGAGGACACATGAGTCTCAGAAAATGCCAGATGAACTGGGGACTCTGCCACCTTAGGGAAAAGAACAGTGGGTTTTTTCAGTTACAGACTGGATGGATATAGCAAATACTTCATTTATTCTGTAAACTGTAATGTGAATGATTGTTTTTTTCACCTGCTGGAGCACTCCTGCTGTGTGTTCTACAGTATTTTGTGTACAGATTGAAACCAAAGCTTGGGCACTTTCTTCTCCAGTTATTGAGGGACCCTGATAGTGTTCCCAGTGAAGCCAGCAGTAACACAGTGTTATTAAGTGGAGGCCCACTGCTGATCTCACTAAGACTGGTATCAGAGCAGAGTCGTTCCTTTTTTTACTGCAGAACTCCATTTTAATTTTATTTAGGGAAGCAGCATGATCTCATAGGCAAGGCATCAGGAGATCTGGGTTGTGTTCCCTGCCATACCATGTGATCACTGGCAAAATATGCAAGTGCTCTTTGCTTTCCTTGGTTTTTTAATCATCTGCCATGTGCTGGAAGTGATCATTATTTACTGCCACAGAGTGCTCTGAGATCAATGAATGATAAACCCTACAGAAATGCTGAGTGTTACCAATGAAGTGTGTGATTTTTATATGATTAGAGCAATATAAATCAGGACTAAACCCAGTGTCATCAACATAAGGCAAAATCAAGCCTCAAGGTGATCTGAATGGGTAGTAAAGTTCTTGGGAACAACAAATGACCCAGGGAAGCACAGGTTAATACTCAGCAAATGAGTGAAGTAATGGTAGAATAGGCTTTGACAGAGAAGACAAATTGCCAAAGAACAAAAAAGTGAGTTCATCATATTTTGTCCATATTGTGTCAATTTTCCTTTCCTTTTACAATTGCACTCTTACATATTCTACCTCTTTCTGTTCCTGCTAAGCTTTGTCTTATGGCCTCCTCCTTTCCTCCCCTTTCTAAATTCATGCTGTGCATAAAATTGTCTTACTGATTCAGAGTAAGATTTATTCTTTTTGGCCCAGTGCTCTGCTCCATTGTAGGCCACCAGTCCTAAAGCAGGGAGATTTAGCATGTGTTTCATAAAAGATTTCAACTCTTGGTTCATGTTTTATTCTTTTCCATTTCTTTCATTTTTCCTTTTTATGGAATTTCATCAACACCACAGGATTGGTACTTGGCATCTAAAACCAGCTGATTCAACAATGTGCTACCCTATCATGCACCAGGATAGCTCATACAAATGATAATTCTCTTTCAGGTTTGTGTCTTATTAGCCTGAATTCTCTAAGAAAGTCAGAAACTAAATAAGCATTGTGGGCTGTACCTTGAATCTAATCCTCAGAATAGCATCACTATATCTATTGTTAATAACAAAACTCCCAGCATCCTATCACATCAGTGCTCTGAGCACTTAAAAGACCAAAGAAACCAGAAATATTTATGTATCAGATATTTACACTTGCACAAATAAACCTCACAACTCTGGTTGAAATGAGATTTTCAAAAGAAAAAGGTCACCGCTTCGAACAAATGCTGCTGGTAAGACAGAAAATAAGATCATATAAGGTGCTTCAATGGGCTTAGGGTCACCCACTCCGGCACCCTCTCCTCTCCCAGGAGACAAGAAACTGGAAGAGAATATTAAGTAAAAAAGATTTGGGCAATTCTGACTAGTTAGGATTCTTAAACACCTGGAGCCATGCTGACTGCTGCAAATATACTGGAAACTTATTATCAGGAGCACAGCTATGATGGAGGGACTCCAATTGGAATTCTTCCATTAAATGCAAGAGGCTTTTTGAAAGCCACAGTTTTCTGTTAAACTTGATGGCAAAGTAGATATTGCAATATCCATAAGTTAGCTCAGCTCCATTCTGTATTTTCCTCTAACATCAGTAGAGCTTTGTGGAATCAAAGACAGCTTTTCCTATCTTTCAGGAGAGGGAAAGATATTTGAGAGCTACTGAACAAACACATCTTCCATGGGCTATAACCTCCAACAGGATGGTGGGACGTGATCTCTGCAAGAGAACTGCCAGGTTCACAGCAGGATGCTCTACAAGCCAGACCAGAGTCAAACACCTCAACAGACTCAGCTTAGAAAAAAAACCCCAAAACCCAGGCCTCTAACTCCTGTGTGGGTGTCTCACAAACTGCAAGATTAAACAAAGGAGATATTGAAATATCCCCCTAGTGAGAAGAGGTTTAAAATCCTTGTGGTTTTCTAGTTTGGGTAAGCAATTTCATTCACCCAGATGGAAGCAAGGAGCTCCTAGAAGGCTCTGCTTACATAGCCAGGTAGCACTAGTGACAACAAATATAAACCACTTTAAAATATTGAAATTGATCTGCTTGACTTTGGAAAAGACCCAAAAGCATTTTCAGTTTGCCACTGCCAAGTCAAGTTTGGCCTGTAACAAAAAATCAAACTCTTAATAAAACCAGAAAGCATAGGTACATTCCCATACCAAAAATGATTGAGCTATTACAGCTCAGCAATTGACTGCCCATCCTCTGTGCTGCAATAAGTATGTGAGCACCTGAAGCCCACTTCAGTACTGAAATAAAATACTTTTGCTGAAAACATGCATTGGGGCTATCTGCAGCTGTTTCATGGAGGTATTAACCCACCAATTTAAGAGCACACTAACAGTAGATTAGCATGTTCTGTCTGATAAACTAGAATTTGTGAAGCCACAGCTATGTGACTCCTTCCAACCATGCAAATTAACCATTACTCTGTTAGCTGAAACACTGGGTGCTCACAGTGACACCAGCTCAAATTAAAACTGCTGCTGATTCAGAAACAGTAGAGACTGACAGTCACAGATAGAGAAAAAGCCTTTGAGACAACTGCCCTATGGGGTACGTAGCATAATCAGACATTGAAGCCAGCAGAATTACAGGATAATGTCAATCACAGTTGTTCAGGTTTCTTTTAAACACATATATCTGAAAATTTGAAAACAAAACATGTTTCTGCATGTATTCTTAGGAAAGAATGATCCACTTTGTGGGGTTTCCTAATGCTCCTGTATGCAAATTTACATGTTAACCAATCCCAAGTCTCTCCCTGGAATACTATACATATGATAAATATTTAATTCTTTGCACTGACATTACAGGTTGAACACTTTTATATTCCTACAACATTACTAAAGCCATGAAAAGTGGGGAAATGTCTGAACTAATAAATTATATTTGATCATCCTCTACCACAGCCACTGCATGTATAAATCTGCGAAGGAAAAGTTAAATGTGACAACACAAGAAGGTGACAAAGAGCTTGAGAAACTTCTTCATTTGGCATTATGTGACAGTGGCAACACGTGCCTATGCAGAGATAGAGATTCTAACAGAGTAAAGAACTTCTCCTTGGTGTCAAAGCATTTAAACTTCTGATCCGTGGAGAAGCATGGACACTGGGTGAGACATTCATTTTTCAACATTTTCTGAGAAATAATTAAACTATCAACATTTGCCCAACTATCACTGGGCATGTGAAGCATAATTACAACCTTTTCCAGGGAATGCATAAAGTCTAGAGCAGGTACATTCCCCAAAAGCAGGACTGAGACTTGGGGACAGGTGGCTTTCTCCTCCAACAAACGTCCAGGAGGTCTGACAGCAAAGTTCTGCTTTTCCTACTGTGCAGAGATCCCACCCTGAGGAGAGAAGCACTTGTAGAAATGTGGTCCCATGGGAAGATGCAAATCCCCTCCCTCCCAGCTCTGCCTTGGACTGGCTGAAAAATCCCAGACCTCAGCTTACTCCCAAATTTCTCATGCCCAGAGTGCCCCAGGGTCCCACCACCACTGCTCTGCCACCCACCCTCTGCAACCAGAGTAGCAACTGCCAATTTCTCTTCCAGCTCTTTTCAGTCCAGACAGCCAGAGCTGTACTCACAGTGAATCTGATTTTTCCATCATTTTTAATTTACAGGTTATCCAACTGCATTTGATCAAGACAGAGATAAGAAACCAATAATATAGCAGAGCACTTAGGAACACTAATTGCAAATTACTCTTAAATAATACATCATCCCTCTCTTAATTATGGCAAGTTGCACTCTCCTCAGAAAAGTGCACATCTGCTAATGTATTTTTCCAATAATGCCAATATGAAGTTGCAAGGAAAGGGTAGAGTAGTGGTTGCTTTGTACCTTGACCTGCTCTCAGTCTAAGTTTCCCTGAATGTCCAAAAAGCTTCTCTATTTTTTCCTTTCTGACTTAAAAAATTCATTCTGAAGATACATTTCTTGAACCAAGGACTGCTTGCTAACACTCCTTTCTGAAGGAAAGGGAACACCAGAAACCTGGATTGCCTTAATAACTAACTAAGTCTTGTATTTCCCATTCATTTCCAGAGGCATTTGAGGCTGGACCACTGTAAATTCTGGAGATTTCATGTTTCTACTTGCTTTAGTGCACCAAAACCCTTGAGGCAATTTTCTCCATTTAATTTGCCATTTTCCTCAGCACTTGTACGAGATATTCAAAGATGCTGAAGCCTTGGCTGTCATTCCAGTTCTACACACTCCCATTGCCAGAGTCTCCAAAAGACATCCGTGACTCTGAGTTCTTTAAGGTCCTCTGGTCCAATATGAGGATGGCCATGACAAATTCTCAGCAATGGTCAGCCCTAAGCATTTGTACCAGTCCCTGGCTCTGGCACTAAAAACCAAGCACACAGCACATTAGCTTCTGTACCCAAAGAAAACAGACACCTTTGAAAAAAGGTAAGAAAAACTGTTTTCCCAGCATTGTCCACTGTGTCAGCAGTGGAGCTGCAATATGAGTTCTGCTCTTCCTGATTGAATCCCCTGGATGTTACTGCTTCTTGGCAGCACCTCAGTCTAAGTCCTTTAATTTGAATTTCTAAATAACTCAGAATGTTGATAACTAAATCTGTTCATATTATTCTGTTGTCTAATATTTCCATCAAGTTCCAAATAAACCATGTTTAGTGCACAGACCTGACATGCCAAGAAAGGGTCAGGGCAGCTCCAGAGCTGCTGTTACCTATAACCTGCTGTTATTACAATCCAGTCTCACTTTGGGATCATCAGGTGGCTGCATTTAGCTGGTCAGCTGGCTCACCACACACCATCATCAAACTAATCATCTAAATGAGACACCCTTCTCACTCCAGCCAATTAATCACACATTCTCATCTGACATGCACAGGCTTGAGGTTATTGCTCTGAGCAACTGGTTTTCCTCACCGCAGAGAAAACCAACAATAAATAATCAAAGGGAAAGTAAAAAACAACCTCAATTTTAGAGAAAATCACCTGGATCTTATAAGAGATTTTTCAGCCTGCAGTTCACAGTGTGCATCCTCTTACTGACTAAAAATGTAAGATGGCCTTTTAGGTCCTCAGATGTGCTGGCATATGAATCTTCTTGCCCTGACATAACCTAGAGCTGAACAAAGGACAATTTCTTTTCTTTTGTTAGAGTTCATCATTCAACTGAAAATCTTCTCAAATTTTACAGGAAAACCAGTGTACTCAAAATATCTGTTTCAAGGTAGAAAAGGTGAAAGGTCTGATGGAGACATACTCCCTCTTTTCAGAAGTAATCACAGTTTACATTGGTTCCCAAATCATTCCTTTAGAAAACATCCCTAAGACCAGTTACCACAAAACATTTCAGGTTCAATGCACAGAGTGTGGCCTCTGCCAATTTTTTTTTGACCAGCCCTAACAGAGCTGCAGCCCCAGCAAACCCACTCTTCCCAGGCATCCTTGAATCTCCCTGTCATTGGCAGAGGCAGCCTGTTCTTGTGTTTCCTCAAAGAATGCAAAAGAGGAAACAGTCCTAATGGTGACACGTCCCTCATAGATAATTAAATAGAAAATCTGGCACATTTTCAGACAGGCTGCTACCTGCCTATGAATACAAAGTAGCTTTGCTTGACAGCCAGCTAATGCACGGGCCCCCCTGCCTGGGCTGGGTGAGTCTCCTGGAAGACTTTAAACAAATGTTTACCATAGATCAGCATTACACTGCTCACTTAGTCTCGTCCAAGAGACGTGACACCCACATCAGTTTTTGATGACTCTTGTAAAAATCCCATCCCCTTCCCAGCAGCACTGTGCTTGCTACTACTAGGTTCTCCTTCTAAGCAGTGCCCTGCCCATTTCTGGGTATTTTCACTGGCAATCCCATACATCCAGCTATTAACAGCCAGGCTATTAATTGGTGCTGCTCACTACCCATTTGTAGTCAGATTTCCACTTGTTCCAGATAATGATTTTAACACTGACTGTCCTAGTGTGGGGTGTATTAACCCCACAGTATCCAGGCAGGTAAAAATGAACAACTTTCCTCCCAGCAGCCATAACAGCTGAAGTGTTAAGAGCGTACTGAGGGCAATGCTCTTTTTAACAGCACTTGGCACAATTAAGCTTTAATTCAGAGCTGTTATTTTACAGCTTCATTTGTTTCTGCCAATTTTATGTTTGAAGGGTGGGGAAAGCATTAAGGAATAACAATTTAAGTGCTCAGCAGATGGAGAATGAGTACCTCTTATTCTCTCCATCACTGCTGAAAACAGAAGTATTCCACCTCGCAGGGATCCCTTGCCAAAAGGAGGAAAAACTGAAACACCTCAGCAGTTACCAGAGTGTTTGAACCATCACAGACAAGTGTGTTTCTTTGCAATGCTGCACAGGGAATGTAGAGTGCATATGTGGAGGAATAAGACAGGCACCTCAGCAGCACCACAAGCAGTGGGTTGTCAACACAGGGAATTGCATCTTCTAGAAACCCAGGCACTTTTCAGCCTGTCTTTTTTCCCATAACATTATGGATACAAGAGGGGGAAGGCTACAGAAAACAGTGTCCCTGACATGCCAAGCTGCCACCAAGTATGTGGGCTGGTTGTGTTTCTACTTTTCTGTGCACAGCTCTTTGGCCCTCCATGTATCTGGCAGCAATACACCTCTGCACCAAGGAAGAGGACAAAACCCACTCTCCTCCAGGTATTACATGTATGACACAAAACACACACTCAGGACTTGTGACTAAACCCTGGCATGGGCAAATGGCACTGCAATTAAAAGATCACATCAGCTCCTGAGAGGGAAAAGAAAAAGACCTGCTTGTAGAGGAAGTGTCACAGTTTGCTGTCCAAGCCGGAAAGGGAGTAATCCAGAGCACAGCAGACTCTCAAACAAATATGACTTTAAAAATCACTTTACTCTGAAATGGTCTAAAGGAGGACATGCTGTTGCTGATGGGGGATATCCTGGTTCATCACTCAAGGGTACTATCTGGGCAGAACTGCAGTAGCTCCATCACAGTTGATGTCATTTCAGAGTGTTGGACCCACAGGCCCCAGTGGAAAGCCCCATACAGGAAGTCCAGCACACGGTGGTGGGATGAGAACCACAACAAGGAACAACCACCTTGGGGCCAGATACAGAAGGTACAGAAAGGGGATGGCAAACTCGACAGTTTCCCCACTCCCAGCACCTCCCTGAAAAGAGAGAAGCAGAAAATGGTGCAGGATCCTGCCAGGGGGTTTTGTATTTGACTCTGCTCTTCAGCTCATTGCACAAAGTGCTCACATACCACAGTAATGAGAGCAGTAGAAATGCCTCCAGAGGTAGAATAGATTAGAGACAGACAAACAAGAATGCAGCAGCTAAAGGAATAATCAGAGCTCCCCTCCACAGGGAAAGGGCAAGCCTCAGCACTTCTATCTGTGCCAAATCACTTCTAAAAATAAACTAGGGAGATAGATCCAGGCCTAACGGTGGACAAGAGTTAAAGTGCAGCACTGGGGGCCTGTCATGCCTCATACAGCTACAGAACTGATCCACTGAGAGGACAAAAATATTTCTCTGGCATCCTTCACTATGGGCAGGGGTCAGGTCCTGGCCAGTGTCCTGTATCAGCTACCACCCTCCATTTCAGAGCACAACTTTTACCTTTGCTTGGGAAAGGTCAAATTTTTTCACTTTTCCACCCCAGTTCCCAGTAGAAAAAGACATACTGAATACAGGCTTGATAAGTTTCAGTTGTAGCTCATTACCCCACGGTTTGTAAAAAATCTACCCTTTTTCATGCTACCACCTTAGTATCACATACAAGGGCAGGACCCAAACTTCCCTGTGAGCCAAGGCTAGAGGAATGCAAAAACCTTGCTTGATTCCCCGTCAAATGAATTGTAGCAAACACATTTTTTTTCCTGTCTGTGTAAGAGCACAAGAAAAATCAATGCTGAAGCTAATACACTCTTCCATGGAACCACAGTAACCAGTAGTAGATGTCTGTGCTACAAAATAATACTTGGCAAACCCACAGTGCTTTAGGGTCAACAGAGAGATGTCATTCCTTCCTGCACAAAATCATTAACACTGACGCCACAGATATGCTACTCGTAATGCTGAAAAAATACTCCTGAAAGATTAATAATATTTTCATTGAACTCTCTATTTAAGAGAATATAGAAGCATCATTTCATTCCTAAGCTGATAATAGGGTCCACGTGTGAAAACAATAAAATAATAAAAACTACATGAATAAGACTTCAATGGAAAAAGCTTTACCCAAGAAAAAGTTTCTACATCAAAGCAGCCAGATAATCTGACAATATTTTCTTCTATAAAACTGGATAAAGTTACTTAATGATTTTAACAAGATACAGTATTATAATTTTTATTAGTCCCTTAAGAGCTACAACTAAGCTGCAGAGGAAAATTGTCTGCCTTATCCTGGTAGGAAATCTAATGTAATCATTATTTTTTTGTTTTGCATGATCATGACCAAAAATGCACACAAATAACTGATTTTCTACAATTACGACTAGAAACATTAGTGGGTTTGGTGCAAAAGTACTCAGAGTTAAATCATGCAAGAACCTGATCAGTTTTCCAAATCAATAGGAGTAGGAGACTCCATTCTTTCTCATGTTCCTTGTGCAGCTGTTGTTTGGCCAGCAGCTCACACCAGGGGCATAGACAAGACATGCAGGATGTCAGAGAGAGCAAGATACTTCTCAGCAGGATGTGTCTGGACTCATGAAGTAGGGAGGGACCTTTCTAAACAGGAGAATTTCAAGTTGTTCTCTCTAAAAACAACTAAAAACTAAGTGAATTCTATTCCAAAAGGCAGAAGAGAAGACTATTATACTTTCCCTTTTGCCTAAAAAGTGAGATATCCGTGGTGTAAGGGCTAAGTACCAGCAATAACAGTTGTAATAAGCAGCTCAACTGATACCAAATGAGACACATTCCTTATCTCTCTGCTGGGCCATTGGATTTTCTCCAGTGCATCTGGCACTTATTGCAGCAGCAGACATGTGAGATTGCTACAGGTGTTGCAAATTTAGGAGCAGTAAACTACACAGTAATTGGTCATAAGTGAAGAAACCACTTGTAAAACCACAGATCTGCTACCATTTTTGTTACATTCTCAGCAGGTTTTTTTTTTCCTCTCCCATTTTTTCACTTGCCCAACCCTTGCCACAGTCAGTATTTTGTTCATTGGGGCATGTAGAGCATGGCATGTGATGACAGCCTGGCCTTGAAGGTTAGCCCTTCATCCTAAGTCCTCCCATGTCCCCAAGACAGTGGGTAACTAAAGATCTCCAGGTTAAAGATCTCCAGCTGCCAAGATAAGAGCTAAGACGACAGTAACTTATAAGGAGCAGAAAATGGTGCATTAGGAGCATATTTGTAAAATGAACATGCTGTCACATAATTCCTCCAGGACTGTAAAGATCATGCTGATTCTTCAAGCACGTTACAGCTCTCACTTGGCTATGTGTACATAACCCTGGTCATAATTACATGCATATGTTAACTATTATTTATAATTCAATGACAAGAGACAGATTTCATTGTTCTTCAGTCACTGCTGCTCTGTATGTTTGTGCTGCATAAAGCACAGATTTGCTTTGCCAATCAAAATCTGGTATCTGAGATCCTGTGGTGGACTGACCCTGACTGGACACCATATGCCCAACAAAGCTGCTCTATTGCTCCCCTCCTCAAATACATAGGGAACAGAAAATACCATGAACAATTAGGATAGGGAAAGGTCACTCACAAATTACCAACACAGGCAAAAAAGATTTGACTTAGGGAAATGAGTACAATTTTTATTACCAATCAGATTAGAACAGGATAATGAGAAATAACCCCAAATCTTAGAACACTTTTCCCTCACTCCTCCCTTCTTCTGGGTTCAACTTCACTTTCAATTTCTCTCCTTCCTCCCCTCAGTGCAGGGGGATGGGAAATGGGGGCTGTGGTCACGTCATCACGTGTCTCTGCTGCTCCTTCTCCTCAGTGGGAGGACTCCTCACACTCCTCCCCTGCTCCAGTGTGGGCTCTCTGCCATGGCAGTCTCCTGTGAACTGCCCCAGTGTGGGTCTCTCCCATGGGGTGCAGTCCTTCAGGAACTGACTGCCCCAGTGTGAGTCACCTGCAGGTTTACAAGTCCTGGCAGCAAAGCTCCTCCACTGTGGGCTCCTCTCTCCACATGTCCACAGCTCTTGCCAGGAGCCCACTCCAGCACCAGCTTCCCATGGGATCTCAGCCTCCTTTGGGCATCCCCCTGCTGCAGTGTGTCCCAGGGGCACAACTGCCTCACCACAGCCACATCATGGGCTGCAGAGGAACCTCTGCTCCAGCACACATCAGATGCTCAAACTGTCCTACTTTCTCTAACAGGTGGCTTGGGACAGCTCAGCCTCCTGAAATACTCATTTTGAAAAGTCCTTCTGTTCTAATAACAAAGCAAATAGGCATTGGTTTATATCACTGATGCTGCTCATTGCACAACCAGCCTATAAAAAGAGAACCAACCTGCTGAAGAGATACTTGAGACAAAAAATATGTCAATGGATTACAGCTGGGTTTGCTTTCTTCCCCTTTTGTTACTGAGCAGCCTATTCACACCAGCTCTGCTTTTAGTTTTACTTTTCGTAAGTTCATGATGCAGAAGTCAAAAATACTGGAGGATTTATAATTTCAGTTGTTCCTCCAGGAAAGATGGCAAACAAGGTATGTCCATGGGAGGATTGCTGGGTAAACAGCAGGCGAAGTACATACAACTCTGGGAAATCCAGCCATGCTAGTCTAAATTATTCAACCTGACCTAGTCAATAAATATTGCATCAAAATTCAGAGTAAGAAATAGAAAGTTTGTACATGAGATTTATGTTTCACTCTACGATTCACATTGTAAGTGGTTTGATTAAATATTTATTCTAATATTCACTTGGGTTAAGAATTACACCAATCTGTCTATACAAAACTACACATAAGCTCATCAGAAATTTAACAAATACAGCAGAAATGAGTTATCAGCCTCCTAGTTTTATACTAAAACCATTTTTTTTCCTGTCCTGATAAAAAATCCTGCCAATATAATTTATTCCTTTCACTAGTGGGCTATTAATCTTCACAGCTGTTGCTCATGGGCTAAATCAAGAGAGCTTTCTGTTAAAAGAGAATTCCAGTTCTCAGACATCTCAAATACATTCAGAAACAGAAGTTCAGTAGACAGAACATTAAAGGAGAACTTTCATAAGGTTCAGGTAAGCTCTGCTAAATCACTGTGATCTTTGATACATTTCAAGATTTAGATCAAATTCTTCAAAAAGCCCAACTTCATCCCTCTGATAGTTCCGATAACAACATATTCCTCCTGCTAGAGGGAACGGTTATGACAGCTTGGCTTTTCTCAGAAATCAGCCTCCAAGTACATATTATTTTCTTGAGAAGACAAAGAGATCAGCAATATTTACATGAAAACAGATCTGAATGTTTAAAACTAGCAGGTAATATTGAGAGACATTTAGTGAGACTTGCTCTTCTAATTGTTTATGGCTCAGACTCCAAAAATGAGCTCCAGTTATGTATACCACTGTCATTAGTCATATCATAAACAGAAGCCACAAGTCATGATTGAAAGGGTTGATTACTGGTAGCTGACAGCTGCTTGTACATGGAGCTGAACTTGAGGAACTTGGTTGTCAGCTCTAGCAGTTTGATTCACTGAGTTACATGGTCCTTGACTTTAATTTTCTTCCTCTGAAATAACTGAAAAGGTTATTTACCTGTTTTGTGTTGTAAAGTTGAGACATAAAAGGCACTATATTACCATTGTGTTGCAGTTTATTAATTGATGTAGTAAAAAGGCACAATTGTGCGTTTTCTTTGTTTAAAAACCTAATGGGCAGCCTGTGAAAGCCAGCTTCAAACTTCACTTCCACTAATTTGATAGAGAGAATATCACATCATTAAGTACAAAAATGGCAAGAACATTATTATTCTGTTGGACTGTCTGCCAGAATCTATCATCAGACCCGCATAGATGGTCATAGATTATATGTATATGAAAAATATTCAGTATCTCTCATCTGCTTTTACAATAGCTTCTGTCAAGGTTCTTTCAGCCAGCCAACTAAGAGTATCTGCTTGCAGTTATTTAAATTCATGAGCTAAACTCTTCTTTCAGCTCAGGAATGGGATGCAAAATGAATGAGACTTGTCTTGCTTTTCCCCCCCCATTATTTTTTAGCAATGGACAGAGAACTGTAAATCTCCAGATCACCAGACCAAGTATCAATATAACTGAGCTAATTTAACTGGAGAAAATATATCAGTACAGATGCTGTGGGCTCACCTCAGTGCTAGAAATAAATGATATTAAAAATATCATGGTATGTTTCCAGTCTCAGTAATGTCACCAGCCTCCTGAAGGACCTTAATTAAGGCACTTTACTTCAGCACACTTTTTTTCATTGGTTAAGACATATATAATAAATAAGCCTGAGACAAAAAGTGTTTCGAAAGTCATCCTGAGGATTCTTTAGGCCTAAAAATACAAAGTCAAAAATTGGTGTTAATGCACTGCCTTATACACCCCTTCAATTTCACTGCTTAGGTATATGCAGAAATAATCAAAGCATGAGCACCTGTGTTCTGAAGCAAGAAGAGACTGCCATAAGCACAGGAATTTATATCCACCACTTCAGACAAGCTGCAGATAATTCCTTAGCAGTTCTTGAAGACAAGGCTACATGCTGTGGTCACATTGGATCATTTACTTCAGAAAGCTATTAAATCTTTATTGAAATATTGCAGGTAATTAAGATCTTCCAACATCCGCTGGTAAGCTGCTGCAGATGCCACAACCCTGATGGCTGAAGGGTCACCCACCTTTCCTGTTTCAATTTAGCTGACTACAGCTTCCAGAGAGGGATCTCAGAATGTCTCTTCCTACTAATTAAACAACTGTTTAATGTGGTGTGCCTTCCTTTGAATATCCAAGGGACATTTCTGAGCCTTGTTTTCACATCAGGTCTGGAAGGTCACTAAAAGAGCTAAAACTCTCAAGGATGTGCTGTCTAGAAGCAGTTGAAGCTCCTCCTTGCACATTCATAAAGGCAAACCCATGGTTGCTTTTGGCTGGCTGGCCCAAGGAAGGTATCCTGGCTCAGCCACACTGCATTACTGATAAGGCACAATCACCCAAACCTGCACCCAAGCACTGGATGGCATCCAGTCCCCAATGTCCTTGTCCAAGCAAACCCTTCCACCACCAAACCCAGCCAATATGCTGTGGCCTCTTAAGAGACAGAGCCTGTTAAGGGAGAAGTTTGAGCTCTCCAACCTGCACAGGGGTGTCTGTTAACATCCATGGTTCAGAAGAAGACAATCTGGCTATACAACCCAGATTCTCTTTTTCCTTACTTCTCTAGTTCTGTGTTTGATCAAGCAAAGAAACTATAAAAATAGTAGATTATTTTACAGAAAATATATTCAGATACTTCTCCCTCTCAAGTCTATCAGGCCCTCTCCCAAATTTGGCTGCTCCTGAAAGCTGGCAAAACCATCACGCAGCTGGTTGCTCAACAGCTCAGTGCCTCAGTATTTGCAATGCACAGATTCTTTACTCTGCACTGAATAAAAGGAAGGTTGAGTGGAAAATGGCACTGCCAGGAGAATGCTGGTCTCAAATTCTTTCTCCTCAGGAAAGATGTGGTAGGCAGACAAACAGGACAACCACATGACAACCCTGCCTTGTTATCAGCTGTGGACAGGACAGCCACAACACTGAGCACATATCCAGGTGAACACTGTCATCCCAATATGAGAAATCATATCAGATGTCTTCCTTTTCAGCGTGATTTGATCAACTCATCCAGCACTGCCACGTCAGCATTTCCTCCTCAGCAAGGAACAGACACAACAAACTGTCCCAAAGAACTAGGACTGTGTAGGCTTCACCACCATTCTCCCTCGATGCCTTTCCTAGCTGTGAATCATGCAAGTGCCTGTGCAAGGCACTAAGGTTTCTCCATTGCTATGGGAACACAGTACTCAGCAGCTACTGAAATATTCAGCCCACCTCCATAAAATACCATGATTCACAGATAGCAGCCAAGTACCTGAGCAAAGAAAGGTTTTCAAAAGCCAATGTGCTATTAGCATTTAATAAGGAGAAAGGAAGGTTATTCTCTCTGAACAGCTTGAGACTACTCCAAGCTATGGAATTGCTGCTGGCCTGCTGCACTCAACAACTTTTCCTCCCCCTCACCTGAGATGTTAATAAAAAGGCAAAGTCCTGGCAGTAGAAAAAAACAAAAAGGAACACCTATACTTAGAATAACACAAACATTGGCCATCCAAATGTGACTGAATATTTGTGGTAAGTATCCAGCTATTTGACACCCAACAATTTGGATCATCTCTGCCCTGAAATTACCCTCTCACAGACCTCCAGGATAGGTACACAGCCAGCACCCAGACATCTGGCCTGTACTTCCTCATGGACTGTTAGATGGCATTTCTTTGAAAAGAGCTGAATATTTCCTCTTTTCTTTTACCCACAAACTCAAATTATAAAAGAAAAATAAGAGTTTATTTCCCATCACTGGCTGGCACAACTTTTTTATCTTCTGGAACAATAAACAAGGACACTTGCATGGGATTTGGCTTTTTGTTAGGCAAGGATATTACTGGGATTCAATGGGTTTACTTCTGGTTTATTGGGCTATCCCACTTTAATAAGCCAGTTCTTACACAAACATATTTTGCCTGTCAAGTGGTAAGATGAGGCATAAAAACTAAGTTGCAACAGAATTGAGTTCAGCAGGAAGGGAATTAATTATTTCTCTTTGAACAAAACAAAATAAAAGACAAAAAGTCTTCCACACATATTTTCAGGATCATCCTGAATCTATCAAATTACCCATCAGTCAGAAAACACTGGAGGGAAGGGGGTTGATCAACTGTAGGACAATTAAATGCACTGTAAAGCTGCTCTCACTGGAACTTTTGTGCCTGTTTTATCTATGTTCCCAGTGGCAATAGGAATTGTAGGAATTGCAGGAGTAAAAGAGGATTTGCCATAACCAGAACCTTTGCTGAGCAACATCAGTCACACACTCGCTGAAGATCAAGCTTCCAGATCCAGGGTCCAGCAGCTTAGGAATGGGAGGACCAGTCCATGACGACTGGCCAAAACCCAGGATTTACCTTTCCCTAAGGCAATAACTGGCTGTGGCTTCCAGAATCTCCTCCTTTCCTGTACAGGCTGATTGCAACAATGGTGTGAACACCATTCCAGCCATGCAGTGCCATACATGGTGCCTATGTGACCTTAGTCCATCAAAGGACCCTCCTCCTTCTCCTTTTGCCTATGAGCAAAAGTATTCCTGCAACGCTTCTGAGTCACAGGAAACTAAGTTACCCCAAGACATCTGATCCAGTCCAACAGACAATGGTCATGATCTGAAAGGATTCATCTGGACCTTAGAAGAAGCTCATAACAATCTCACAAATGATGACCAAGTTTAAACTTCCTGTTTCCTAGAAAACCCACAGAAAATTTCCAGCTGCTAACCCAATGAAACATGACCTGAAATTCTGAGACATTCTGTGTTAGACAAGAACATGGAGTTCAATCTCTTTTAGTGGTGGTATAATAGATCATCTCCTCCTATATCTACATATCCTCCCCTTGTATCTACAGGAAAACAACCCTTATCTCCCCTCAGTCTTCATTATTCTAGAGAAATAAGCAACCACATCTTGAGTATTTTTTTTAACAAGTACCCATACATATCTTTTCTAATTTTTTTAATCATCTCAATAGCTCTTATTGTCACCTTTCTTTAATAGAGACATCCAGGCTACTGTACATATTTTGTTAATATCATCTTACATTGAGCTTCAAAGCACTGTGTTGGTGGTTTTCAGTTAGCCATTAAAGCATAGTAATTATTTCAGCTGTGGTAATGCTGTCATGTGTTTCAGCTCTTCAGATTGCCTAATGCACCACTGGAGGACAGTCAGCTTTGGATATGGTGAGCACAGTACAGGTATGTTGGATAGGACAGGATACAACAGGACAGGAGGAAACACAAGTTACTGACCATGCTGATACAGATCACAATAACATCAAAGACTAAAAATTCAAACTGCAAAAAGAAAATGTAATACAGGTCACAATAAGGGAGGTCTTTATAATAAAAAACTAGGTAGCTTCAGTTTATGCCATGCACAAGTACATGAAATGATAGTGATTTATGCTTTTTAAACAAAAGAAATAAGTATTTTGATTAGGCTTGTGGGGGAAGGAGTACAAGGCTTTGTATTTAAAGTTTCATTTTAACCAGGGAAAATTACTGACTGCTGCATGAGGCAGCATTCAGCTTCTTTCCCTCCCTGGAGCAGGGCACCCAGCTTGCCTCGGGAATCCAAACCCGGCAGGACGCCTTTCTGACATCTCCCTCCTGAGCAGCCGTGGGTGTATCTGCTGACATTAACCAGCGTGAGATCTTCTCAAGGAAGAAAAGCCCTATATGAAAAGGTTTCACTGCAAAAGGAGGAAAAGTCTTTAAAGGGAAAACTACACAGCATGCTGCTCCAGAAGCCAAGTTGAACTTTCATTTTAGATCTGAGCGTTCTGTAAGAGCAGAGTGCTCATCTACTTCCTACAGTAAATTATCCTTCCTCAGCTATATTTCTGTACACTTTAGATTTTAATATAAACTTCTATAGAAAAAGAAATCACAGCAATTATAATCCTAGCAATTATGTAAACCCTTTTTGCTAGATGCCAGAAATTGAATTGTTACCAGGGAAAAAAAGCACTGTGCCCTGAGAGAAATGGGGCAATGAATTCCCATCATGCAAAGATGATGAACTCCTCTCCAGGTAATCAAAACCGGAAAACATTTGCAGGCAGAATCTATGGAAAAGAAAAGCAGAACCAAAAAACAGCAAACCCCAAAGGTCTTAAATCCAGCTAAGAAGTTTAGCCTGCGAATTAAGCCAGGGAAAAATCTTTAACAGAGAAATAATGCTGTGCCAACATTGAAAAAGTACAAGCAGAGAGTTAGGACAACTATAAACTATAGAGTCTGACATCAACCACAGGGAGATGAATGTAAAAGTTAATACAAAATGCAATTGATAAAGATGAATATGGTCAATACCTCAGTGCATACCTCAATCACTGAAATATCTTGTCAAACAAACCTGACTTGATTCTTTAATGAGCCAGCAAAATGTGGCTGCTTAAGTCTGGTTGTATTGGCAGAGTGCACTTATCTATTTATAAAATTTTAAAATTAGTCTGTTGCAACACCCGTATTAAAAATTAGCATGATAGTTTACCAATGAAGCATGCATTAAATTAACTCAGACCTGGCTGAGATCTCAAACTGCACATGAGGGATGGGTGTTTGCAGAGTTTTCAGGAATAATAATAATAATTATTATTAGAAGTAGTAGTATTAGTATTGTTGTTGTTGTTGTTGTTGTTGTTGTTGTTGTTGTGTTTGAAGCCACTGAACATTTTCACCAGTGTTCAGGAAGTAAAAGTAACTTCACTTCTACTGCAATGCCTGATTGATACAAGGCCTGGAAAAGCAGCAAAGAGTGATGAAGGCAGGACAGTCTGGTACAGCAACAATCTGGGTTGCTTGGGAATCCATTCCAAAACCATGTATTTTTGCAAAGCAAGGTGAAAAACGATACAGGAAACAAAGGGCACAGGAAAGTGGGACTTGTCTCTGGAAGGCAGCAAGTCTGAAGGAATTTAGGTTAATGAGCTACAGCAGCTGAACCCAAGTTCTTCATTCAGTGATGTTACAAAAGGGATCTGCAAACAGAGGACTGATAAAGGATAAGAACTGGAAAACTACTGTAAATTATAATCACTATTCCTACAGTGAGATGTGAAAGTGATGCAGAAACTGCCATTAAAAAAATCCAAGTATAGAAAACAAAATCTAAAATGAGATTTTAAAGAACTTAATTTACATAGTTTACCAGCAATAAGGCATCTGACTGCATCACAGGGTCTAACTACTTCAAGTTTTAGAAAAAAGAATCAGATGAGAAAGCCTATATAAAGAGCATGACCAACCATATGTTTGATTCTAGGAAGACCTATGTCAGTTCTCCAGTTGTCACGATCTTTGCATCAGACAGGATTTTATTCCAGGAAAGAAAAAAAAACAAAAAACAAAAACCACAAGAAAACCCCCACCAACCACCAGAGGAAAAAAAAGCCAAATTAACTCAATTGCTATGCTTCAAATGGCTGAGTAAAATATTTTCCTTTAAAAAGCTGTGCACTCAGCATGACAGTCAACCTTGACCCACAGTCCCCTACTTAACCCAGCACACAGCAGCAAAGCTCAGTGGCGTGATCCACTTTTTTTTGTGACACAGCAGATGCCCTGATGTCCTATTGGGAACCCTGCACTTCTGCAATTCAGGCCTGGATCCCTTACCTGGGCAGAACCACCTGCCCTTCACTTGGTGAAGGCTCAATGAATTTGAACCATTCAACTGAAAGACAAAAAGAGGGAAAGGAGTGGAGATTTTTCAAGTACAGATATATATATATATATGGAAGGGCTAAAAAAAGAGGAAAGGAAAATGCTTCTAAATTAAGAATGTTTTCCACAGTCTTTTGATAGGTAGAATTAACATTTCCACAAATAGGACAAGCAGGTAGGTCATCAAGGAGTTAGGACATGCTACTCTCTGAACACCCTGTCAGGTGCCTTAACTACCTGTCACAACTAAAATGGGTTACAAGACCTAGAAATAAATCTGTATTTGTGGATACCAGACCGTGGCATCTCAGACAGACCATGGAGTCAGTTCATGGGTCTGTTCCATATTATGTTCAATTAATTTCATGTTTAGCTTAATAGCATCTTGTGCAGTTATTGCATAATAATAACAGAGGACAGCCCATCTGTGTGCTCAGTGTTCATATATCATGTCTCAGGGGTGGGTAAGGCTGCACTCCAAGCCCAAGACCAGCAGAGGTTTTCCCTGAGTCCTGACCCACAGCACATCCCCTGTGGCTGCTGCCCCCCCATCACACCTCCAGCCCCACAGCCCAGCACAAGCACTAGACAGCAGGGCAGTAAAAACCAGACCTCTGGGCTGCTCTCCTGAGCTTCTCACAACTGGCCCAAAGTGACACTCTGTATATATGCACAGCTGAAAAATTTGCACACATTTAAGCTGCTAAGTACTAGGTATGTTGTTACACAAAATATTCACTGACCTCTTGCTGAATGTATTTTAATTGAAGTAATTACTCACTCAGCTCCAGCTGCTAGAACTCCAAGCTGATATGTCTGAAAGTAAATGGCTTTTCAGATTGCTTGCTCAGAAGGCTGGAAAGTATCTAAAAACTGATATACAGCCTGGAAAGAAGTCTTCCCAGACCAGTCTGCTTGCATGGCTTCTCTCAACAATTTATCAATAAGTTTTTAATGCTCTTATCAATGAGTTCCTATCAGGTTAACAGTCTGAAGTGGGGATGAAAAGCATAGCCAGGGAGAGGCTTATGCTTTGTTGATTTACAGTTGACTCTAAACTCTAACATTCTCTTGCTTTCATCAAAGTGTAAACTGAGTTTGAACTTTCAAGTTAGAAAGTGTGCTTCTGGAGTTTCCTGGTGAGGATTTTTTCTCATTAATTAATCATTTCGTTAAAGGTTTGGGTTTTCCAAAGCAATTGGCAAAGCTTCCACTAATTTGAGTCAGAATGATTTCATCCTAACCTTAATACTGTTTGTGCTTCCCTAGAAATAATATAGTGTCACAAAAGAGCATTTTTTTGCCCCTCCAATCTCTGAAACAGCCTTATGCTAATGCTAGATCAAGCTACTTGAAGGGTGAAATAATGTGTAGGTATCCAAGTTCAGTAACATTGCCCTGCTCCTGTGGCTGAATAAGAGTTTCCAGAAATATCCCCATTAATGAGAATATTTCAGTGTAATGAAAAGTGGGTCTGGATGACACAAAGGCTAAATGCCCTTTAATTTTTCTAAAATTAAAGTAAAGCACAGTGTTACCACTCAGAGTAGAATAGAGGGCAAAACATTTTAATCCTTTTAAAGATTATCCAAGATGGTAAAAAAAATTACCCAAACAGTTAAGGCAAGTCAAGGGCAGAGTCAGGAAAAAATCCCAACCAACCAACAGATTTACTGCTTCCCAGCCTGATGCTCTAATAAATACAATCAACACTGGCATTAACAATGCCCAATTCTTACGGGTTTCTGTCTAGTGGATGAGTTCCCTGGGGTGTAAGAAGCATTTGGATCCAAAGCCTTCTCTACAGCACAGCTTTCAGAACCACCCTTTACAATAGGACTTCTCTACAGTCTAATAATGATATAACTCAATTCATACTCAGTCTTTTCCCACTGGGCTCAAAAATTACCCAGAGAACTGTCAGTATATCTCAATCACCACAATGGTGGTGGTCTTTCAGAAACTGGGCTAAGGAACAAACTGAATTTGTTCAGTTGCTTATCAAAATGTTTTGCAAAGCCTTTTCTACATCTTCTGCTCTGTGTAGATATCACAGTTTGCACACCCCATCCCAACTATTTCTAAACATGCCAGAGGTTTAGCAGAGCTGATTATGCTTTGTGATTAGCTAACTAGGACTATATAAACAACTGAAAACTTAAACTTTCAGAAGATCTCTGTCTAGCAATTGATACCAGATCCATCACTAGGGATGATGGTTCTTGACAGTGTTTGGTAGTCTAGTGACAACAGAAGAATTAAAAGGTCTGTTTAGTTATTCAGTCAGAATTCCTAGCATTGTTTACAACACAAATGAACTTATTTATACATTAATTACAATCAATTTTAAAAATTTAAACCCATGGCATTGCAGGAGAGATTTATAACGCAAATGACCAAGGCAAAAAGACTGTTTAGAGAAGGCAGAAAATTAATTACAAAGACATACTCAGTTAATAATGGCTTTGTTCATAATGCTACCATGTTTCTTTTCATAAGTTAAAGCTAGAAACTGATTGTCATTATCAGAGAGGCCTCAGCTCTATTGATTTTATTAGACCTCTAGCAATTGCACTTTTACAGGTTAATGAAGGGAGAAAATTATTCAGTTTCACATTATATATAAAAATCTGACACTTTTTAATGTACAGTGAACCCCTCAGGAAGTGCCTTTGTCATGAAGAAATCTCCCCTACTAAGAGTACACCCTACAATTGCTCTACAGGCATTGGGTACATGTTGAGTCCCCCCTGGTTAGGCAACTGTTCTTTGTTAGTCTCCAGAAGGATCTATTAAGACAGTGACTCCCACCCTGCCCCTGTAGGCACCAGGAGTAATTCTAAAGATTATTTCCCCTTTAGAGTCAGACAAGTAATAGTTCAAGTAAGAAAGGAGAGATTTGAAGTAAGCTGTATGAGGGACAGAACATAGAAGTTTCTTTAAATAAACATAACCAGTGGTACTTAGACACTGCAGGAGATGGCACAAAAGCGAGGAGAAAGATAGGAGAGAGTTTATGTATCAGCCATGTAAACAACAGTCAAAAAGTCATCATAAAAATAAACCACTTTCAGCTTTGTAATCTCTCCAACCCAGCCTTTCTCTGGGCAGAAGAGAGGGCCTCTCTCTGGAAGCTGCAAGGCTGCAAATCCCCTCAGAGGACTCGGAGCTAAACACAAAGAACTGCCCAAGGCAGACACCCAACACTGGCCACAGCCACCCTGTCATGAGCTGAGCTGTGGCCTCCCCACCCACCATCTCAAGCACACCCAACCCTGGGGACCTCCAGAGGGTTTCCCACCAGCCCACTGCGAGCTGCCCATCCACCACCACCTTGGCTTTCACTTCGTGTGCACGAGAAACTGCAGCATTTACAGGTCCCACCTTTCCTGTCTCGGTCTGCCTCCCTGCCTCACGCTCTGCAGCTGCTGTTGAACAAAAATCCTACAGTTCCCTCATCACCCAGACACTGGCACAGAGATGTTCCCCATTTACACTGACCTCTCCAAAAACCTTATTTTTTTTTTCCAAAGTCAGAATATACATTTCAGTTAACCATTTTTAATAGGGCTTCTCTGTCCCTTTAGGTTAGGCTGGTTGACTTCTCAGTGTCCCAACTCAGATGTGTATTTTATTTTTGTATTTTCTAAGTTGTGAAATACCTGAGAAAGGGACTACTGTAATATTTGCATCTCATACAGTGTTGAGAATATTATGAGTGCTTAACAAATATATAGCACATCCACATACATGAGGGAATGCAAACAGAAGAACCAAGATGAAAATGTTGCTCCTAGAAAGCAAATAAGATATAGTAGAGCAGAGCATTGCATTTCTCATGCTCTATCCACTGTGTGTCTCCAAGCTTACTTTGGCAGACAATCAGCACTTTTTAGGGGGTCTTTGCTGGCACTAGCAGGTTTTAAATGAATATAAAATCAGGGAAAAATATTCCACATTGAAATAGTACGTGGCACTGTACTCAGTGTCAAATTCTAAGAGACATCTTGTCAATAATACTGGACATAAATCTAAAGGTACCTCATCTAAGAGACAGTACAATATTTTCACAGGGCAAGAATTAAAACATATATAAATCTATTCGAAACATTCACTTCACCCCTTTGATTTCAAGAATCCACATTTCCCAAAACAAAGAAATTCTGCAAGATCTGTTTTGTGTACACCAGTGGAAGCAACACATCCGTTAATGCCAAGAAGTTTAGTTAAGCACATTCAGAACAGATTTGCTGCACAATGTTAGTGGCAGTGAACCTGAAAGCAGTCATTAGGGAAAGAATTTATTCTTGTGGTAACCCCAAGCAAGAGTCACCATCCAGCCAATTTAATATCAACAGCAGTAATTTCAACAATATGATATTTAACCACAATCCCAAAATGGCTCAGTCTGAAAGCAACACAATATCAGCATTTGAAAGAATGCATCCCCGGCAACATCTGAAGAGGGAGGAAAGAACCAAGGCCACAGTGGCTTTTTCATGGAGTTGAGTACACAGCTCTTGCTTGAACTTTTTCTTAACTGAGGTTGCAAAAGAGTAAGCTGAGGAATGAACCCAAATACCATTTTGATTGGCAGCAGAGTGTTCAGAGGACAGTAACAAAGGACAAGTTCTTTGCTCTCGGACTGTCTGGATACAGTGCCCCAACCCAGCCTGTGCATATGCCAAGGGACACACAGGTACTCACCAACCCTTTACAGCTTTTACAGTGCTAACCCCTAAATGCATCATCAAAGGAGACCACAAAGCCCACAGATAAACCCTTTTTTTCCTCCTTCAATTATGTCACTTGCTCCCCTCCTCTCTTCTCCAGCAAATTCCCCCTCCCTAGAGACTAATTCCCTTCCACTTCTGCTCCCCTGAAAATGTCCACTGATGGAGGATATTTTCTTTTTGCTCTCATGACCCCTAAGCAACCCTGACTCAGTGAAGCCCAGACTCCAGTCCCTGAGCCAGACACAGTTTTTCATGACAAATCATTTGGCCTTGAAACTCTCCTGTGGCTTTTGGGAGGGAAGATGTAAGTTCAAAAAAGTTCAAATTGTTCAAATTCTGACCCAAATTGACAATGGCTCTATGAGACTGTCCTTATGAATCCTATCCTTGTGTCAATGTATTCATTGTGTGTTTTACCAGGCTACATGATTAGGCCTTTCTGCAAAACATTAGGTGAAATTCTATTTCCACTAAGATCAAGTTAGTTCTACAATGAATTTCAATGGAGAGCATTGCAATCATTAGGGAAAAGAAGTAGACATAAAAGCTGGTAGAAACGTCCATTTCTCAATATCTGCTGCAAACAAAGTGTGCTATGAAACTGTTCCACCCAACAGGCTGAAAACAAGGGGACAAATGTAACATTCTGAAATAAAATAGCACCCCTGCATTTGTAACATGTTTCATATGCACTACCATCTCAATAAAGCAGAGAGGAAATAAATAAAAAGACACCTAAAAAAGCAAAAGAATATTAAAAAGCTATTTTTTAAAAGTACTGAGATTTGCACATCTAGAGATTATTGGTCTGATCTTTAGTAGTCTCCATGCTCTTACAAGTCCCTATGTTCTCACCATAACACTGAAGAAACACTGTTTCATAGCTGGAATTTCCTTGTAGCATTCTTTGCCTCCCGAAGTTTATTGTACTTTGGGAAAGGACAATCTCAAGATGTCACAGACAACAGAAATGTAAGGATTCCTACTGATAGCTCCTTGACTAATTGCCATGAATGCATCCACCACACCAGCGGGGTTTTCTCTTGGTGTCAGCATCTATTTCGTCTCCAAACCTCAGTACAATAAGGAAGTTTTGCTGCTGAAGTATATACTTCTATCAGTTTTTTCTGTACTACCTGTGGATAACTTGAAAGGCTTAAAGTATTTCAATAAATTAAGTAGGATAAGTAGGCACAAGTTCTCACGAAGGATCAGATAACTTTAGTGCATTTGGAGAGAAAATAAGATTTAATCAATGTTTCTGTAGAGGGTCTCTTGTTCCCTTATCACTTGTAAGAAAACAAATGTACTGGTCCTTATAAATCTTGGATCCTAGAGGCTCCAGGAGTTGGTTGTGATTAAGCATTCCCATCTGTCAGCACAGTTGCCTTGACTTAGCAGTATCTAACCTCTGATGACACAAATTAAATACACCCACTTCTCATTCAAACAGCGAACAGAGCTCTTATCAGACAACTCGCTCTAAGCAAACTGATTTAGGGAAGTGCATCACTACAAACAAAGAAGTTTCCCACTTGCTGGATGTCTTCAGTGACTTCAGCATCACTGTCTACAGCCAACTATCCTTTACCAGCCTCCAGTGGTTCTGTCTGAAGCAAAAGGGTTCCTGTGACCAAAACAGCTTCTAGTTATCTACTCTAAGCCATTCTCTTAAAATTTCCTTTTTTTTTCTCATGCACACACACACACATTGTTGAGTTTGCCATAGCTGATTATGAGCCAAGAACACAATCTTCATTTTTATCACAGATTATAGCTGAAAGGTACTAAACAAGCATGCTCCTCTGATAGATTTCTTGAGAAAAAAATGAAAAAACGTAACACCCCAACCCCCAGAATTCAGAACCAAATCTTAATTTCAAACATCACAAAGACGTATTTTAACTTTTAACAGTTCTTGTCTTCATTTCTCTGCAGCTGTCATCAAAAGAGGACACTGAGGAATTAAAAACCCACTCCACAGACAGACCATGGGTTGTGCAGTCACGAGCACCCTGCAAATACCAGGCACTCATCCAGGGAGGTTCTGCTCCTCTGAACAGCCCATGCAGAGCTCTACATGTGCCACAAGCTTTCTGGTAAAAAAGAATGTCTCCAAAATGCAAGTTGAGCTGGGCTAAGATTACCTTATGCTGACATAGATATGGGTTTTTTTAATTGTTATTTTTGCAGCAGGTGGAAAAAGCCAAGGAGTGGGTATAAAATGCATGTCTGTATAAAATCCACTGTACCCAAATGTCCTGCAAATTCAGATTTCCCATTTTTAATTTCCCAAAATAATATTGATGGATATGCTGGCCAATTTGGATGGAATTCTGAGATCATTTTTGATAGAGATCTGCGAGGTCTCTGGGTGATACATGCATACAAAAGGCTGGAAAGGAGTCCTGATTTAAAGCTTTGTAGCTCTTCCATTCACCTCTAAGAGGAATGGAAAGAATGACAACAGTTGCGAAATTTGTCTCAGAAGTCCCATCAAAATTGAGTTATGGGCCCTGGAAGAGGTATGTTTCTTTATTGAGTATTTTAAACTCTTATCTTTGCAGGAAGCAAAAACAGACCATTTCTAAAACAGAACTTCTGGTGTTCTTGTTGGGAGGCCTGAGCTCTCTACTGGCAGGCTCAAAACACCTTGGCTCCGTGCTTTGGATAGAGACAGAGGATGTCAGTGAGCCAAACTGAAATCCTTTCCTATCTTGCCAGGTGAGTGCTCATAACTGAGCCCTTTCTGCTGCTGGTGATAATGCCTTCAATATTTATGTGAGCTCCTTCTTCCAAAACAGCCACTCAACACGTGTTTGGTGTGATGGAGGGTGCATAAAAGGATGGAGAGAAACCGCAAGAAATGGATGGAGGGAAAATGCAAGAAATAAACCAGCATCCAGTGCAATGGATTAAGTCTTGTGCAGTCAACATCTTAGTCATGCTGCCACTGATCTCTGCATCCGCACCAACTTTACCCTAATGAGTTTTTCATTAGCATGGAAGATATCAATATGGACATAGGAATATCACATGAAGAGACAGGTTTTAGCTGGACACCACACTGTATGTTTGTGTACAGGTGTCCGTGCTCCTCATCCCAGAGCAGACATGTGTCATGGAGAGGTTAATCTGCTGTTTAACAGTGATACACAAAGAGGATGTGAATTAATACAATCAGATGAGGTTTATTTGATAAATACAAAATCATCAGCCAGCTCCAAATACACTGCTCAGGAGTCTGGCATGTCAAACTACCCACATGCAGGGTGGTGTGGATCCCAGCCAACCTTGGCAAGATCTGGCTGCTGAGGTTGTGTGAACTTGTGAAGTGTTTCACAGGTTTCAGAGGGGACTAAAATTCTTTCTGAGGAGCCAGCTGGCTGGTGATGCACAGTCAGCACAGACACCATGTTTCACATGACAGTACCAATTTTTCTTTGTCTTACTCTATACACAGCTGAGCAAGGAGGAATTGGTCCAGAGAGATTCCTGACTTTACATTTTGAATTAAGTGAACCACTTGAGCACCAGGAGTGATGAACCAAGACAAAATTCAGAGTATCCCTTTGCTTTATAGCATTGGAAAGAGGTAAAAAGAGAACATTGACAGTAACAGTCCCTGGATGCAGACACATATATCTAAAGTCTACATTTTCTTAAAATCCCAGCTCACTCAGCACTCAGAGCTACGAGTCTTCTCATGATGAGGCCAAGCATGACCCAGCTCTTCTCCTCTCACTGAGTCAGAAAAGGTTGCAAGGAGAGAAGCTGGTAACAGCCAAATGCTCTCTCCTGCACAGACCAGCCTTGGACACATATGGATGTGTTCTGTCATGTCAGTGACACCTGTCTGGGTCAAGATGAAAACAGAGGTTTGGTATTTCCACATCTTATTTGTCATTTACTCTCATGAGCAGCAGCTTTGACACTTAACCCATTTTGGTTTTCCATCCTCAACAGTGCCTTATTTGCATTCCTTCTGCTCACCAACACTTGCTCTCAGCTCTGTCATTCAATGCTGTAGGTTTGATCTGAAGATTGCACAGCCAACTTCTCCGAAGTTTTATTTTCCCACAGGCAAACAAACTTTAAAATTTAATTTATAATTTTAGGCCACTAAAAACAGTAAAGGAGAAATACAGCTTTCGGACGAAGTAGAAATAACAAAAAGAATGTCATTGCTTATTTCTGTAAACAAACTACATGAAGCAAATGAGTATGTTCTTTCTCTTTTGAAACCCTTAACCATTAAAAACAATGATCTCATGCTTCTGAAAATAAAGAGGAGTTTTGAGAAATTTATTTTAAAAGGATGAAGACAGATAGGCTGAAAACAGATTTAAAGGGAAAAGCAATAGAGGTGGAAGGTACTGGACGGCAGAACTTTAAATTACTTTAGTGGGAGCTATAAATGTTCTACATGGCTCAGAGCCTGGCCCTCACTGAATGCTGGTGAGGGGACCCTGCATTGTTTCCATGTGGTGTTTGGCTCTCACCAACATTATCCTGTACTCCTTTAACACTACGTACATCAAAATAAAAATTAAGTTAGATTGAGCGAATGCAAAGACAAACTTCTCCTACTGCAAATAAACAAAATGGTTGAGTAAGATAAAACTGATATGGATTTATAGCATTAAGAATTGGGTTTTTTTCTAAATTCAAAAGCAAACAGCAAATTACTTTATCTTCCCTTCCTGTTTTGTTTGTTGGATTTTTTTTTATGTTGTTGCATTCTGCTTTGGTTTCTTTTGTTATTGCTTTATAGTGAGTTTTTTTCCACTTGTCCCTAAATCAAACCATAGCTGCTGCTTGCTTGGAAAAGCTGTAGTTTTTCCCTCCTGTAGGTTTTCACCCTCTCTGCTCCTGGGTTTGGGGACAGGGCAGAAGGTGAGGTGACAAATGGAAGAGCTGAACTCAAGTGATGGAAATTGTTGCAGAAAGCCTACAAATCTCTCTGTAATATGCTATATTATAACCTATGGCAGCATCATTTTAGCCAGGTCCAGAGCAGAGAGGCCCACCCTTTGGAGGCAGTGCTCTGCTACCCAAAGCTTTTCAAGACCATCTAAACACAGAGAAGTCTGGATGGCTCCCAGCATCCAAAGCAGCTTCCCCAACCAGACCTGCTCCCCACATCCTGGGGCCAACAACAAGCAGACAAAGCCTTGATGGATATAATAAATAAGGATTTATGTTGTCTTTAAGATCCTTTCTTTTGTTGCTGCCCCTCCAAGCACAGGGCAAGATCCACATCTGCGTAAGAGAGAAGCATCCTCTGGCAAAAGTCCTGTTTGGCTGGAGGTGAGCACTCTCCAGGGCCAGAAAGGATAACCCAACACTAGTGGAGACACTGCCCACAGATAGGAATTCCAACAAAAACTTCAGTCCCAGCCTTATAAAGGACTAAGATGGACTTAACACCCTTAAAGCAAACAACCAGGGAGGATATATCATGATGGCCATTGTGCAGGGGCTTTAGCATCCAATGGTACTTAAGGAATTTCTCTCTTCACTGTTAATACTGAAATTGCACCACAAACAGGCAGTTAACCTAAAACTACCTCGGGGTCAAGTCCTGTCTGGCTCTCTCTCTCTCTCACACACACATACATACACACACAATGCCTTCTGCTCCATGAGAGTTCAGAGCCAGGCAGTTTATGGTATCAGAGCCATATAATCTAAAATTCTTGCAAGTGGCCCCTGCTGGTGTCCCCCCAAAGCACCACTGACAACTCTGCTCTCGGCAAGAGAAGTGGCTCCTTCCCGTGCTCGAGGCAGGCCGGCTCCAGTTCAAACGTTCAAGCTCTGCTGGGCTGGCTCAGGCAATGTTTATAGTTCAGTGGTACGGATGAAAACTTGCACAATGCTTTATGCTGTCAAAGCAAAATGTGATCGTTCCAGACTGTGCACTGACATTATTAAAAATATCAATTAAGGCCAAAAATGCACTTTTACACTGAGTTGCTTGGATTAGATTGTAACCAGCTCAAGGATAAGAAACACTGCTTGTTTATCTTAATCACATTGAAAAATCCAGGCCTTTATATTATCTCCCCCCACAACAGCCATTTCAAGTGACAGTAGGAATTCTCCAGTGGCTTCAAATGGATTTTCTTCTGCCAACACGTTCCCTCTTCACTTTCAAAGTTTTGTCTATCCTATTTTTATAACTTTTAGGAAAATATTACCAACTGGTGGTTCCCCAAAAGCAAAGACACAAAGCGGAAAGAATAAATGAGTCAATGTACATCAAGAAACACACAGGACAATTTGCAAGACAGTGCCAAATAAATGCTCATTTGCCTCCACTGGAGGTCAGTGAGGCAAATCGGTGGGAACTATTTGTAATTACAGGTTGATGAGATACAATTGTGGCAGCTGTGTGGCCTTTTAATGATGCCTTTTGCTCTAATTCAGCTTTGGAGATTTTACAAGAAATCAAAAACACCCAGAGATCTGCAGATTCCCAGACCTGTTCAAATAAGCCAGACTAATTTCTTTCCAAACTCCAAAATTTTATCTCTGTAAAATCTGTGAAATATTACTGCATATGATCAGTGCATTTTGTTGGATGAATGTCAACAAGTCCCATTTGTGTCACATCTGGAAGAACATATATTACACATTAGAGAATATGATATAAAACTTCAGTTCTCCATGACTATTCCTAACAGACTTAACATACTGTAAAACAGATATTGGATTGCTCCTGATTTCACCACAAACCTCCTGAAGCTTCCCTTGAAGCTTGGTTATCAACGTAAACTTTTAAAGGACAGATCCTCGAAGCCTAAAGTCCAGGATACACACAAAAAACTAGCAAAGATACACTTCTTGCAAATCTCATTTTGAAGGCATTGGTGAATCCAATCCACAATTTTTGAAAACCTGAGGTTCACAACATTGCCTAAGGCTTCCAGCTGACCAAGTTGATCAAATAATCCCTATCATATGTCAGAAGCAAAAGAGAAACTTTGCATCCCTAAACAACCTTGTGCCTGGTGATATCTTTCTACTGACAGGAAGATGAGAAACAGAAGTTCAGTTCAGGTACGTTCACAACTATAAGTACAGAGCGCTTAAGATTATTTTGAAGTTTTCCATTATTGGGCATTTTATTCTGTTACTACTACTGCTTTTACCAGGACACTATTGCTGCTTATCAAGTTTATGCTTAACTAAACTTATTGCCTGAAGCCCACTTGCAACACTTCTCTGGGAGTAAATTTCCTGATGTGTTGTTTTCTTGTTTTCTCCTACATATCACTGACCAAAGGAACCATCGCTATTTTCCCATTTCTGAAGGATTAGGCTTTTGGCCTGTTTAGGACTATTTATAAAGTGATTAACAAAAGCAGGCCAGAAGGATGGCTATACTTGAAGAATGCCTGTCTCAGTGACAGGATATCTGGTCTTGGTCCTGTGTTATCAAGGCACATATTTAATGCAAAAAATGACCTTCTAACATGGAGAAAACAGAACCCTTGTGCTGCAATCTACCACCAGCCCCAAGCAGGGCACCCATGTACAGAAAAGAAAATGGAAACTTCTTCTTCACTGTACCTCTGACTTCACACCCAACTTCTGCAATGGGCACTGGGAGGGCATTTTCCAGGTGGGATGGAAAAACCAGAAAACACCATTTCTGTGCCTTTTTAATAACACCTCTGTCCACAGCAACAGTCTCTATGTACATACAGACTGCAGAGCAGTCACTTGGACTCTTGGCAGACATAATCTGGTGCAGCAGCCACGCGTGTGGCTGTTACCAGCAAAAGCAGCTCTGTGGCTACAACTGCACCAATATCTAATGTTATTTTTACTGCACACTGGCTCTTTAGTATTAGTAATTATGCACATTTCTGAGGTATCCGTTTTGCATGAAAAAACCCAACCCATAACAAACAAGGCAAACACTTAGGATCCTGCAGCTTGAAATAGCAGAATATGGACTGTGAGGGCTTTTACAACATCCTGGGTGAGATCCATTGTGTAACACTGAGATTCTGTTAAAAAGTGAAGGACACTCCAGGCAGGCATGGTGAGACTTTCAGACTCAAGGATGTAAAACAGAAGGGACATTAAAGTAAAATTCCCTCTTTAATATTACCTATGATTCTTTTGTTGACAGCATGACACTTCATGAATGCAGACATCCCTTGGCTCTACACCTTCAAGAAGTTAGCTACTGAGCCTGTGATTCAACCTTTAATGAGCAAAATAGGGGAAGTTTTCTGACATTCATATTCATTTAAATTTGTACAACTGCACTCACTTAGATCCATGCCATGCTGGTAGAGTTGCCTCCTCAAACCCATGTTTCTCCTGAACAAAACTCTTTGACTATAATATATGCCAAAACCTTCTTAAATTAAGGACATAAATTAAAATAGAAGAAATATGAATTAAACAAAAAATCTATTACAGTCTTAAAAATTGAACAAACTTTGTAATCTACTGAGCTTTAAGTCAGGACTCCAGTAATGGGGAGAAGAGAATTCTACAAGAAGTCATCAGCTTTTCCTCACTATGGTGTCATCCCAGTGCCTCCAAAAAGCTCGTTCTTGGAGGCTTAACCCTGACTTGTAGCAACTGACTCTGTTTGTCCTAAATATTCAGCTGAAAATATGTTCTACATTACAGTATTGGACAGAGAGTCTTTTAAAAGTCTTGCAAAAGTCTGATGAGTAATGTTGCTCTGTCTAAAGTATATGTTGTTCCCTTTGCCTCCCTGCTTCATTTTGAGACAGATATACTTAAAATAGTTTTAAATATGGAGATTATTATCCAATCCAAAAGATTTAATTTAGCATTTATATGGGTTTTAAACACATGCCAACACTTTCCTTCATTTCAACCTTTGGCAACTGTTCACTATTCACAATTCCAAAGGCTGCAGACTCATGTCTGATCATTTTAGGATATTTACAGTTGTAGCCAATAAAGACAGTGCTGATTTTAATTAAAGTTTTAATTGCTTTCTGAGACAACAACAAGAAATCCTGATCACGTGAAATTGTGACTGGCTCCTTTAAGAGCTGGTGGGTGAGGATTGCCAGAAACAGCATTGTCTATCACTTCCTATTGGGTGGGTATAAATAAATCCTAAATCATCACTCCTGATAGCATCAGTGGTAGTTTGGTAATCCAGCCTCATTGTAAACATCTTTCTTTCCAGAGAACCAGAATATGGACTGGACAAGGAAAAAAAGCAATCCATAAATTAACTGTTCTGTCAGTCTGTCTCTGCCTTAGAAAACTCTTTGCTGAGGAAACTGGAACAGCTATGACAAACATAATATGTATTACAGCAATTCCTGAGGTGGAGTGGACAAATCCGGGCATAGGAACTCATGCTCAGTCACTTCCATGTCACCAGTTCAACTCTATCCAATGCCTCCTGGAAGCAAAATCCCTGTGCTGCCATAAGGTTGCACTACAGCACCCACGTTTACCACACTTTCTGAAGTCGTACTTACTTCTTGCTCCCATTTGGAAGACACCTCCCATGCCATTCACTTACATGCCCACTCCAGCCATTACTGATATGGAAAACTCCTGCATTTTGGAAGCCACCCTTTCAGATGCTTGGGCAGCTGGAAGCATGACTGTGGCTCAGTCACCCACCCACAGAGATCATCAGCAAAAGTGCTTCCAGTTTGACCCAGGCACCACAGGTGAATGGAAGGAGCCTTAGTGGCCTTTGGACAATTTCTCCAGGCACACATCCATGTCAGAAGTCACTGGGATGGCCAGGACAGCTGGTCCCATGCAGGCAGCCTTGGGTGCTTCCCCACGCAGGGCCAGGCTGTGCTGCTGTGCATAAATAAATGACTTCAGCCTCGGGGCTCTCTCCAGCACTAAACTGCTGCTCAGGAACATCCATCACCCGCTCAGCCAGGCTGGGACTTGACAGACACTCCAGAGCCATCAGCTGCCATGGTCTCTGCCACAGAGAAATGGAGATTATGCACCAGCTCTGCACCTATGCACCAGCCAGAGCCATCCCATGGGCACTGGTGACCACCCTGAGCACACTGAAGGACCTTTGCTACATGGAAAGCAAAGGCAAGATTCAGTTGCTTTTTATAGGCTTCCTTCAAGTCATTTGGAAAGCCACTTACGAAGTTTACATATTTAAACATATTACATCATTCTGCTGGGAAGATTTTATTCCTTGTTCATCATTACCACTGTTTTCTGGAAAACAACAGCAACTTGGATGTATCATTAGTGTTTTGTGACAATTAGACAAAACATTGTAAGGTCTCTCTGTACAAAATATTTTCAGGTTCATCAAACATAACTGTGTGGGCCATGCCAAGAAACAGGCTTTTTATGTGCTTCTTGATGGGAGCTGTTAGCCTGTCTATAAATGCTTACCAAACCATCCCCATATAATTTTTCTCTGTGCTGAAATGTAAATACATTTTGTCTCTTCTGGTCAACTCAAGATATAAGCTCCCAACCACCAGCTTAATAATAACGCTGAGTTTTTGGGCGTGCAAACATGCTTACACAGTTATAACCAACAGCTGTTTTGTGAAATGACCTGCCATACATTATCACCGATGGCATGGTTTAGGTGTGATTATACAGCTACTTCAGGAAAGGAATGCCTTGCCTAAGGGCTGCAGGAAGAAGCTTTTATGGTCAGCAGTGACTGGTGAAGACAGTCCCACCCACATCTCTGTGATTAAAACCTCCCAACTCTTTCAATTGCTGACAACCTCCTTAGTTCCCCTAAAGCACCTTAAAGCTGTTTGGCTGCATTTCCCACAGACTATTAAGTTATTCAACACTGACTCTTTGCTCAAGACCTCCTGTATCTTATTGCATGTGAATCACACAAAATTTCACACTAAGCCTTTTGACTTGCTATAGTCTGCTTCAAGTGCTCCTATGCACACTGCAAGGCAGCAGCAAACATTGTCTGCAAAGACCTACAGGTTTCCAAACCCCTTATTCATTAATGGAAATGCTGAAAATCTCACTGTTGGTTGGAACAGTTCATGATGGAACAGAAGAAGATCTGTTGTAATTACAGGCAACAACCTTTTGCATTTCCTTAGTGATACCTTTACAGCATTTAAATGCAAGAGAAGGATCTGTACATGAATTACAAAGATTATCTGGTTGGAGCCACTCCTATAACACAAATACACTTTTCACTGTTCAATTGCACTGGCATCTGAACAATACCTGTGCAAGGGACCATCCCTGGTACAAACAGTTCAGCAAAGTATTGTTCAAACCAGTTGAGGGAAGAATTACTTTTTTTGCAAAAAAAAAAAAAAAAAAAAAAAAAGCTCAAGTCATCATAACCAGTCTTTATAAGGGAGAAAAAGGGGACTGATGAATGAAAATTATCCATCAAATGCTCACAAGGCCTGATCAGTTATTCCCAAACTGAAAACTTGTTATTTCTTATATAATTTTCACATTTTTGCCAAGTTCTGTCTGAAGTTAAATCCCCCCATGCAGTTAGATCCCCTTTAGCCTGACAGATGTCAATTGGTTTCCATGTGTTTAACTGGGAATGGGATTTTTCCCCTATGGTAATGCCAGCAATATGGAGTACTGATCTCCTGAAAGTCAGGAAGACCCTTGGGATGCAGCACCATGGTGCCCATACTTGTTCTGCCCATGAAACTCTTGATTTCAATGGCTTTTTCACAGCTAGGACCATGTATTGGCTACAGGAATCCAAGAGAAAAACCAAAGGCTAATGTTGCTCTCTGTTTTCAAATCAAACAGGATATACATCAAATTGATATTGTATTCTTCATTTGCAGAGCCTTTAAATTAGTATTCTTCAGAAGCTGTTGAGCTGCACAGGGCATGTAATAAAATCCAGGCTAAGTGATTGATAATGTACCATGCAGACCTCAAAGTCTGGCACATTAAATTGAAAAGTTCTTTAATTATACCTCACCTACTATTACTTCCAAACTCCCAGCACTGTAACACAACATAGAGAATCTGTGGAGGATCCCCTTAATTAACCTGTTAGTCGCCTTTTAGGACTGTTTGCTGTATTTTCATGTGCTCCTTTGACAATTATTCATATTTTATGCATCTGAAATATTGGCATACACTTGCAGCCAAAAGCAAGCCTTAGGTAATGCAAGGGGAATCACTCCATCAGCTTCAACAGACTTTCAGGCAAAGCCTGAAAACCCACAGTTTCAAGCTGTATTAGCCAGGCATCTGGTTTATTCCTATATTTTTTGGGAATATTATTATGCACCATTTCACACCCTCAGCTTCTTCTGGAGATATCATTTAGCTGGTTTTCTATTTGAATGAACTTACAAATGAGGTATCTACATGTCCAGATTGATATACAGGTATAAAAGCCAGAGACTAATTTTCCAGTTCTAGCTGCAAATCACACTTTAGGTTCTGCATCAGTGAGAACTGCTGGCCAAATAACTACAGCTCCAGTATTGCAACCCCTGGAAATAGCTATTCATGTACTAGTAAAAAAAAAAAAAATATCTTGTGATTCAGTGGCATTCCAGAGTTTTAGTGGTGCCTTATGCATTATGCAATGGTTTTTTGGTGTTTATTCCCAGGGCTGAATGTATATTCATGACCTGGTAGCACTGGGATCATCTACAGGTTGGCTGGGTAAGAAGAAAAGGAAGCATTCAGAGCATTGTTGGTCAGGCTTTCCTTCACATATCACTTATACAACTTCAACAACCAAAAAGGCTGAGGTAGGCTGACAACAAGGATATTTGGAAATTCCTTCTCTATACCTTAGCAATGTTTAAGGCTGAAAAGTGGTGCAAGATTTACAACATATTTTGTTTCTTTTGATAAAAGACTTCTGGGACAGTTCCAGGACTATTTTGCAAGGACTCAAACAAAAAAGTCCATCTCCTGCAGCTTCTGACTATGAGTTATGGGTGGCTGTCATTTTACATATATTAAGAACATTTTTTCTCCACCTTAAATAATCTTTCATATTTAATTCCTTCTGGTTCTTTTCACTTAACTTTAGTAATGCCATGTATCTGTGTCAAAAATGCAAACTTTGGCAGATCAAAAAATGTCACCTTACTTCACCACGGAGAATTACTGATAGTATGGAGATTAAGATCATCTACACAGACTTTTACTACAGTTCAAATAATTGATGAATTCTACCCAGTGAGTAAATCTTTCCATACCTCCTGACTGATTTGCAAGCTACATCAACTGAAGCTGAAATGCTGAGTGATAAAAATGAACTTTAAACACAACCTCATGCTTTCTGTGTTAATGCACAACAGTATTATGCCAGCACCAACATCAAGCAAACAAATATAATTTTTTAATTATATAAAAAATATTAAAATTATGACAAGATGGCTTTCATTCTTTAACCATTTCCTTTGAACTTACTCTGTGGTGTTTCTAAGGTTTGTTTTGGATTATTTACTTTCATAGGCTAGGTCTCCTTCAAACAAAATTAAAGAAAATGGAGATGGGCAATCTCACAAATGACAACGGTCCATTTTTCTTTACATTTCAAGGTAAGACCAAAAAACAGTACATTGGTTCAAGCCTGCTATACAGGGACCAGGGAAGAAGATATGCAAGTCAGATGTCCTGCAGAAGTATACAGCTTTAGCACACTGGGTCCTACATCTGGTTAATATATGTAAGTGCTTCGGAAACACAAAAAACATCCTGCAATTTACAATAATCAGATCACAAAATTATATGAGCTACAATGTTCTGCCATTTTTATTCATTTGGAAAAAAATAAAAGTTACTATGCTGGCTTCGTTCCTTTTTGTGCTAACGTTGTCCTACAAGAAGTGATGCTGTTTCCCTAAGAGATGCTGAGGTTCTCCCAGCTCCTGCTGGTACCACTCTGATGACCTGCACTGCTCAGGGCTGCAGTGCTGGGGGCAGAGCTCCACGGCTTTACCTCACCAAGGGCCTCACTGAGATCACTGCTCAAACTGCAGATGTTCCTGCACAGGGTTTAACTGTGATCAATACAGCCTTTAGTCTTGTTCAAAATGCTTTTAAGCATGAAATGTCACTATTATTTAAAGGGAATATTACATGGTAAATGTAATTAGTATCATGTGTGGAGTTGTAAAACAGATTATTTTTCTCTTGTGTATGCACTGGACAACATCTTTACATTTCTAAAAGTTCTGCCCTCAGGGAAGATTTGTTTGTAGGTCTCATGGTTATCCATTGCCATGGTTCTTTATATCTAAAATAAGCTTGTTTGGATGGAAAATATGTGTTTAGATCTTGGGATATGGAAATACCAGAAGCAGTATTGAAACTTTTTCAGCTTTTTGACATTGGACTCTGCTCTGGAAAGCCCAAACTCTGGATATGCAACCAAGGGGTAAATGAAACATGAAGCAGAAAACAGAGACCTGAGGCACACAAAACTTTATAGAGATTTACCCAGAGTCCAACAGGACATTTATAGCAAGGACAAGAACTGAACACAGACTTTCTGTCACGTACTATAAACACATTACCACTCTTCCTCCATCATCTTATGCCTCTACTTCAGCTGAAAAATTGACTCTAAGTTTAAGCCAAGTTACAACAGCTGGAGAAATATATTGGTCCCTCATTACTACAAAGCCTTGTGTCACAAATCTGACAGATATCAGAGACCTGTTCTTTAATATGCCAATAGGTTTCTCATTTACTCCCTCTTCTTCCAGATCTCCAACATCTCCTAAGTTGCACACATGGGCTGATTCAGTTCTTTAATATTATTTGCATTCAATACTGCTTATGCAAACAGTATTTTTAGTTAACATGCAATTTGGATAGGACTAGCATTCCAAATCTAACATTTATCTTGATTACTTTAAGCTAACTGTACCCACAGGTTTTAAAATGCCAGTTTGGAAACTGCTCTGGGCACAAGATAATATGAGATCACTAATTAACTAGGAAGTTTTAAAAGAAGATCTGATTTAGGCCCTGATTCAGCAAACAAATAACATTAAGCATGAGTAACCCCATGGAAAACATGTGAAGTCATTGCATAAATCACACAACATTAAGTGCAGGCTGAAAGCACCTTGCTGAAACAGAGCTGAATTTAAAAGTCTTGTATTCTCTTTAATGGAGTGTACTCCAACCAAGTGCCTGGTGTGTTGTGGTTTCCTCTTCTCTGTTAGGGCAAATGGTCTCAAGGCAGGGCCAAGAGCCAGGAATTCCTGCTCTCTTAATCTCCTCCTGAAACCATCTGTGTTTTGGACGAGTCCACTAACATGACTGCATCCCAGGCTATCACTTGAAAAATGGGGAAAAAAGCTTCTACTCAGCAACTTCCTCTGCAAAATTATGACTAGGATCAGTTATTTATTTAAAGGTCTCTGTGATTCACTTTTAAGGCCTTCTAATATAACACATTTTCTACTGTCTCAAATCAACTTTCCAAAGTTATGCACCCTGCATATCTCTTCATCTTTTGGATTTTGGGGTTTTTAATTAATAAATGTCATGATTTAAGCACTGGCGTCCAGAGGAACACCAACTGAGAAGCTGCTTTCCCACTGCAAAAATCTGGCACAAAAGGTTGATGAGTCCCTGAACTGGGCAGCATGGCCAGGAGCCCTCTCAGGTAGAGCTTGGCACATACCTGGTACCAACCCCACCACATCAGCTCCTTGTTCTGCTGCTGGACACCACAAATTCAGCACTCACATTTGCCTGGGAGTGAGATCTCACTTAATCTCCCTGATATCACAAACTTTCATTAAGCCTTACAAAAATAAGTAAGTGGAAACAAAGCCAATAGGTGCCAAAGGAGATCTGACTTCCAGTTCCAGAGTCATGCTTTAGTTCTTCCTCAGGTGAGTAGTTCTTGCTGACACTGCTCATTGCTCTGATGTTAATAGAAACTCTCAGGTAATGACTTAACTGGCCACTACTGGATGCATGGCACAGCAGGAAACACCAAGAAAGGAAAATGGAGGGAAGATGATCACAATAAGGGTTTCTCTGGTTTTACCTATCCTGGTGCTCCCCGTGATGCACAGTGCCCATAACCGGCGGCTGTAACTGGGAGCTGTAACTTCATGGAACTGTCAGAAAAAGGGAGGCAGGAGGAGCAGATGAGGAAGAGCAGTTTCTGAAGGAGCCTCTGATGTGAAGGATGAAGTTAGAAAAGTAAGAGACTCCTGCTGTTTTTCCCTTTAGCAAATGAAAAACACAGACCTTGCTGTTCATATGAGCTCATGACATGGATTGTGCAGCAAAAGGAAGAGGACTTCGGGCAAATAGGGGCCAATGGGGAAAAAGCAAGTGTGGCATGTACTAAACTAAGATATCTCTCTCACTTAACTCCTTTCCTGGTCTCTCATATTCTTCAGGCAATGATACACTGAAAACCTTCAACAAGTCCCTGTTACTTCTCACAGCAGATACAACGACACCTGACCACTGCACTGTTACCTGGTAATAAGCATGTTAAGAAAATGGAAGAATATCATCCCAGGCTTTGTGACAAGACAATGCTGTCCTCTTAGCCACAACTTAGACATTTTCAAACAGTATTTCCTGTACCATTCAGCTGATGCATTCTTTTTCTTATGAATTTTTACCTTGACAAATATTGCAGGGTCTCTGAAAAGTGTAAATAGTAATTGTTTGTACTATAATTAACAGAAAATGCATTCCAACCACTAAAGGTGGAAGAAAGATAATTTTTTGAGTTCCTGGGATAATATTTTTCAAAAGCACAAAAATGGTCACAAAACTACAACCTCCAAATTATGTTTTAATTTGGAGCTTTACCAAGACCTAACACTTATATGAGTGAAGAGGGGCAGAGAGACTGAGAGAGGCTTCCCTCCCATCCCAGCCTTTGAGGCTGACTTGAATTTATTTTGAATGCAGAAATCTGTCAGCTCATTGTCTCACCCTGAGCCACTGGGAGCACAGGCGTGTGTGAGCTCCTCTGTGTGAAGGCAGCCGGGTGAAAATATTTTGCCTGATCTCCATATTTAGGGGTCTGTCATATTCCCTGAACAAGCTACAATTTCACTCATGGCTGAAGAAAGCCGGTAGAGCCACGCAAATGCAAGCAGCTACATAATGGCTGCATCTGTTTTAATTTTTAGTGGCTTTTCAAATAATGATTGTTATTAAAACAAAGTGTATTTTGTCACAGATGCTCACAACAAAGACTAATTGGCTGCACAATTACCAGGCTCTGGCTGAATGGGCACTGGTGCAGAAAACTGGGTCTGCCCAGGGTCAGTGCCCTGGTGCCCTGCTTGGGTTAAAGAAAACCCAAGGGCCATGGTGAGCTCCTGGTTTAATCCCAAAAACATAGGGTCAGAAATCCACCCTGCATAGCCAGGAACCACCAAGGAAAAGATATGTTGATTTGACTCACTTCTGGGTTTAGATCTGAAGCATTATGAGTGTGATAGAAGACACTCTCCAGGTTCTGCACGTTTTGGGAAGTGTGATGCTGAGGAAGCTCACCTTGTAAACCCCACTTTACACAGCCCTATAAAGCAACAAAAACCAGGAGCTGCCACAGGTCACTTTGCCTTGATCCTGAGGGAAGAGAGAATGAAGCTGTGACCCTACAAGCCATTCTTCAGTCCCACATCTACTCTGTCCAGAGCTTAGGATGAAGAGTTTTATTCAAATGAAGCTTTCTTTTCTTGACTAGCTTTTAATTAGTGATACAAAAACTTGTTTTCCCCTGAAAGGTCTCATCCATTCTGGTTGCATATGGTCTGCATAACTGGAAACCAATATTTTTTGGACAAACACTGATCTTTGGAAGCTCTCATTACTTCAATGAATCAGACAAAACCCCAACATTGTTCAGAAAAGTGAGTGTTTAAAAAGGAATTTTCCTTATTTTTAATTCAGTATGATTTGTTCTTCTTTAAAAGCAATTTTAATTATATTTCAGTTTTGAATTCATTTCCACAAGATGCATAAGTTATTATTCTTCATTTATATGGTGTCACTGGAAGCATTTCATTATATGATAAAAAACCCCACAAGCCTGTCTGGCCTCAGGGTAGAAATGACTGGAATGACATCTCTGTATTTTTAGTTCAAGAATTATATGTGTATGGGCTGCAGCTCCAGTCCCTTGTGGCAGGCATCTCCAGGAGGAGATGGCACAGCAGGCATCACAAAGGAGAGCAAGGTTGGTGATGGAAGGCAGGCAAGAGACTAATGACAGCCAAACTTCTCTGAATTTAACAGACACATGGAAAAGCCCATGGAAAACTATGCCGAGTCTAAAAAGAAAAGGAGGAGCAACCATCTGGTACATCTGATGGAATTGCAATAATCCATAGGAATATATAGTGTCAGATAATTGCTAAGCATTCCTGCAACAGAACCTGCTTCAGGAAGGTGAGGCAACTGCAGTAAACAGACTCGGACTGTGGCTGCACAGTCCTGACAAGCTTTAGCTACCAGAGTTGCTGGGCTATATCCTCTGCTCAAAGATTTACATGTTCAGGCACAAAAAACACTTCCTTCACTCAGCACTGATACTACTATGAGCACAGATTATTCAGCATCCAAATGATATGCTCAGCAAGATCACCCCCATTTTGATAATTGCCTTATGAATGCATAACACAGCAGCGTGGGGATTTGTATTCCCAGGAATGTCTGCTATCAGGCATCAATCGTTAGTCTGCCAGGGATGTGGCTCACCAGTTGATAAAGAAGAGGCACAGAGCACTCTTGGAAAATTATCAGTGAGAATCTTATTTAGGCACAACCCTGTGTTCTGTGCGATACAACAAATTTCAGAGGGGTTATGCAGAAAAAGGTCAGGTCTCAGAACAATTTCTGCAGGTCTGGTAGAGAGTGAAGCCCTGCACCCTTCTCATAGAGGATGCAGTGTACAACACCCTCTGCCCTTGCTGACACCTCCAATCAAAGGAAAGGGACATTTTAGAGACACTGTTAGTATTGTTGAGGTAAAAAAAAAAATACTCCATCTATTATATATTTTTACTGAAGGCTTGCAAATTACTTCTCTCCATTGGGTGCACAAGGAGATAGGATCTGGCATCCCTGAAGTGAAAAAGACCTCAATTACTCATCACTCCCTTAACCTCAGATACCCCAGTAATTGCTGTGAGTCAGTGAGGCACTTCCAGTAAGTGCTCCATACAGGGGCTGATATCCTCTCTGCTCTTTTCCAAAATAGCAACCACTTGAGTGGGAGCAGTGCTGATGTGTGCACACAGTTCCCTGCGAGAGAGGGAGGTGGAGGGGCCAGGCAGAGAGCTGGGTGCTTGCTCTTTGCCTGGCTGAGGGCCACAGCACAGCCCCATGGAGAGCAGGAGGGGCTTTACTGCCCTTGCTTTACAGGAGCTTTACATGGAGGAAGGAGAATGTAAAGAAGGAGAGGTTTGGATGTGCATTCAACCTTCAGAGTCATGGTAGTAATTATCACTGATTAGAGAAAAGGAGTGATAAGCCGGCCCCTCACCTCACAAGGGTGAGAGCAGGTGCAGCTACCTCAGCACCACAGCACAGGTCCAGAATTCACTTTTGAAGAAATCTCCCAGTTGCTTTGGTTTGTGCTGCCAAGGGGGCTTATGGACAGTCAAAGAGCATCTTTTCGGATGATGCTCAAATGACTGACACAAACCCCTCACAAATGGGTGCTCTGGGCATCCATGGAGCCAGTCCAAAGTGCAACAATTGAAAAACACAATGTGCAAACATCAGCTCTTTCACACCAACCATCTCTCAGGTGCAGATTCACTCCTTCTTACATATTATTGACTACTGTATATGTAGCAGCATGTACCAGCTGGGGATTCCACAGCATTCCTGAGTGCCCTGAGCTCCAAATGCAGCAACAGCATGCAATGCCCTCCACAAGATGTTTTTCTCAAGACTGAAACTCCAAGCTAACTATTCTCTGTCACTTAGATGACTAAGTGGATTGGGAAGTACTGAGCACAGCTAGTAAGTGAACAAAAAGATTGGTCAGAGAGATGGCTTCCTTCAGGTGTAAAAAGACAATGTTAGTATAAAAAGAGGCCCTAACTTATTTGAGGCGTGCAAAAATATTCTGCTCTAAGAATTACAGGCCCAGCCAGGAAATGCCTGTTGTCACCACACTGCACCCTGTGGCTACTAAACTTGCAAAAGAAGGGACAGTCATGCACAGGTCTCCATCATGCATTTCATCATTCCAAGACACTGCTCTGAGTTTGGGAAAGTTCAGTGCTTTTTATTCTTTCATTCTTTTCTGCAGACAAATTTAAAAGAAATTTATTTTACAGTATTAGATCAATGACAATTTCTCTCACATTTTGCTACAAAACCAAGAATACTTGAAAAAGACATGCAGCCATCACAGGAAGTTGTTTCACTCAGAGGCTTGAACAACTGCTCTGGTTGCTGCCTCCCTCCTCAAGGGCCGTGCTTTTTGAGATGTTTTTTTTCATAATCTTGTTGCCAACTTAGGTAAGAGCTGTTCCTCCAAGCCATCTCAGCGTGACTGCAACTCGAGCATTTTCACTGCACAACCCCAACTTTTGGCTTCCACGAGACTCCATCCTGTTTGGCTGCTTCCCCTGACAGAAAAGCGCCTTCAATCCATATTCCTGAAAATATTAAGTCTGTACATGTGGCCCTGATTTGCAACCTCTCTGCAACTCCAGTGCTGAATCTGGGCCATTTGTTCAGTGGAAGGGGCCAAAGTTCTTACTGCAGGTAACCACAACTCGGAGCTGCAAATCAGCATAGAAACGATAAGTCAGTAGAAGCACTAACAGTCAAGAGCCCTGATACAGATCCCATAAAACCAGCACTTTGCCTAACTGCTTAGGCCAAAAATCCTTCAGCAGATGCCTTATGAGTAACTTTTTAGAAATCATAATTTGAAAAGCATTGGACAGATCGGCAACCAAAAGATAATATCACTGAAAGTCCAAACTTATGTGGGTTTTCTCTTTTTTTCTATAAAGAAGCAGGACCATATTCTCCTCTCATTTACAGCCATGAGGATGGCTGGTGTCAGCAAACAGCCAGTCAAGATTTACATTCAAAAAACACAAAAAGAAAAGTTCAGGTTATTTCTGTGGCTGAATTTTTGTTCTTTAACACAAAGAAAAAGCTAAGATACAATTTCAACAGTCTTAGGGTTGAAACCTAAGGAACGTCAAGAGAAGTTTTCTTATGTCCCAGCCTACTGCAACAACAGCAAGGAGCCTGAATCAGAGCTAGAAAGTAGAGAGGGTAGCTGGCTTGCAGATGAAGAAAGAGATAAATCAGTGTGAAGCTGGGATGGAACAGAGCAGTCAGTAAATTTCCACCATCTTGTGCTGGATCTCTTTATTTCCTTCTCAGTTACCCAAAAATTCCACCTGAAAACCAGCAGCAAGTAAATGCTATAGAATGAAGCAGAAATTAATAAAGAGAAAATACGTGAATTGCAACATTCAGGAAATGAAACCATCCCAATCACTTGCACCAGAATTACAAGAAATTCATTAAATTGACACTGGGCCTCCTGGAACAAGCTGAATTAGTTGAACAATGAAATGTTAATTCTTTAGCTTTGCCTTCTATTTTACCCAATTAACTGTTTGCAAACACTCTGTAACTTTGCCACTAGACAAAAAAAAGAAAAGGAAAAAGAAAAATCCTCCCCAGAGATACAAATATGCAGAGGTCCAGAGTACAAAAATTCCTGGGAAAGACTGAAAGAGCTGGGATTATTTCATCAGTGAGGACTATGGAAAGGAACAAAGGGTTTTCAAATAAATTCATTAAAGGATAGCTTCAAACTTGTAGATTCCTGTTTAATTTTAAATTTTTAGGAAAAACTATTTACAAACAGTGCGTTAATGAAATGTTGGAACAGATGCCACTGAAAGGGCTGTGGCCATCTCCTTGCTGGAGCTGACAGGTAAAACACAAGAGTCACTGTCTCCACCATGAAGTAGGGGATAAACTGGGCAAGGACAACCACTGAGGTCCACATTTTCTGTCAATGATGAACAATAGGCCCCACCAGTGTCGTACCGGGCTCTCGTGTGCCCCTGGTGAGATAAAACATGGGGTCCCCCTATGCAACATCCAGCTGTGAAACATCCAACACTTGGCAGCATCATCTTTGTGACAATTCTGAACCACAACTAAAGGATCCCAGGAGTCTCTCCATCAATATGCATTTCCTTTAAAATATCCTTATAATTCATTTTGCAGTGGTGGGAACAAATGGTTTAAACATACAAAGGGTCATTTTAGGTAACTCTCCAAAGGGTACATTCCATTACCTGCAACTTTGAGAAATATCTATTACAGATATCCTTTAAACTTGGTAATGAGCCATATTTAATAGGTTGTGAGGTTTTTTATGTAAGTAAATTTGAAACAGATTCTCCAAGTAATGAAACAAAGTTGGCGAGCTAGAATTTCACCATGTGGCTGAGCGCTGGCATCACAAGTACGTGGGGGTGCTCAGGGCCCTGCGTCTGTCCCAGGCATTTGGCAAAAAGCCTCTATTCTGTTTCTACTGCCACATGAGGCTTTCATGTTCAAAGAATTTAAATGTTTCCTGTTCCTGCCCATCCATTTATCATTTTTCTGAATGAAAACCTAACAAAGATTTTCACAAGCACACAGTTATTTCAGGTATCTCAGTTTTAGCCACCAGATAAAAACAAAAGATACAAGAACCTGAAACGTACATTACTCATTCTGGCACTTGAATCTCAAATTAAATCTGACTAACCAAAGGGCAAGTTTAACTGCATACTTGAATAAAAACATCAGGAATAATTCTGGACAGGACTGCATAGCACTGTCTCTGCCATGATGTACCTATAATCTGCTTTTCCCTTAGGTATCCCCTGGGCACAGTTAGAACCAAATAGTATTTTACTGAATTTTGCAGCTCTGATTATCCTGTGCTTAATCAACCTTTGCTCTTTCAGATTTCCCAGTTTGCAAAACTAATTATAATGAATTGGCCAGCATGTGTGAGCACTGCTGCCCTTCACTGTCCCAAAAAGGACTGCCCAAACATGTACTATGGGTCAGCTATAAGTTAATAACCACAGACAAATGTGAACAGATGCTGCTAGCAGAGAGGGCTTGTGCTCTTGGAACTGGAGAACAATGCTCCATCCTCGCTGCCCCTTTGGAATTAGACTTATCTCTTATTGCAGATAAAAGAGCTTCTATTTAGATAGATAGAAAGGTAGAAAGGTACAAAGATAGAAAGGAAGATAGATATCGAAGGACTGATTTTTTAAAATTATTACTATTATCATCATTAATCATAGTTGATCTGCTGTATTTATTTAAATTATTGTTGGGGGAATACCACAGACATCCCCCAAGCATGTAATGAGTAAATGCCTCCCACCATCCAATTGGTAGGGAGCGACAAACTACACCGAGTTTTAAAGCAGATGTGCACAGACTTTACAAGGGAAAATCTATGGTGAAAAACTGCACTGCTACAGCAAAGCACTCGAGTGAAAAAGACTTACATTCAGCCTTGCAGCAACACTTAACATTTTTACTCTACAGAGCCAGATATCTGTCCTCGAGTATTTTTGCCTCTCTCATCTAGATTATAACTCCCGCAGAATAAAAACTGTCACCATCAACATGAAAAGATCCCTTGACTGCTGACCTGATTTTTTTTTTGTCCCCTAGAAAAGAACCATTTGAAATTCTGATTAAACGGGACACGCAGGAACCTACTCTCTTCTCCCCAGCGGTGACAAAAATAGCTTCTCTGAGCAAGCACGTCAAGAGTAAACACAAGCTGCTACAATAAAAGAGAAAGTTTGATTTCATAATTCTTCCTTGTGCAAGGAAGCCTTTTAAAGAGAATATTAGGCAGGACCCTAGACAAAGCAGGGGAAGTCCCATGGCAGGCACACAATAAATGGCAGCACCATTAACATTAGGTCATAACCTCTGTGTCGCTGAGCCTTTGTGTGTGCGGAGCCTGGTGCGCCCAGAGCTGCCGACAGCTGTTTCAGGGCAAACACATGGCCAAGGAGAAAAGCAGCAGCCAGCAAGGGGTTAAAGCCTTGCTTTGGGGCTTTCTGCTGTAAGCAGCACCCCTTGAACTGGCTATTATCTTCCTGCCAGCTCCTCCAGACCTGTCCAAAAACATGGGCGGGTGATGTAGGTCTCTGAATTCAATGTAACCATGCCAGGTGCTTTCCTTTCCAGTATAAAATAGCTGTGCCTTTCCTGTGCTGCTTTTAAAATGGTCACTGGTTTCTAGCACTTGTGTTGGGAATGAATCATCCGGACTTATTCAAGGAAACCATCAGTTTTGCACAGAGATTGAGTGCTCTTGTACTCTGACTTACTGAGATTCTCTTTTTCAAATTAAGAAAAAATGCATTTATAAATCCAAAACTTTGAATTCCTCCATTCAAAACAGCAAACAACAGACCAGCATGCCGCTTCACACCCCAACAACAAGTTTATCTCAAACATCAGATGTGTCATAGAAATTACCTTTACAACATTTTTTTAAGAACAAGAACAAGCATTCTTTAGTCTCATGGGTTTTCTCAAGGTGCTGGTAAAACATTATTTCTGAATAGAACATATTCCTAAAGTCTAAGCATTGCATATAATTAAAAGCTTTTTTTTTTTTTTACCATCTTGTGGCTACTGCCAAAAAGCATAAAACAATCTTCCTGTTAGGAGTTCATATTTATTCCTGAGAAACAACATGGAGTGGAAAGAGCTGATAAATAATTCAATAGGGAAAAACTCTTTTCCTACAACTAGGAGAGCACACACTCAGAATGGGAAGTACAGGAAAAAAACAGGGGAAAGGACAAAGTTGTGCTGGAAACTAATTCTTCACGATGTCATGATGGCATTGACAGGGTAGAACAGCTTCCTTCATAATACACTTCTACATCCTCAAGGACTGCAGGGAAGCTTACACCAAGAAGCCTTGGTAAAATGGAGTGACATAAAATGAAAAGTAAAACTGCATGGATTTCTCTAATTACCAAAGCCAGGTCTGTACCCAGTTTTCCTCCATGAACAACTGCTGGTCAGGGATGGGATTTTATACCAATACAGCTATAAATGCAGCCTCCCAGAGTAAGCCCTGCTGTGGCATCATGGGGTGATTACAGTACTCACCTCTGTCCATGCAGACAGAATTTCCCCTGAGCATCAACCTTTTCAGGAAAAGCACCTTCAACTCTCCAATCTGCAGCTACATCAGGGAGTGATGGATTGCTCTAGTAGCACTGATGGTGTTAGGAGTGATACAGCTCCTTAGAAAACTTAGAAAACTACCGTGGGTGTCTGGCAAGCCCAGATGATGTGTCCTGCACCAGGAATGAGCCAAAATCAGAGTTTGCTGCTGAAATGCCACAGATTGAGGTCCCTGTTGCTCTGTAGAGCACAATGTCAGCAACAAACACAGCCAGTAAAGATTGCTGTGGGCTTCAGACAAAACAGAAACTTTTTTAAAACTAAAAAAAAAATAAAAAATGGGCAAGGAAAAAGCAACTCTCATCAACTTTGCATTCATCAGACATAAAAACTGTTTTGTTTTCTGTCAAGATCTAGGCTTAATCTGGTAAAACCAGGTCTCTTGCTTCATGAAACAGCCAGTGAGGCTGGCAGCAAGCCTCCCTGCCCTGTTCCATGGACAGGACAAGGTTCAAGACCTCAGAGCTCTTCAGCCATTCACTGCTTTCCAAACAAGCTTGCCTTTAATTCCCCCATTCTCTCCCTCGAGTCCTACATACAAGCTGCACAGCCATTAGTAACTATTAACTGAGTCTAATCAAATACTTCAGCTGAGTTTGAATGTTGCTATTCAGTTTGGGATGTTTAAACATAATTACAGGCAGCAAGACTTTTTGACATGACAAATATTTTTTAATAACATTACCAGAATGGTTAGTTCTGTTTTCACTGTGAAAGCAAACAAAGCAATTCCAGCTGGAAAGTTAACATTTATACTTGCAGTAGGGTAAAAAAGACAGACTCTGGCAGACATGCAGCCAAGGAAACTGCTTCCACTAACCAGGGAGAGATGGTGCTTCCAGGGACACTCTCCTGCCGCCAGCTTTTCTGCAGTTCAGAGTAGTGAACTATTAAGAACTTCATGTACTAATAGTTCATACCTTCTATCATTTTTCCCCCTAATTCCTTGACAATATCCTGCTTCTCACACACCCTTTCACATGTATCAGATTGAGTTTTGATGAAAATTATTATTTCTTCAGAAAAGGAAACACTGAGTTACTCAATAAAGCAAATCTTCCAACACTAAGACAACAGCCTAAAGCTGAGCACAGAAGGTTCAGGAGGAAGGTGCACGCTAAAAACCTTTGCAATCAGAACCAACAACAATAGAATTTTTTTCACTTGGGCTCATTGTTTAAATTGTATTCTACTGCAAGGAGTCTGGGCGCCTTTCAAATGTAAATATTTTACAAGAGAATACCATATGGGAGACCCAGCTGTTTGTTTTTATTAGGAAAAAAAAATAAATCCTTTCATTTTGCAAAGATTTTTTTTTTAAAGCCCAACTCATAGTTACATGCCAACATTTGAATTATCTTAATTCAAATGAATCCCTAAGTAGTTGCAGGAAGTGTTTGAAGTTGGGGTTTTGCAGTTGTTAAGGGCTTAAAGAAGTTGTAAAAGAAATCAAGATTGCAACATGTTTATGCACCAGTATTTTCCCATATTTGATTAAAAAACTAAAACACATTGACTCTGTACACATCCCTATAGGTGACACATCTAGAGTTCAATAAGGCACGATGACACTTAAATAGGTACATAAGCAATATCAACTACAAAAATAAACCTACCTTGCCCAAAATCAGAGACTAGCAAAAGCTTCAGAGTAACATATTCACCTGCCAAATTAAGTGTCTAATTTTGTTCACAGATAACTCAAACAAAACTTAGCAGATTTTCTCAAATGTGTTGCTGCTTAAAATAATTTGCCAAGAAATACTCATACAGTGAGTCAAGGCAGAAAAAAATTACTTCTACACCATCTTTAAAGCTCAGTTTGCACAGGACACACCAAGAGCCATGAGTAGGAACACACCATGCACATCCCCAGCACTGGTGCTCATGGATCCCAGGAAGTTACTTGTTTTACAAGAGAGAACTTGCTGTGCTGATCTCTAGAGACCAATGGGAATATACATGCACATGTCTCACCTTTTTTGATCCTACTAACTCTTTGATTTCTACCCTCATACTTCCCACAAGAAAAAAAAACAATTAAATCATGAAGGAAGCATCATTCTGGAGAACATCCATGCTGGAGTGCTATACTTGTTCAGCCCTAGGCCTGACAGTAGGAAAGACTGATATAACCAGAGGAACCTCACAGAAGGGGATATATGATCCAGGCACCTGACAAGTGATGCTTCTCCAGGATGCTCTTCCAGCAAACAGTTTTCAGTCTTCTCTGAAAGAAATTCTAATTAAATTGTTTTGAATTTTTTCCTTTTTTTGCTGGAATTCTTTTAATTCACGAATCCATTTATAATTTTGAGCCCTACAGCCTCCTGTGACAATGAATTCTCTAGTTTAATTATATGTTGGGCAGAAAAACTATTTTCTTCATTTCAATGTTTCCCTGTCATGCAGTATGCCCTCAGACTTGGGAAATGTGCTGCACCATACATAGTCAGCCAAGAGTAAAGGTTTTAGTGTGAGGTCCAGGAGTGCAGAAGCTGAAAAGTGCTGGGAGGTTCATCTCCAAAGCTCAGGGAATCAATTGCTGCCTGGGGCTGTGCACTAGAGAGAGATGGAGGGTGGAAAAAGGAAAGAAAACATGATTTTTGAGGAAATATGCTTACACCCAAGAAAACATAACTTTTTGTTAGGTAGCACAGCCAGGTGAGCAGGCTGTAATCAGCAAAGAGGCACTGGATCATCGTTGAACTCCCCAACTCCTCAGCACACAAAGCCCTCAGCTTTGCAGCAGCTGCTCCACTGTAGCCAAACTCAGGAGCTGTTGATGGTAACCCTGTCTCCCTTCCTCACACACCAGCCAAACCCTTCCTGCTCCTGGTCATGCTCCTGCTGCTGCTTCTCTCATCCCAGGGGCTTATTTGATTCTCAGAAAACAAGGACCAGTCCTATGGTGTTGGGTCAGGAAGGCTGCTCTCCTCTTGAGGGTTCACATCATTCATACAGATGGAAAGTTCCCCATCCCTGCTGCTCCAGGCCAGTGGCACAGGCTGCACTTCTCCCAGCAGCAGCACTTTGCCTTTTTACTATTGTTTGTAACATTGTTTGCAGCAGCTGGAGCTTTCAACCAAACTCGAGCTGGCCACCACACACACAATAAATACACCATGTACAGACAGCTCAACATCTGAAATAAAATGACCAGCAATTGCTGAGAGAATTCAGGCCACCATCTCCAAGTTCCAGGCAGGCAGCAGTACAGGCTGCCCAAGCTGCTGCAGGTGAGCAGGGCCTATGGTATCCTAGGAAGGCTGTTATTTCCACAAGTTACACCCATTTGGCACTTCCTGGAGGAGGCTGTAATTCAGCACAGCACTTCTGCTCTGGCCTGGAAATATGATGGACTGACCACACAGTAAACATTAATTATATCCCTAAATATGACTGGTACTCACAGGTCAAGATGGGAAGTCCTTCTCCTGAAATAGGCTTGGTGCAGACCCTGCAGGACAGCACGCACTACAAAGCAATGACAGTTTGCCTAAGGTGTGTCTACAAAAGGCACATCACAATGATGCTCATTTATCTCTCCACATGCTCTCTGGGATTATATTTTCTCCCTAATCCAGGCAAATTGTTCCTACAGTCCCAACACAGCACACTCCTCTATGAAGTAAAATCTCTTCCTGGGAGAAAGCTGAAACCCAAGTCACTTGGGCAGTACCTTTTCTCCTCCTCACACCTGCAATGCTATAAACCACTGCTATAGCCCACCCTGCATGCTCCTCCTTATCACAGCACCCTCCCAAAGAGCACCTGGAGGCTTTTGCTGAAACAAGTGACAGTGGCAAAGCCTTTTGGTGACAAGCTGGTAAGATCTAGTCACACTACAAACACTGCATCCTAACACTGATTTACACTAACAGGAAGAAATCCATGTTACAGCTTGTTTAGTAATGCCACTGAAAAGTCAGTCCACATGACAGCCTTTGCCTTTTCAGTGGGTTTGTGTTTGAATTTCAGTGGTAGTGTTCAGCACAGAAAAGTTTTACAGTCTAAGGGAGAGGGATCTCTCTGGACAATTGGCAATGGAGGGGTTACTGACGTTCTAATGTGTGCTCCAGGCAAGAGCTGACTTTCTGACACTGTGCCCCAAACCATGTTGTTCTTATAATAAAATCATTCAGGCATCAGTCCTGAGGTGGAAGATTATACTGAAATAGTACTCCCCACACTGTATCTTTTTCATTTGCATCATTTACTGCTGGGCATCTGAAAAGAAAGGACGGCTTATATAAGAGACTTACCCATGTCTGGGAATGTTTTTCATTTCTCCTTCAACACAAAATCTTTCTTCTTATAAAGGGAAAGCCAATGTTTTTTCAAACTTGGAAATTCAGACATTTCCTCTTTCTGGTTGAAGTATTTTGTAAGCATAAGAGAAGTTATCACTTTAGCCCCATGTTCAGGTTGAGAAGCACAAATAATCTTCTAGATATTAATGAAAAAACATCATCTGTAGAAAGGAGAGGTCTCCAGAATTATCTCCTTTGCCTGCAAATAAGGAATCTATTCATAATGACACAGGGACCCTCTAAATTTAGTGCACACAGGAGTGATGCAGGACCTTACAAGTCTCTTTCTCCTGCCTTCCTGACCAGGCTGCACGTCTGAGGCTGTGTTTGAAGAAGCTGCCCCAGGTGTCCCCCACTGAGGCTACCACTGCCCTGCTGTGATGGCACTGAAACATTCACTAGGCTTTGAGAGACACCTGATGGCACAGGAACCTCTCTGAGAGCTACTGCAGGTGAATTTACACCTCAGGCATAGAAGAGATTCAGTATGTAACTAAACTGCCCTCCTAAACCACTGAACTGACTGCATTTGGGTATCAGCCTACTTCACTGAGAACAGTTAGTTATTATTTCCCTTCACAGGTGTCAGGCTGTATACTAGCTACATCTTCCATCAGCACTATGAAAAATTGTATTCAAGTGTTTATTAGGAGTGAAAAACATCAATAGAGATTTGGTAAGGTTTCCTGATTCTATTTGCAGCTCAGCCCTACTCATCAATATGAAACATCAGTTTTGTGTGCAGGCCACATTTCCTCTCCCTACTCAGGATGGAGTCAGGCTGAAGTTTCCATGAAAGCCAGGGGAAGGTAAGCCAGCATTAAGTTTCTAATGTAATAGCTTCAAAGTCATCACAAAAAAAAATTGTTATCACGAGTTCCAAGTTTCTACTTGGGCCATTGCTCCCATATCCACCAGTATGCAATGAGCAATCAGGGAAGTTACTCCAAAAATAGCAAAATACATTTTGCATTAATGATAAATTCACTACAAAATATTTTTAGTAAATTATTATTAATAGCATATTCCCCACTTAGGATTCAAGTGCCATCAAATAAAAATAGGCTGCTGTTGCCAATTGGAAAAGTAGCTCCATATGTGTTTATTGGAGCTTTAACAGCACTAGTGTCCAGGTGTAGGGGTTATAACTTTGGCAAGAATAAAACTTCTTAAAACTTCTGGAAGTACCTGATAAACATAAGCACAACTTGGTGTTGCCACTGTACACCTCAGCTGCAGCAGTTAATGCAGTAAAGCACAGCTTTCAAATGACATTTGACATGTTGACTCATTAATTTACTCATGGACAGTTATCAAAATACTTACAAAGCTACAGCACTCACTCCATAATCTCCATCCACACAATCTACTTCATGTTCACTGCCTGGCTTAGGAAGTCTTTATTTATGAGATTATGGCTACTGAAATCAGTGGAAAATAAAAGTCTAATTTTCTGATGCATCTAGAACCTTAATTCTTACTCATTTCTGTGGGGAGCTAAGAGCATAAAAAAAAAAGGTTTGGCACTTAAATACATTCTCAAATCTGGATGCCAAGCAGCAAGCACCTGTACAGGACTTGGAAAAATCTCAGTCCCTCTTTAAGGCTTTTGGTGTCACCAAATGATGAATGAATAAAATTATCAGAATTATTACTTTGCCTGCTGTCATTAGCTCATCTGGGATTGATCTGAAACACCAGGAATGCAACAGCACTGAAATTATAAGGAAAGGGAAAAAGAAAATTCAAGTTGATGCTTCGAAATAAAGCAAGGACCTGGAGAGTATATTATGCTAACACATGACACAGCATTATTCATACAAATGACAGAAAGAAGTGAGGCTGGAGAGAGCAATTCCCCAGTGTGCAACACTTTTTCGTTAGTCCAAATTATAGATGATATTGTTAACAGTTATTACTTCAGGAAAAGAGACGCCATGAGGCCACACTCTCATGAGCTGGTGTAGTACCAAGTCCTCCCCAACTGATTAAAGAGACCATAAAAGCTTTCTTCCCAATCCCTAATGCCTTTTTTTTTTTTAATAAAATTTTTAAAAACGTTAAATCATAGGTTTACAGATCCTCTCTATTTAATCACTGTAAATGTCACTGAAATATCAGACAAGATACCTGTTTGACAAGAGGAAATCAATTTCATCTCGTTCCCCAGAGTGTCTTTGGTTTTCAGTTTAAACTGTCAAACTGGTCTCAACCCTCTCCTGGCTGGGTGATGTTATAATTAAACACCCTGTGATTCTCAAGCCTTCACAATGCCAAACTGTGTCTCCTTTCCATCCAGCATCTCAAGGACAGAACTGGCATAGAGCAGGACATTGGGAGCCCTGCACAGGCACCTAAATATGTGCTTTTGCTGCCATGTGAGCAGAGGGGTGCTTGGCTCCCCCCAAAATTGCCTCTTCATCAGAGCACATTCACAAAGGTAATAACTAGGGCACGATCTGGCTCAGTGTTTAGTAACTCCATCATTATGCTGTGAATTTGCCCTGGTTGTTTACATCTGAGTGGGAGCATGACTTGGGCACTGCAGTTATAATGATGCCAATTTGTAACATTCTCCTGATGCTGATATTTGATGGCAAAGTTTGGGGAAAAAGTTTCTTTACTACATGATAGTTATTCTTCTGCCATTAATATTACACCCTTTGACAGTTATGGTTTATTAACAACAGCTTCAAAGTCGACATTTTGACTGATCCTTTGTCATGATTTTATCTTCACAAGGTGTAAGCAGTCATTTAATACAGGTCTGGCAGCTACAGGTAATCATTCAGCAAATCATACTGCTAGCCAAGAACAAACAAGGAATATTATGCCAGTAAATCTCATCCATTACAAGAGCAAGCATGGATGTGCTATACTGCATTGTTTTTGCAGTAAATTTGCAGCAGTGAAAGTGAGGAATTCGACCCCCATTGAGAGAGGCTCTTAAAAAAAAAGAAGTGAAACATCCAAAATATCATCATGCCTTGTGCACACAGCTCCACCAAAATCATACAGATGCTTGATCAGAAGTGCAAATTGGGAATACAACCTGAAAAGCCTGTGCAGTGAGACATGCCACAAACTGTTAATCGTTAAATGAGCAATTGCTGGACTTGTTAATTTCTAAAAGAGATGAAAAGAATCTCATCTTCTTTATCCACAATTTAACAAGCAAAACAAACCTCTGAGCATTACAACACTAGGTGTAATCAACCCACCAGACAGCATTAAGTTAAAACAATGGCTCAGATATCACTAAGCCTCTTACAGGAGTTCAGTCAAATCCAGACTTATTTGGATTACATGGTAGTTTGGGAAATACTGCAGTGAGGATCATTTAACTTCTAACCAAATCCAAAGAATATGAATTTTTTCTTTCCTTACAAGGAAAAAAAAAAAAAGAAAGAAAGAATTGCATCAGCCTTCTATAAAATTGCTCAACTGAACCAACTTGTAGCCAGCCTGGAAGCTTAGTGACTGCATCTCTGTGCCAAGCCATGTTTGAATAACAGTCCTTGTCTGCTGTTCCTGAGGCTGAGGACACTCAAGATGCAAGAGAAGCTACTTATTTCAGAAAAAGGTACATCTCATCTTGTCCAGCAATAGCCCATGCTGGCCCTGATCTTGGGGTCTGGAAGATAGAACCTAGATGATAAGAGAAGGCACTGATGAGACTTTAAGAAAGTCTTGTCATAGTCTTCTGTGCTTTCAAGCTGGTTTATTTGCTCACAGATTTTGAGGGCTGGTACAGGAAGTCCATCAAAAAGAGAGAGAGAATGGCGAGCACATCCATTCCAGAGAGCTGGAGCTCAACATCTGGCTCTAAGTCCTGGATGCTCCAGTACTGGGCATACACATGTGCAAAGCAGACCCAAAGCCTTCCACAAGCATTAGTAACAAACACCTCAATTTCCATGTATGCCAGTGAGGACTGGAGAGATTGAGCATGTCTGAAAGTAGGCATGTGTTAGAGACACATCCATATATGGATTTAAATGTCTCAGTTTTTTAGAATGCTGTGCTGAAAATATTGGCCCTTTCTCCTTGTAACTGTTAGCACCCGATAACTCCAGATTGAAGTGAGAGATTTCCCTTTAACTTCATTCTTATGACAGTGTGGCATTGCTGGCTTCAAATGAACTTTAACAGAGTAAATCCAAGTGTTAACAGTGAAAATTTAGGCCCTAAAATTATATTTAGTAACTAAACACTGCTGAAGTAAATAAACCAGAAGACTTGCCTAGGAGAACAACTGAAGCAGCACCGTCTGTGCTTTTGCTGGGCTGTAAAGGGCAACTTGTGGATGTTGTGACAAAACTCAACTTGAAGCTATTAATTTTCCAACATTACATACTGTGATGTTGATCTAAAAGTTGTGAATTAGGAGATGGAAAGAATTCCTAATTTTCAGATTCCATCATATATTTTCATGGTGTGGTAAAAAAGGAAAAAAGTTTTGTTCTCCTCATCAGAGGACTGTTGTGTTTTTACAGAGAGCTTTCCTGTTGTTCAGGATTGCCATCTTCCTTGTGCAGGGTCGCTCAGCCATGCACTGTGACTATACAACAGGGCTACATGGCTTGTACAGCTGCTAAGAACCACTAGAAAACGACATCGAGGTTAAAAGTAAAACAGCACCACTGCAAATTTCACTCAAGTTGAAAGTCAAATTCATTTTGTTTTCTGGCTCATGTATCATCAGTAACAATACAAATCCGTTCAGGTCCAGGGCTGTGTAAATCCATTACTCATGTCTCCCATGTCATCTGGCCAACACCATTTCCTTTCTGGGGTTATACATGTGTCACTTGGAGCATAATTTGAAGACAATAAGTTTATACAGGTGGCTTTGCAAGATAAATGCAGGTAACAGTAGTCCTGATAGTACAGAAACAAGGGAAACTTTCAGGATTTTTGGCTGGACTTGTAGAGCAGAGTAACAAACTCCCAAGACCTGACTTTCACCGTGAGCAGATCTCCAGGGCAAGACCAGTCTGTGTCATTTCTTTACAAAGAATTGTATCTTGATCACTGGGAATGCCATGGCCTCAGGAAAAGGAAACAAGGAAGGCTTAACAGCAGCACAAAGGAAGTGTCAAAATACCCACATAATTTTGCCACTGTGCCCAGCTGGGATGTGCTAAGGTCTTTTGTCCAGTCCACTGAGCCAGTTGCAAGGGTTGCACATCAATGCAATTAAACCAGAACAACTGTGCTGATGAGGCTGTGGATGCAGCATTTTTAGGTAAAAAAGGTAAAACTGCTTGACAGATTTATGCTAGTCTTTTCCAGGGCAGGGTGAGCACAGCTGCTCTGGTAGAGGTGCATCTGTGCAAGGGCCTTTGGTCAGCATAGCTGTGATGGATACAGGAGCTCAGCAGTGACAACCACATGGCATTGAGGCTCCAAATAGTCCAGGAAGTGACTGAAAACCTCACATCAAAAATTTCACATCTCTCCCCGCTGGCTTTCTGAGCAATGAACCATCACCTCCAAGACCAGTTTATCCTCAGGCCCTGCTAAGTGGGAATGCTGGCACGACAAGTACACGTGAACAGCCCAGAGCTGCTCCCAAGGAAGTCGGTGACAAAGTTCCCAGTGATCTTGATGGAAACAGAAGCTGGCACAAAATGCTGCAAGTCATTGCATGATCTCACTGTGACAGTACTCTGAGCAAATCAATATTTAGGTTGAATTTCATTTTGCAAATTGAATCAACGTTTCAATTCCTCTGTCTTGCAGGAATTGTCCTTGCCTTACAAGATACCAGAACAAGAAGAAATAACTCAAATGTCACTCTTAACCATTTGCATGTATTCTAGGACCACAAGCACTAAAATTCCTTAACCACACATTTAACTTTATTGCAGGGCATTAGTATGAAGATTGATTAATTGTGCATTTCATATTATATCATAGTGATTTATTTTAAGTGTCTCTTAAACTTCAAACTCACTGTGATTACAGTGCTCAGATTTGGGGAAGTTATGATAAAATACTCCCTCCCCCAGCCCCCACTGGGAGGAAGACCTGTCTGGGATTCTATAAACTCAAATGCTACTCTGGGTGTTTACTTCAACAATTTGGCCCAAAGTATATAGTAAAGCTCAGGATGGGAAAAAGGAACAGCATGTTCCAGCCTGGAAAGCAGGTCTGAAGGACATTGAACCACTCCTTACTCGTACTTAGATTAAAACAGCTGATATTGGGAGTGTCCTGAGCATTTTCACTCACCCTACCCCTGCTAGAAAATCATATGATGTGCTGGGGAGGAATGTGAATCACAGTATAAGCAAACATTTTTAGAAAGAGATGAGTTCTAGGGTGTTGGACACAGGGCTGCTGAAAGCCATTAACTCCATGGTGGAGGTGTTACCCCAGCACTGGACCCCAGCAGCCCTTTGGTTACGTGTTTACCTGCCCTCATTCCTCATGCTCCAAAGGGAAATGAGATTTACTGAGTTTAATGGTCAAGAGGAATTAATTACTGACCAGGTTCTTCCCTTAGTTATCTTGCTACTCTGATCTCACCATCAGTCTTGACTCCAAACATGAACATTTGCCTCACTGTTCAATCATCAGACCTCGGGACACCAAAATACTTTCCATAACATAAGAAGAATCAGAGACGTAATATTAAAAATAACCAAGACCATATTTACTGCTATCTGATTTAGAGCTAGCTCTACCCACCTGCTTCCTTCCTGCTCCCAGTTTCAATAAAACACTTCATTCATCTTTGTTTCCTCGAGGTCCTCATACATCATATGGTTACATTCCAGTCCCTGTTTCCTTGGTTTGATTTTTATGATTACTTATTAGCTATATTTTCAGATGATTCAGTGAACTTCACTCTTGTATCTTTTTAGAAACTGATGAGAGCTAAAACAACTTTTGCCATTAAAAGCACAGCCAAAAAAAAAGAACATTTTACTTTGGAGAGAATCCATTTGGATGCAGTCACTCCCTTCTAGAAGCCCTAAACAGCTTGATCCAGGAGACCTGCTAAAAAGAAACGTAATTTCTACTTACAGCAATCTGAAGAAACTTTTCCCTTGGAGATTACATTACTTTGATTGGATGTTATGTTTTCCATCCTGATCTCTCTAGTAAAGTGAAACTGTAGGAGAAACATATTGCTCACTGAAAAACTGCATCCAGAACTACTGCAAAACAGGGAGAAAAGTACCAAAGGAAATAGAAATCACTTGAACAAAATTCTTTTCTGATTCACCCCTACATGGCCAGATTCAGTTGGAAAGAGCTGACTTCAGTACAGGAAAGAAAAATTCCATAACATTTTACTTTGAATATTAACTATAAAAAATGTTCAAAAACAAACTCAAAAGACAGAACAACTCCTGCCTGAAATCAAGAGCAAATAACCGGCTGAAATCCACTACTAACATTACAAAACATTTATTTTTGTTTATACCACATGCATATAAATAGAACACAGTGCAAACACCACTCTGAGGCAATGAGAAGGTTGCACAAAATAGCATTCAAAAATCAGGAAATTCCAGAATTAAGGTTACCCAGGCAACCTTAATTTTACCCCCCGTGCATATGCATTTTCACAACACAGCCCTTCAATACACCATAGCATTCCATTTCTCAAATAGCATCACATACAGAAGAAAGTTCATAACAGCAAATGTCAATTTGTTATGTTGTACATGTTGGTGGTTCTTCCTATAGGCAGGAAGCAGATTAGGTTGTAGTAGTTCTTATTGCAACAGCAAATTAATTTCACTCAAAATTTAGCACAAAAATGTACCTTGGAAAACAGAAGAGGATTTTTATCCTGGCATAAAGTTTGATACTAACATATTTAAAATTAATACACCTGTGTGGGCAATGTAGTCTTTGCTCACGGGTAAATTCATGTCCTTCTGTGCTAAACAGATATCATGTTTGCCCTGTAGCCAAAGAAATAATGGGATATTGCCCAGAAGAGACTAGATGAATTAGTTGAGATAAATCCAGAACTTGTGACGGACTGTTCCGAGGAATAAACCAGCCCCTGTGAAACAACAGAAATCTCCTTTTCTGAAGACAAATGGCTTTAAAGGGAGAGTAGGTTTAGATTAGATGTTAGGAAGAAATTCTTCACTGGTGGTGAGGCATGGAAACAGGTTGCCCAGAAAAGCTGTGGATGCCCCTTCCCTGAAAGTGTTCAAGGCCAGGTTGGATGGGCCTTTGAGCAATCTGGGACAGTGGAAGGTGTTTGCCCATGCCCATAGGAAGGGGTTGGAATGAGATGGTCTTTAATGTCCCTTCCAACCCAAACCATCCTCTGATTCTATGACATGGAAACCATAGAGCTGTAGAGAGAATAAATACAACTATAGGATGAAATTAATAACTTCACAGCAGTTGATAAAATTAAGGAACCCTCACTAATAATGAACCAAATTAAAAGATACGTTTCCTTATCTCCAACAGAAGCTGATAAATAAAGAAACGAAAATGGAAACACCTAAGACTAACTAAAAGAGTGCATTTTTGTTCCAGGAGACCTATTCACTCCTGTTTTAACAAGGATCTTGGGCTTTTCTGAAACACCAATTAATTGTGTTTCTCTTATTAGCACTCCCCCACGCAGCACATTTAATCACTCAGCATCAGGACAACTTTCCTGAGAAGGCAAATGGTTCTTCATGGGACCAGATAAGCCAAAGAGAAATGCTGTGTGTGGCTTCTATTCCCCATCGTAACAGGCACTGTAATTCCCCAATATACAAAAGTCTGTCCCTTCTCCTTCTCCCCTTCAACAGCAAGGGACAGATAGTGCTCCAGCTGAAATGAATTTGAAAATTCCTTCAATCCCATCAGAATAGATCCAAAATTAGTTCAGCAGAAAACAGAATAGTGTGCTTGGGAGCACTGAACCTGGACCAAAGAGGCTTGGCTGCACTCCTCATCCTTGCCTGCCATTCCAAGCAAGCTGGGTCCCTTCTGCACAGTTCTCTTTCTCTGCCTGCCAGCTTTCCCTTATCTTCCTATTTACATTACAAGGTCTTTGGGGCAAGCTTCCTCTCCAGGTACCTGTTCATACAGTGCACAGCATACTTAAGCTCAGTCAAATAATAACGAAAATATATTATACAAATAATAACGAAAAACATAGAAATGAAAAAAACCCCCAAAAAAATCTCCACTAAATCAGAGACCTTGATTTGTGCAAAATAATCCACAGCTCGGATAGGCACAGCTTGTGACAGATTCTTTCCTACTCCTATTAAGTTGATGGCAAAGCTCCCATTAGTCTTAGTAAGAGCAGGATCAGACCCAAGCTGTGTACACTGAAAACTTTCAAAAGGCCAAAAGTTGTCTAGCTTGAATGACATACTGCATTTAAGCTTCTATGGAAATTTGAAATTCCTACAGAGTGTGGGATGCAGTCAGACCTGAATCACGAGATATATCCACGTCCAAGCATGGAGGCTCCTCAGGGACAGAGGCACCTCAGAAGCACTGGATCTTTTATGAGAAACTTCAGTCATCCAGCCAATGATACTTACAACAAAAATAATATTTTCCATTCTCACATATTGCTAAGTTGTAAACTGTTCCTTAGATACCTGCACATGGAGTTTATGAGAAACACATGTAAAATCCTGACAAGCAAACCCTGTTTGTACCTTTATACAAAATAACTACTGAAAGGACCAATTTTCAGAAGATGCCTGTTGGGACCTGTCAATTATGCAGTGTGCCAAAGTCATCATCAAGCAATGCACTTCAGATGCTGCTCTGCCTTCCCTGAGATGCCACCACCTGTAACATCCCTTGCTTTCTTCCAGTGCAGGTAGCACTCTGATGGTTGCCTTCAAATGTCACTAAGACTCAGTAAGAGCTTGTTGAGCTCTCCCAGTAAAACAGGGGGAAAATTCTCAGGTTTGAGAGAATTCCTCATAGGATCCACTGTCTAGTTTACATCATGCCTGGGTGAACACCACATCTTTGTGATGTTCAGTAGGACATGGCAAAGACTTTCCTACTCAGAAGATGCAAGACCTGATAAACAGCTCCACATCTGAAAATCAGCCAGAGACTCTGTCACATCCTTCTTGGGCTACATCTCTGTTTTCAATTATAACACCAAAATATGGAAAAGTCAGCACAAAAATGACTTTCTGTTGCTAAAGCCTGTAGTTTCCAAACACAATACAAATTAATCTGATTGAACCAGTTAAAAAGTTGGTGAGAGAGGGGGTTGTGTTGTTTTAGTTCAGTTTTTAACCCATGTGCTTCAACACAACATTGTATGAACAGATCTCAGCCTCAGAAACTTTGACTGTGTATTAATGGCATTATTAAATCCCTCTCTTGCCACTTCTGAAGTGTATGGGAAAAAGTTACCTGTTTTCAATTATATTCTCCTATTGTATCTTTTCTATATCACCTCATGACCTCCTTTGGTTAACTTGACCTTTGTACCTCCCAACACAGCAAAGATGTGCATTCAAAATGGGGTTTGTACTTCTTGTAGTGATGCCTCAATGTGACTAAGCTGGTTTGTATCAATTCTAGGATGACAGAAAGCTGCTTTTCCCTACTTAGATACACATAACCATTGAAAGCACACTCCTTTCAGCTTTGTGCTCTTGTGGGATTTTAATCCCCAGAGCAGTAAATGTGGCTCTAATATATCACTCACTACTTTACTGATAAAACTGGATTCACTCTAGATGAGCAGTGCTGAAAAAGAATACAATGTGGTGCTGAAGAGCCTGAGTTTACTCAGCAAGAAATCTCCCTTTTCTAAATTCACCAAAATGTGTCTCCATGCCTAAAATTAGACCAAAATACTGGAATTTCACTTCCAGTCTTCATTTCTTACTTTTAGCTGCAGCTTCCTAGCACCAAGAAAGTGCTGTGAAACTTACTCTCTGGGCAACACAATCTCTCCAGAATTATGATCAGAAGAGTGGCTTGGTTTTATGTCATTTTGGAGGATCTTTACCATTTAGACCTCTACATCACCTGGTATCACCACCTAGTCCACACACAAAGTGGCCTGGCATTCCCTGCATTTTTAGAGAAATTCAGTTTCTCAGCCCATTTTACAAATTGTTTGTTTGTTTAATTATTAGTTTGCAGGTAAGAAATATCCTGAGAAAACAACTGCACTCTAGAAGAACTGATAGATGTGCATATCTGTATCTCTTTTGTTGCATACAAATAATATTTTTAGCACGAAACCAGCAGTGTAATGTCCCTACTGAATTTATTACACAATTAGAAGAACTGTGTTGTCTTGGACCTTCGGTAAAAACTCTTTGAAGATTTCTGAGGCCCTTTGCAAGCTGAATCTGTTTAAATCATCAGTTATAAAAATAAAAACCTAATGAGGATGCTGAACAAACTGTACTTTGACTACCTCCAAATTATAAAACTGAAGCTGGGAGCTGACAAACAGGGGTATTAAGTTTATCACACACATAGAAAAACAACAAAATGTGTACTCCACTCGCCTCGCTTTTCAAATTATGCACCAGTGCAATGGTGAATGAGAAATCCATCACTGCCTAAAAGAGAAATCTGGAACTACAACTTGGAGAATTTCAGCCCATTCAAAAAATTTTGAGGTGGTCTTAATTCATGAGCTGTGTAGACATGTAGGTAATCTTCGACTGTTAAAAAACCACCCTCCAAAACTGTCAGTGTTAGAAAGGATGCCCAGGATACAGAGAAACTCACTACATGACAACAATAAAAATAAAGTAAAGTTAGGGGAGTCCAGTGGGGATTGAGGGATCCCACTAATCAATAATCCCAGATAACTGAGGCAAGGATGAAAACAATGGCTGTAAGTGGAATTTCAGAACCTCAGTCATACCCTCCAAATGCAGGAGAAATCTGGATCATTTCTGCTCTCTCAACCACTGTCAAATCCTACCATTGCATCCAAGTCTCCATGCTTTAGTGCCATCTGTAAAACAGAGATGCTAATAATCCCCCACATCTCACAGCTGTTCTGTGAATTAACTTGCCAGGGCTCCACGGTGTTTGGGTCCTGCTGACGGGCACTCACAGGACATGCACAGCATCACCTCTTTTCTTTGTCAACTCACTAATTACTGCACGTATTCTGCAGGTCTTGCAATTGAGTATCTTTGAATTGCTGAAATAAATAAATAACCGAGAGCCAATAACCCTTCCCTGACTACAAATCAACCATCTGTCACATTCCTGGGTATGACAAAACTTTCAATCAATATATAATTTTCACCCTGTTTTAATGAGTGTTGCTGTATCACTACCTACTGCTGATTGCAGTTTTGTCTCATGTTGGGCTAGTATTAAACACTTCTGTCCTGGGAGAGGATGCCAGCCCAAAGCCTTCATCTTTCAGCTGTACCTTTAAGCCTGCACACATAAAGTGCATGTTTATGTTACATATTCCACTCAGTTTCCTAAATGGGAGACAGCAACACTTTCATAACCATAGCAGATCCTAAAAACTGAAAAGCAGTCATGGAAGTTTTTGCAGAAATATTTCAGGGAATCACCAAGGAAGTTTTCACTGAGTTTATTTCAGACTAAATTAACTTCTCTCATGCTGTCTGGGCTGTATCTCCTTCTGTTGGGATCTGAGGACCACATTAAACAAATACTTAAATGGGAAACATCCGAGGAATAGTTAACTGTTGAGAGAAGGGGATTTGGGATGGTTCTCTTCCTTCTGGGTCAGGAACAACTAGAGCTGGGAGGAAAAAAGCTGTTGCCTAATGCAGCACTTTAGTATTTAAAAACCTGGTTTTCTTCCAAAAGAAAAATGGGGCCCTAGTGGCTTGGCAGCCTGCTCCTGAGCCACAGATCCTGTGATGCCAGGAACCTCGGCCTCACAGTGGTTTGCATGCCCTGGCACCACATCCCTCCCAAGAGGGCACTGCCAACCCCACGGTGCCTGGCAGAGCTGGCAGCCTCCACAATGGGACCCTGGGAAAGGCCCAACTTCTCTCATAATTTCAGCAATGTCAAACCATGTAAGCAAAATATGCAGTGCCTTTCAAAGGAGGAAATCCAGTGAAATAAATTTCCCTTATCAGCTTTAATGTAAATCTTGCAGTTGAGGATGGTGTGGGGTAAAGTGGGATCTCATGATCTCAAGATGAGGTTTGGAACCACATGTGGTCACCTTGCAGCTTGTGCAAGCATAGCCTTTGCAGACCAACTTGGGTCACACTGATTCAAAGAAAGCATGACTGGAGATTAAAGAATTTAAAAAAACAGAATTGGGTTTTATTGGTAAGAAGAAAAAAACAAAAACAACAACCAAAAAAAACCCAACCAAACCCAACAGAAAAAAACCCACAAAAAACATTAAAAGGCCATAATCAACAAAGAACAACCACCAAATAAATATCATTTCCATATTTCCATATCATCACTTTGTAGGAATGTGATTTAAAATTTAAATTCCACAGCCTCCCAGTCCAGCACAGAGCAGCAGAGAGAGAAAGCACAGAGCAAGAGCACATTTTACAGCCCGGGCACTCTGGAGGATGAGCAACACTGCAGATCTGATGAGAGGGATAGACAGCAGCCCCTTGTTTCGTGCACAGAGTTTGGCCTCTGTAACACTCTGTTTTATTTTTTGGTCCTCAATTGGTTTAAAACCATTTGTGTGATGTGGTATGAAGACAGAATTACAGAAAGGAGCAATAAGTCAGCCCAAGTAAAATGTCATAGGCTATTTTGTAGGGGCACAACTGTGAATAAACTGCAGTGGACAGAACTGGATGAAGGACAGAGTAGATACAGGCCCACTGGAGCACAAAACACAAAATAAGAGCTCAAATATTTCAACTGCCTTCCCAACAGCACCAAAACTGTTTGGGAGGATGCAGGTCTAGAGGGCAGTTCAGCACCAGCCTTGGCTGGTGCTGATCCTGGATGGAGCAGATCCACACTGAGCTCCCCCTTTCCAGGGGAAAGCTGCAGAGCTGAGGGGCTGTGGCTCACAGCACCCAACTCACCCCATGTGTGACTCAGCTCAGCCCACACGCACCAGGATGCTGCAGCAACAGGGAGGCCACATAAAACCCCCCACTTCACACACAGATAAACAAAGCCCAGATGGCACTGGGGAGAGGCAGAGGGAAGCCTCTCTGTGTGTGCACACTTTATAATTTGGGGAAAACTTGCAGAGAGCAGGGCACAGAGCTTTGCTACATCAGCAGACAGATGTGAATTTAAGCAAGCCTCCAATATTGCTGCTACGCTACTGCTTTTAATGTCTGCTAGAAAAGCAATGAAAGAAAGGATCAGGGACTAGAGAAAAGGGGAATTTTTGGTGGTTGGAGCAGACCTGCTTTTTCAGTAAATCACTGAATCTCTGTTTCTCTCTGCTGCAGAATCACCTAAACTTATGAAAGGCAGTGGCAAAGATGTCATTAACTTTACTGAAAGGAGGATTACTAATAACTAACTAGAGGTGTCAGGAACCTGAATTCTAACTAACATTTAAAAAACCTACAAAGGTATTGCTTCTTGCTTCTTTAAAGTGTGAAAACTTCTTACATCATTGACAATTTAGGTGTTTGTGAATTCACCTCAAGAAGAGCAAAGTGGGGCAAAATAAGGGTCTGAGACTCATCACTGCCAGAGCTGCATTTACCATTCTAAGTTCCTAATTACACTGTTCAGAGAAAACATATTTCTCCTTCTCAGATTTTCTCTGCTCTAGGCTGCATTTCTGAGACATTAAGTGAACTGCTCTATCACAGCACCTGATCACCAAAATAAACAATAAAAGCAACCATGGACAGCAAGTCACAGAAAAACTGACCTTTTGTTGCTGCCACAGCCTTATTTGGTGTGGAAGCTCCAACAAGTCATTTTTAATGAATCAGAATAGAAGTATTTCTATCTTTTGGCTTGTTCAGAACAGACAAAACTACCTCGTTGTTTGTGCTGCATAAGCACCAGCACAGACTGCTCCTCCAATGTCCAGCCCCCACCGTGGGTGTAAGGATGTTCCAGTAAACACCAGTATGGGTTGTGCTGCTGCTCAGAGACTCTGAAAGCTACAGTCAACATCATGGAAACAGTCTTGAACAAGTGACTTAGTTTGCAGATGCTCAAGAGAGCTGTGTTATTGTTCTTTTCCAAAATGCAGTCTCAATTCACACCCAAGTCCAAAATGTACTTATATGTCTAATATTAAGAACTACAGTCCGAACTTTTAGCATAAGCAGCCCATAAAGCTCTTGTATCAAAACTCATTTTCACAATGCTGGAGAAGACAAGACCTTTTTGTGTTGCTTACAAATTGCACATTTGGTATGTATAACAACTGGGTTGCTTTGGGTACCCAAAAGGGCTGGTGGGGATTTTTGCTTGCTTGTTTGTGGTTTTGTTTAGTGAACTAGTGATACGTGGAATATTAGTTACTAAAGGCTCAGTAATACAGTGGGTTTTTTTCAGGATCTGTACATTTCAGCAGCTTTGTGAATGAGGCAACAAGGTTTCATATTTTACCTAAAGGTGTTCAGATGTTAACGACTTCAGCTGGTCTAAAGGATAAAAGATAGATAACCATAAACTGCTGCATTAGCTGAGGGAATATTCCAGGTAAAGCAGATATTCATTTTCAGAAAACTAAGAACAAAATACTTTACCCAAGGTACAATATAAGCTGATACTGGATTGAACCAAAGACACCAGAAGATATTCAACACATCTTAATATTAGGTTTTAAACAAAAGAACTTGATACATACAGAGGTAAAAAGGAAAATATCATCTCAAGCTTATTTTCCCAATACCAATATTTCTTTGTGAAGTACCAAAAATATACAAATAATGAAAAGAAGCAAGTATTGCAGTCATTCAATTTCTGGTTTCTCTGTGGGCAAAGCAATTAAGAAATCCATTCACTAAAAAAAACCAGAGTGAATGTCAAGATTTTCTAAGCAATCATGAAGGTTATATTTTTTTCCCTTTTTAGGACATCTATTTTGGACCAAGACAATGGGTTTCTTTTTCAGATGACTATCTCTATCAGAAAAGCAGTATTATTTTATATCTGTACACAGAGCAGCTTAGTTGTTGAGAGATATGTAAGGGGAAAACTACCCCAAACATCTGGCAGCAGTTCTCCAGAATGAAGTTAAGTGTTTCAAAAACAGCTCATAGCAACACATGGTGCCACCCTGGCAACGTGGTACATGCAGGAGCTGCATCAATGCCAAGGTGTTCCAATGTGCCCACGTAAGCCATGCCCAGGGCAGACCTGGCTGTACCTATTGCCAGCTCTTCTAAGCAATCCCTAAGGAATCACCCCAGCCTGAAGGATACACATTTTCTGATGCTTTAAGTCACAACCAGGTCAATGTTCTCTCTGTGCTTCTGGTCATGGCCATGTGACAAGTCAAAACCAGACACAGAGCAAATAAACCCAGTTTGCCTAGATTCATTAATTTTTCTAAAGAGCTAGACAATAAATTAGAAAAGAGTGTGACCATGATGTAGGAAGAAAAGGAAAAAAAAAAAAAGACACTTCTAGAGACCAAGAAGTCTCTAGAAACTAATTTTCCACTAAGGAAGTAGTATTTGGAATCACCTGTAAAATGTTTAAAACAAATTCACTGAAACATCCAAGTGTCACAGGGATTACATTTTTCAAAGGAAATAAAGTAAGTGGGGGAGGAAATTACATAATGAATGGATTTTTTCCTTTTAATTCTTCACATTTTACTTCAGAGACAGAAATACACTCATACATACAGGAAAATATCCTTTTCCTCTTAGACATCCTAAATCACATTCAGTGGACAGGTTATGGGCATGCAGACCTACTGTGAAGGCACAGAGAAGGAGAAGGAAACCCCCTAACCTTTATTTTACTACTTGGCTTGCTTAAGGCAATAGCTTCTGACACAAATAGTCACATATATGGTCTCAGAACATAAATACTAACAAAAAAACACTACAAAAGGCACTATAACATGGACTACTAGCCCCAGTTTCTAAACTTTTCAGGAATTACCAACAGGGGCCAGAAAATTTAAGAAGTTGGTAATAACTATTCAACATCTTGGCTTGAAACCCAGTTTCCAGGTTTTTCCCTAATTGCTTCATTTTCATGTGGTGTATCACATCTTCCCATGTGAGTGGCCATGTGCAACAACCTCTCAGGGGGCCCAGGCTCCAGTGGCCTCCTGCATCAGAATCAGACTGCTCTGAGAAGTTACCCCAGGGAGGGTTTTGACAGCTGCTGGAGGGAAGACAACAATTCACACATGAAAACAATTTCAATAAAGTTGTGATAACCCATTGCAGGTGAGCACAGCTCACATTGTCCCAGGTGAGGGTTGGGACTCTGTCCCCAGAATGCTGGAGGTTGTGTTTGTCACTGCCTGTTACCTTGTCTGCTGCCTCTGAATCACTTAGCTGAGATGGTTTTTTTAATCATCTCTAATCAGTACAAAAATTCCACATTTACACCAATAGGAAAATTAGGCCCCCTTTACTGTTATATATCCCTTATATCTGCTCAAGTTTTGCAATCTATGACAAAATAAAATAAACAAAAAACAGCTTTATCTCACCTAAACTGCTATGAGACATGACAGCAAATCTGTCAGTCTCATAATCCAACACCACATGTATCTGTCTTTTCTTGCCATAAATTTCTGCTCAAGCAGCAGGACTATGACAGCTGTACCATGCACTGGCATATTCACAACACTGAACCTCTCCAGAGTAGCTTGATGAAGGGATGAAAGCTCCATAGCCCTCAGTGAAACAAAGCCAGCCTGGGAGATAAATCCCCAAGTGCCTCAGTGGCTAACAGCCCTCTGCACAGTTTGGTGGATAAATACTGCACCAGAGCAGGAGGCAGCAGAGCTTGCAAACTGCAGCCTCTGTTGTCCTTCTGGAGTTGTGATACTTTTTGACTTCCAAACAGCATGAAAATTGACTGCAGCTACAGTGTAAACTGCTGCTTTCCCACACATACACTATATATTCATGCCATATTCTGCAATATTTGTCAACAGAACCAGGGAATTTTCTTTTATTCCAAGACCTATATTTGAAGCAAATGGGAGGGAGAGGGTATCTGCAATGTTGAAAGAATTACTTACCCTAAAGGTCTACTGATTTCCAAACATCCGACACAAGACAGCAGCCCTGGGACCACTTTGACCCACCAGACTCCCAAAATAATTTTTTTTATAGTATAAAAGTATGGGGGGAACTATGTTTTGTTTGTGAGAATCTTGCTTTCCTACTTCTCATACACCCTTCTCACACACTGGAATCACACAGCAGTAGTTGATCAAATATCTTAAGATACCACTCAATACCACAAGAATCAATCCCATATACACTGGTGGAAGATGTCCCTGAAGCCCCCTTCCTTCCACACAGTTAAATCTCTAGTCTTGGCCCATGCTATTCAGAGGATCAAGTGACTTTTCCTGCTTAAATTGCTACACCTCACCCAGGATCTCTAAATTGCCCTTATCTTTTAAACTATTTATTCTTACTAACCATGTAACCAAAGGCTTGTAAATTTAATAACATGCTGAGCTGGCCCTACCATAAATGCCTCTATTAGAGACAGGAATATCAAGCAGGACAAACAGGAGGTGCATTGCAGCAGGGAGCCTGTCTGCCTCATCCCACAGAGAAGTGTATAAAGAATGATCTGGACCATCTTTGTGACAAGACAAAGATCTAAGCTCTTGAAGTTCTAAAATCAGAGAATTATTTAGGTTGAAAAAGAGCCCAAAGATTGAGTCCAACTATTAACCCAGCACTGCCAAGGCCACCACAAACCCATGTCCCTAAGTGCCACATCCACACATCTTAAACACTTTTAAGGATAACTCCACAACTTCCCTGGGTGGCCTGTTCCAGTGCTTGACAACCCTTTCAATGATTAAATTTTCCCTAATATCCAATCTAAACGTCCCCTGGTACAACTTGAGACCATTCCCTCTTGTACTATCACTTGTTACTTGGGAGAAGAGACTTATCCCCATGGTGCTACAACCTTCTTTTGGGAAGTGGTAGAGAATTAGGGTTGTTTTGGAGGAAAGGGGAGGAGGGGGGGTGTTGATTGTTTAAGCTTTGTTGACTCTTTGCCAAACTATCAACAGAAACACTCAAAGATTTAAAATTCATTGAGACCTACTGGATTTAAAGCTTTCTACACAATACTGGCAATCTGTATATTTGAGATATGTCGTTCATGGGTAAAAATAAATCACCCTTATGGATAACTTTCCACAAGAAATCATGTCCAACAGTGAAACATTGCTTCTGATGGTTCATATGAGCTTCAGATGCCTGTACATAAAGTGTAAAGTCAAATGAATCCATCATGTAATGTATAACTCAGCCAGCACATCCCCAAGGGGAACCACACATAATTGCATTGGTTGTGTCCACACTGGTCCTCATGAGTTGGCTCAGGAGCAGACACAAGAACAAGGTGGGCACAGACTTGTCTGTCTGCACTCTACTTTCAGGAGTGTCTCCACAAGCTGCCTGGGGAAAGTCCTGCAAGAAGCCCACCAACAGCCCGTTGTGTGCCCCTCCTGCCCTCAAACACACGCTTCTGTCACACTGAAATCACCCAAAATGCCAGGCATACCCGTGCACATCCATGGAATTCTATATATTCCAAGGAAAGGACCTCATCTACCCCTGGTACCAAATCTCCAGATTCACTGAAATGTGACATGGCAACCAGTTTTACTGGTTGGTGCTCCCATAAAGCAAGGACATTCTGATCTCCAGGTAAAACTCCTCCTGGCCAGAAGAATGACAGGTGCACAGACATAACCCTGGCCCTGCCAGTGCTCAGAAACAAAAATAAGACAAATCTGTATTAAAGTAAATCATTATTCAGTGAGTGGAGACATTAAGATGCAGACAAGACAGAAAGAGAGGGAAGAGGCCGCTCCATCAGAGAGTATCCATCAATCACCATGGCACAAACACAGCTGACAGCTCCATTAACTCTGGCACAGGCAGGTCATGGGCTTGCCTGCTTGTTTGTTTGTTTGTTTGTTAATATCTTATCAGACCTCATTTTGAATAAAAGTATTAAAACATGGTAGTTTACTGGGGATGCAAACAATGCTTTTTAAGGAGGTGCTTAAGGAACTAGAAGGAGCAGGGCTGAACGAGTTTTCAGCAAAACTTCCTTTTCACTATGAAGTATGTCTTTCACTCAGAAAAATAACCAAAGTGCACCATACTCTCAAAGATAATGTAGTATTTTTGTTGGAAAATGTATGGTACTTACTAGCTAATAATTTCTATTCTAATATTCTGGGTAGTTTTCAAGCAATTTTTTTCAGTGATTAGAGTTTTTGTCCAAACACATCAAATTATCTGATTTTCTTTTTTTTCAAGAAAAGCTGAAGAGATTTCTCCTCGAATCATCAACAAACATGAACATTTTTATTGTTGCCACCAAAATTTTCAGGACGACATTATGTGGAAACCACTGCATTCAGAGGAAGAGATGGCATGGAAAAAGCATGTGAAATGGTAAGTGAAACAGCCTGCATACCATGAAATTGGACTGAAATTCTACAAATAAAAGACAGTTGTTTCAGAAGAGTAGTGTTCAAGGCTGAAGGTAGCCAATTCCAGCTCAAGCCATGAGCTTACAGGGTCCTAGCCTCCAGGCAGGTATATAATTTGAAGGAGACCAGACAGTGTTATAAATGCCAAGTATTCACAGAAAACACAACCAAATCATAGCAAAAGCATCTGGGATGCAGCTTTTCCTGTGTTTGTGTCAATCAAGCTCATTTCCAGATGTGCAGATAAACCATTCATGCAAATAGGTTTCCAAAATGCTGGAGACAGCCTGTAGGCTGCATGTAGACTTATTTCTGCATAGAACAGAGCAAACACAAGACCACAGAGCCTCGGCTGGGAGCACATGCTCCTAACACAGGAGGAATTGTAGATTTGCTAGATAAAACCACCTGAGGTCAGACTCTTTTGGGACAGCTCAATCCCACTGGTGTCTGAGTACTGCCATAGGATTTTGTAACCCACCCCCTCAGAGACTGCACAGCACTGGAACTGACCCTCTGGCTTGGACTCGTGGCTGTTGCCTCATGCTAGAGCCCTGTGGGAGTGTGTGCACAAGGAAACATGCTTCCAGTATGAATCAAGTCATCTCTCCCATATGAATAATACCTATTGACAGAACCACAGAATAAGCTGAGATGGAATGGACCCATAAGGATCATCAAGTCCATCTCCTGTCCCTGCACAGCACCATCCCCAAGAGTCACACCATGTGCCTGAGAGTATTGTCCTAACACCTCATACGACTTCCCCTCAAGGCCTCAAAATGCTTGGGTGTAAAAGACTTCAACAAAACTAAAACTAACAAAAACTAAGTAATGGGCTGAGATTAAAGATGCTGTATTTTTTCTTTGAAGGACAAGCATACAATGCATTTAGTGACCCAGAAAAACACACTGCAACATCTAGGCCTGTTTGTTATGAGTAAATGTCACGAGAGGTGAAACAAGTGTTTGCCTCAGACAGCTGGAGGAAGCACTGCATTGTGCTGTGAATGCATTTGGAAATAATCACTGACAAGGGAAAGTCTTTTCTTTCTGGCTGTCGTGAGTCTGAGGGCTACAGGACATGAAGCTGTCACAAGCCATCATCAAGACACCTGCAGCATGCACCAGATGTGTCTACTGAAGTCATTGACATGGGCCTTGGTGTTTGGGGAGCACCTCATCCAGTGGCCCAGCCATCTCTCTTCACCACCATGCAGCACAACCTCACTGCAGCAAGGCTCCCTCTGTTTGTTTACATGGATGCTGGACTCTCCTGAATGAGTCTACACACAAAACCAGGAGTCTCCCATTGTTGCCTCCACCAGAAACTGAAAGAGAACAGGCCACATGATGGCAAGAACACAATGCCCTGGTGAGGAGCTGGACCACAGCACCCAGTGTGTGCTATGGGAACAAGGGGATTGTATCTCCTGGGGAGGGAAGATGGGGTGAGGAAATGCTTTTTCATAGCTGAAGGTATCTGAAATATCTAAAGCATAGAGTGGTGGCTTGTTGTGCAGACAGGTCACAGCATGTGGACATGACCTGCATAACCACTGCCAAAAGATTCCCCAAGAGGAAAGAAAAAACATCCATACTTTCAGCAGGCCTAACTCTGCTCTCAAATGCACTGATGTTAAACCAAAGTAATTGAGTCTGAGCCCAGCAGAAATCAATGAGATCACTGTCAAGTCCAATGTCAAACACACACACTTACAAACTTGCCCAAGAGATTTTCATACTATCCTCTGCAAACTAAAATCTTGAATGTTTTCATTCAGTTTCTGCAGAAAGTCTTGCTGTATCTGCCTTTTATCAGCATGTCTAGAATGCTGTGAAAACCCACAGAGCATGTTTCGTGTCAACATTACATGTGTCACTCATGTTCATAAATATCTGAAAACTACTGATGTTATACAGAAAGCACTGCCTGGGCAGGAGCTTCCTTACAGCCCAGGAAAGCAAGCACAGCTTAGCAGAACCTTGAAGTTGCTCTAAACTGCCTATAGGGAAAACCCAGCCATTACCAGGCCCTGGGGCAGGAACATACATCTACAATAGATGGCATCAAGCTGCAAACTGGCCATCAGAGGCTAAGACTGGGAAACACCAGCTGCATTTCTCTCCCTTAGCCTATTTCATGATTTCCTACAAACAAGACTATTGTATAGGACAAAAGTCAGGGCAGCTTCCTGGACTCTCACACAACAGTGTTGCTTGGCCTGTGGTCCCACTCAGGGTTCAGCTGCAGCAGAGCTGGGCTCTGCCCCTCCAATCTGTCACTGTATCTGTACACAGTCACTCCCTAACCCGGTTGTGTCAAAATAATCCAGGTTGGCTTTCTATTTAAAAGCATAGAGGGTTTTCTTTAACCCAGATCATTTTGACTGATTTAGGTTAGAGAAGGACTACATTTGCAGCTACGCTTGCAGACACCAACCCCCAGCAGTGGGGACAGTGCCCAGGCACTTTAAGCCTGGCTTGGGTTCAAAGCCTTTGAACTCAGCTCAGCTGCAAGCCAAGTAGCACATCTGGCCACAGCTGTAGATGTTGTAGTTCAGGAAAAAAAATGGCAAATGAGGCTACATTCAATGTCCCAGATAAACTATGGAGTGTAAAAAGTAAGGAGTAATTCACAGGAAACTCAGAAACTTGGCTTCAAATTCCATTATCACAATTTTACCTCCTCCTCCTTCCCCCCTCCCTGAATTCTAGTACTAATGGTCTTCATTTTTCAACTAAATTCTTCATTTTGGGTGACTAGGATCAACTTGCTAATACTACATAGCCACACACCAAGACAGGCATCCCACAGTAATTCAATCACATCTCAAACCAGAACTATGTGGGTATTTATTTCAGCCACCCAACTCTAGAAATGTGAATTTTAAAATGGAAGCACACTAGAAGAGCTGAGAAGTTTCTCCCCCACAAGAGAGACTCTGTGTGTTACCTGCATGGTACCAAGGCAGTTCAGATCTCTCTCTATGCTGGCTGTGGTTACACACACCAGAGCTGTTGTCTGGCCTCCCAGGCATGGGTAGAACTCATGAAGGACTCACATGCAAACATAATCTGCAACTCAGAGTGGGAGACAAACAGTTTTGCACCCTTCTTTTGTACACCCACAAGAGGCACCAGATTTGTGACCAGGATCACATTTGAGTCAACGTCAAATGTAGCAAGAGTCCAAGAATCTGTTACCCAAGTTTCTCACCTAGGCATGCCACCCCATATCATCTTCCAGTAATCTCTGCTACCAGCCTGACTTGAGAGTCAGATCCTGTCCTGCTGCTGGCTAACATAGCTCCAAAACGGGAAATTACATTTTCTTGTTTCACACAAGTTTGGTTAAACTGAACATATTTGGCTTTGTAAAATACATCAAGATGAAAGATGTTCTTTAGGTGCAAAATACTAAATGTTTCTCTTCATTTAAGAACACAGGGTCTAGTAATCCAGAATTTGTTTGGGAATATTGTGAAGGATTAGAGTCTTCAGATTCATTCAAAAAAAAAAAAAAAAAGGCAGAAAAACTGGTTGCACATATGCTTCATCATAAAAGTATTTATCTGACCTACAGCCAAAACCATTTTATCTCTGTAAGCAATCCTTAAACACTGCAGAATGCATTCACTGCTTTCATTACCAAATTACTTTTTAAGAGTTCAGCAGGTAATTGAAGTTCCAAATGTCTTAAAATGGTTTGGCAATGCTGAGATTTCCTAGTGAACTTGCTATCCAAGAACTTTAGAGGGAAAAAATCAGCTGGATACTAAATATATACCCTAAAATAAGATGGATTCGAATTACACTAAGACGCAGGCTTTTAAGGAGGGAGAATGTTTTATATGAAGAGTAAAGTTCTCCTCAGAGGAGGTTCCATGATGTTGAAGCTTCAAACTCATATTCAAAAAGTCCTGTAAATTTTTCAAAGACACTGTATTGGCCTAAATCTGCTCCTACTGAACTCAAGGGCTGTTAATTTTGATGGAAAACTAATTAGGACAATGCTGTCCCATATACTTTGTACTATTTAGCAGATGACAGTTAAAAACAGAGGGCTTTAAAACCTTCTTGCTAGATAAAAAACATTTTATTACTTTTCCAGTGAAAGGAATGGGTCTCAGTCTGTTGCCCACACCCAAGCCCTGTGCATTCCCCCAAGGCTGCAGTGCTGGGTGGCAGGGGCAGGAGGGCCAGGAGCAGCACAAAGCCTGCAGGCCAGGCAGGCAGCCCCAGCTCCAGAGGTCTAATGAGGACTCCTGCCCCAGCTACATCAATAGCTTTTGGCAAACCATTTTCTGCCTCAGTTCCTCACATTTATGGAGTGGAGATGATGACAGTGTTCTGTGTTTGTAACTGTTACATGCACTGCTTTAAGTGTTCTTATTTTACAGGGCTTTTTATTCACAGCCAATTACCCAACTCTCAGAGGGAAACTGAGGCACAGAGCAACACTAATTGCCAAATGTCATCCAGTAGGCCAGAGCAGAAGTAGAGTCTTCAGAATTTTACATTATCCTCTAAACTTATCTACAACCTTGGTATTACACAGCAAAAATTAGCTTGCTCTTTGTCCAGCACTGTCAAATGGCACGATACTTGCTTACTTGTGCTAACACTGCTGTTTAGCTGCCTTGTTGTTGCTCTTGTTCCTGCAGAGAAACATAATATTAGATTTGTAAAATCACACTGGATGTGAAGACACTGTGATGGTAAATGCAGGATTACTGTCTCACTGCAGGCTCCAGCAGCAGGGAAAGCTGGTGATGATGTGGGCTGCTCACGGTCTAACACAAGAAGCTTTAATGATGACAAGAGGAACACAGAACAAGAACACCAAGAGCTTTACTTTTCACAGCAGCAATCTTTTCTCTCAGGATTACACTAAGGCAAAAAAAAAATTCTTGTTCTGCAATGGATCTGTTTTCACAGCAAGAGGATAACTGATATTTAAGATGAACAAGAATAACTGAGGAATCTTCTGGTTTGGCATAGATCAGAAGAGGTGAGATGCATAAAATCAGAAGCCTGGATTCCTCTCTCCAAATTATGGTTCCCACCCAATAAGGTACAACTGTTTCACCTTATGGGGATGCTGCACTCCTTACCACATTATGCCCACTTACTGCCTTACTGCTGAGGCATTTCTATTGCAATTGTAATAGAACTCTTGTAAATGGAACTTGGAGATACCCACTACCTTAGGATGAACGTTTCTGGCTGCACCTAGATGCACTCACACCAGGAAAGTAAACCTTTAGAAGTATCAACTGAGCTATCTGTCATAAAGCTCTTTTCCTTGGGGAGCCTCAGCAAAGTTATGGATGCAGAAGCTCAAGAGCTCTTGTCAGAAGAGCTTGCAATTTGGCTGTTGCATCCTAATTTGACCCTATAAGAGCATGACACACAAAACAGCAGGAGAGAGCTGAGAAATTGGGAACTCAATTCCAGTCAGCACCAGAAAAAGCACCCACTGATTTGGGATGCTGGAGACACTCAGTGCCTGCCTTTCCCCTTCTTTTCATAGCAGGTGTTCTCCCACAAGCCTCTTTATCAAGCAGAGTAAGTAGGGAAGCTCTGTCTGACAAACACATGCTGCTTAAGCATTTACTGAGTCCTTTAATAACAATAACATCGTAGTAAAATAACATTTTCCAGCTCCTCTCGTGCTGCAGAGTGTGGCACACTTTGAGACCTGAAACAATGAGGTGTGACGTGCTGGAGCCATGTGCAGCTGGACAGGAAGAGCTGAAGATGCAGGGAGGTTTCCTTTGGGCACAGAGGCTGGGGTGTGACGCAGGGGAAGCCCGTGTGTTCCCGGACAGCTCTGGGAGCAGCCGGGAAAGACAGGCTGCCTGGACACGGTGTCTGCATGTGCTGTTCCTGACACTGCTGCCAGACAGTGTGTTTGTTTTACCTTGACTAAAGCAAGAGACATTGTGCAAAGACAAGCAGAGGTGCTAAGAATGTTCTTCACACTGAAGCCTATGGAAGAGTCAAAAATACAAATCACCTCTCAAGATGAAAATGCAGCAATTCATGCTGTCAAATTCAGCATCTACTCATGCACACCAGCACTGCAAAGCATAACCACAGAGTAGAAATGTGGAAAAGCAAGAGAAGAGTATAGCTATCCCAACTGGAATCTGGGCAAGACACAGAAATGCAGCCTTCCTTTCCAGAAACTGCTCAGGGAATGCCTTATTTGCACCAACAGCTTCAAAACCATGAACCTCAAGCCTTAACTTCAAAAAAAGTGTACTTCTAATATCGAAGTGCCACTTAGGGACTCAAATGGATGGGTGCCAACAACAGAGCCATTAGCACCTACTCATCCATGGAGGCTTTCTATCTAAAAATCCCATTTGTCACAAGAGTCTCAGCAGGACTTCAGTATGATAAAAACCTCCATGACAAGTTCTAAACTTACAAATTAACATATTCATTTACTTATCCATGTGTAAAAGTGTGTCACTTAGACAGCTTTCCTGAGCATCAATACCTAATCCAAAGCCATCCATTACAGCTTTCCATTTGTTCCTGGACTGAGAATCAACTGAAGTTATTTCAGCACAATTGAAATATTGTGTAGAATTATACAAGAGAAATACTGAGACAGTTTCAAGAGACTGAATACAAGGTTTATATTCACTCCTACATGCTGAATGCCTCTTACAAGGAAGTACAAGCCCAGGCTGGTGCCCGCCAAAATCCCACTGTAAAGCTCCTGTGCCACTGATGTTAAGAGGAGCTGTGCAAGGATCTGTCCAGACAAGGCATCAGGGACTGATGCTGCAACAGCCCCTGGCTTTCTGGATCAAGGTTGTTCAAATATCATTCACTGTAGTTGGGAGGTCTGAATGTTTGGTGTTTTCAGGTGGTAATATAATACCTCTATCTGTAACTCTATAACAAAATTAAGGATGAATCTTATGTAAACTCTTGCATAAAATCTTTGGTCATAGAGGATTTTTAAATAACTTTTTAAAGGCAGTCAAAATAAGCATAATAATATTTCATTAAGGTGACAGCTCCACCCCCAACTCCCTGTCCTGTTCAACAGAAACAGGACAGCCAAGAAAATGCAACGTAACAAGTTTTATTTTCCTCAGCAAAAGATCTGCAACTTTCCACTACTGACACACAGGACAAGCAGGACTGAGAATGAAGAGAATATTTTGGTTCTGTCTGATACAGAAAGCAGATAGGATTGCAATGGCAGAACAGCACACACGGACACTCCTGTGGGTCCAGGCTGCAACAACATAACACGTGGGTGCTCAACACCAGTTCAACTCAGGTCATAAAATTCAATTCATCAAAATAACCTTTTAAAAATAGATTGCTACAGTTGGTTTCCTCTGGAATCTAACTGCTTCAGGCTCCTGCCTGAGCCACAGTTTGCAAGGTGTCCTCGCACGGAAAGGAAAAGTAATGTCTAGGGAGGCTTAAATGCAGTTCCTGGAACACTTCTCTGGGAAAATACAGACAGAGACTGGAAGAGCAAAAAGGGAGCCAGGAGAGGAGATGTCTCCAGAAGTCATTACTTGCAGCTGCTAACAGAGCTGCATGTCAGATTAAAAAAACCAAACCCAACAAAAAACCAAACAAAAACAAAACAAAACTTTAGTCTTGCTTGCACTTGTAGTCTGCCCTCCATGCTATCCTATGAGTTTCAAGATTTTCAGTTTAAACTGTGTAAAGTCTCTGTTTTGACCATTTGACTTTCACCTACTTTGTGTGCAGAGCTCACTGCATATCCCAGGAGCAGGAAAAGAGGAAAAGGAGTGATAGACTTCCCCCAGAGCACTCTCTCATTCAGTACAACTAATTGGAGGCCCATTTGGATTGGAGGCATCCAGAAAACAGAGCCAGGGCATGGGTTTGCTACTTCTTGTCTTGAGGGGCACAAAATTGAACACAGGATTTAAGATGCCTCATCAATGTGAAGTACAGGGCATTAACCACTTCCCTGGTCCTGCTAGCCATGCTATTTCTGACACAAGCCAGGATGCCACTGACCTCCTTGGCTACCTGGGCACACTGCCAGCTCATGGCAGCCCTCACTGTGCTGTGCTTTGCAGAGGTAGCTAGAAAGGTGCTGATAACACACCAGTGTTTTGGCTACTGCTGAGCAGTACTCACAGCACCAACACTGTCTCTCTCACATTCCCTCCCTCACCAGCAGGCTTGAGAAGGGACATAGCCAGGACAGGACCCAAACAAACCAAAGGGATATTCCATACTGTATCATGTCTGCTCAGCAATAAAAGCTAAGAGAAAGGAGAAAGAAAGGGAGTCATTTGCTATTTACATCTCTTGTCCTCTGGAGCAACCATTATGCACACTAAGCCCTGCTTCCCAGGAATTGGCTGTATGTTGCCTGCTCATGGGAAGTAGACATTAAAACATTTGGTTTTCTTTTGCTTCTGCATCCAACCTTTGCTGTTTCTTTATCATACCTTTATCTTGATCCATGAGGGGTTTTTTTCCATCTTATTTTCTTCCCCCTGGCCCGAGGGGATGAGTGACAGAGTGGCTCGATAGGCACCAGCCAAGGTCAACCCACCAGAGGCATTTACAGGGGGAAGAGAGCCTTACAGAGGAATCTCTACAGGCCTCAGACTGGTGATCACTGCCTGTGCTGTACCCCCCACAGCTTCTGTCCCTAAAGATAACTTCCAAAGAGGAAACTTTCCTTTGTCTATATATTCCCAAAGGGAGATGCTTTCTACTGGTGACTTTCTATTGGTCAGTGTGAAAACTGCTCTTCAGAGTAGCACCTAATTAGAAATCTCTGCAGTTGTCTCCTTCTCATGTTACACACTGGACAAACATAGGTGGGATGTGCAATCAATCAGAAGGCCACAGGTATTTATCCTGCCCTGGACAATGCCACATTAGGCAAACATTTGGAATAGCAACACACAGGTTCTACATTTGCTAGATATAGTCCAAGAGGAAAATGTACGAGGAAAAATGAGACCAAGAAAAGGAAATCATATACTGTGGTTATAGCTCTATTAAACTCTGCTGTAGAACCAGTGAGAAGGTACCTTCCCGTGCCCCAAGTAACTAATATGCTCATGGGAGACATCTCCAGCACAAACTCTATGGCAGAGTGGGTGACTCTGCAGCAAAAATGAACCTGGCACTTGTAAGCAAGCACAAAGCAGGACAAGAGCTGTAAATGGCTCCTGACAGCACTCTCTTCATGGAGAGATCTCTGTGAAATACGGAATATACTAGCAAACCTGGGCTAGAAAGCAAAGCATTCCTAGGTAGGTGGAACTTTTAAAGAGCATTAAAAATGCCATTAAATTTCTCTTACATTTAGTATTTAATAGATGTAACTTTCACAGCAGCATGTTCATTACCAAAAAGGCACAGAGACTTCACCAAACAGTGAGCAGAATGGACCCAGAGCCCAAGCACCTTCTTTTCTCAGCATTTGGGTACCACAGTGATGAGCAAAATCACGTGGATGTTTAAGACATTAAACTGGAAATATCCTTACTCTGCTACCAGTCTTCTTTGGCCCTATCCCCACACAAGTCTGTCAGCTAAACACAGGCCAAAATGTCTGCCTGTGTCAATTACTGTAGCTCCTCTGCTGTCACTGGCATTGGGCCATTTCTTATACCAGCTGTGGCTCTGACCTACATATATTTAAATATAGGGCCAAGTGTCATAAAAATCTCAAGACCATTTGACTTCTTGGTGTGGACACAGGCAAGGTGTGTTAATCTCATTTCCAGGACTAAGGCCAAGAAGTACAACCTGTCTGAAGTAGGTCACCTGCATCCACATACAGGAACCCAGACCAAGTGGCTCAAGAAGAGATGAGAGTTTGCACATCTGTCTGATTTCACCTGTCACTTCAGCATGAACTTTTGAAAATCCTACAATAAAAAGGGATTGGTGTGTGTTTCCTGGCCTATGCCCTGCCAACAGAAGGTGAAACCATTCAGTGCTTTGTCAGGGTTTGCTCCACCACCAGTACATGAGTTTCTCAAGAATATGGACACCAAGTCCACACAGTCTCAAGAAAACCACTTACCACAGCTTTGTGCCTGATTTCCCCCTTTTGGTACATGAGGCTTCCCTATTTTACACAAAGACTGCAAAACTCAACAGAGTGTTCTGAAATGCTGTACTAATTCTGTATATTATTTCTAATTACTGTTATCTCCATTACCACTGTACACCAAGGAGAGTGGTGTACAGTGAGGATGGCTGAGCCAAGCAAGGGGAATATTGTTCACCCTGCTATATATCAAGCCCTTCTTGATTTTGGAGGTGGATGCTGTAGAAACTTGTCCTTTGTCTACCTGAGAAAGAGCCTACCAGTCACTGGATTTGAACTATTACAAATGAGCATCATAAGGCCCCCAGGCTGAAACATCATGATGGAGCTGAAGCTGGAACAAACGCTGAAATCAACCCCAATCACAGCAACCAGGTCTAAGCTGCCAGTAACACCTTACTGCACAGCTCAATGACAAAGACAATCAGCTTTAGAAAAAAGAAAAAAAATCTTTTTCTATCATAAGGACTTATATGCTGGGAAGTGTCATTTTTTCAATCTCCCATTACCACATGGATCAGTTTCAATTCATTTAAGCTCAACCGATCAACAGGGTTTCCCCTCCAATTTCTGCATCAGAGGTGTTCTATACCAAGACACTTGAAAACCTTCTCCTGGCTCAAATAGTTCAAGATAGTCTCATTAGGGATTTGATAAATAACTTAAGCAGCAGACACATTCCTGACGAGCAGGAATCTGTAAGAGATAGCTGACCTATTTAACAGCCCAGCTAACTTTTGAGCAGGACTGAGTTGAATAGGGGCAAACTGTTAACAGGAGATTCGCACACCTTAGATCTAAGTCCTCCAAGCTCACAAGATCATTACTATTCACCTGGTAGGCCTGACTTTCTCCTTCGGACTAAATTTAGCTGAATGCTTCAGACTGACTCAATTAGCATCACTCCTGGACTCTCTGCCTCAGCACAGAAAAGCAGAGCAGCAAAGTTAAATTGCTGTGAACAGAGTGGCAGTCAGATCCAAGGAGGAGTGGCAGTCAGATCCAAGGAGGTCGGTTCTCCATGACATGTTTCTGTGAACAAGAGGCATTAAACATGAAGCAGAACACACAAGGATTTTGGCTCTGTGTCTTCACTTCATATGGAAATGCCTTCTCTTCACAGCATCAAAGCAAGGCAGGCATCTGGTGCACCACTATTAAAAGACTGCAGTGTGGTAATAAGTCTTAAATGGTGAGGAACACCTAGAAGAGAAAACCTTGCTACTTTTCCTGTGCTTTGTCATAGTCCTTTATTGCTGCCTTACCCAGTCTGACCATGGAACATGCACAGGCTTTGCCTTTTCCTTCCTTTCACTATGCACCCAGGGAATCTTGCATTTTTTCTCTAGTGTGTCAGAAAACCTACCTTTGGCTTTCTATCCCAAAAGCTACAACTCCAATCAAACCTCTTATTGTCTCATTCCTGTGATTTCCTCTGGCTTTTGACCTTCCCCACACTGAAATCATCCTCCTTCCATGGAGGATGCAGGCTGTGATCCCTTTCCCAGCCAAGTGCCCTCCAGTTCTGAAGTGCTCTGTTAGGTAACTTTATGGCATTCTTCTATGCTTTCCATACAGTTTTCTCATTTCTTCCCTATCTTTCTGCTTGTATGTTATTCTCAGCCAGTTCTTCTGCTCTGCACCCAGTGCTTGACTCTGTAACTCATCAGACTTGTCCTTCAGACGTGTTTAAAAACAAAAGCAAAACATCAATCTTTGGTTAAACAAAATCACAGTCTACTTGATGGCTTTTATCATAAGCACTCAATGGCAAGGATCATCTTTTTGTTCAGTGTTTATGCAGGATCTGCTTCAGAAGGAATTAATCAGTGACTGAGACAGCAATACAAATAATAAACCCTGGTAGAGAACCATCATAGCATTGTGACAATATCATAGGTCCTACAGGAGGACAGGCCAACTGGAAGTGTTATTGCATTCACTCACAATCTTTCGAATGTTCTCAAGCACCTACAGCTTCAAAAGCTGTGGAGACTGACAGGTACAGCACTTGAATGGCCTGCTGAAAACCAAAAGAAACTCGCTGAAAGTTTTCATCTGGAGTCTCCACTAAACTTGTCCCATGGGAAAAGACAGTAGTAAACAGTGGAAGAGAAACACAGTCCAGATATTTCCACAGAAAGTAAATCTGCTTCCACAGAGAACTGCATATTTCTTGCTAGCTATTATTTTTAACCTCTCGCAGATTTATTTTTACTACAATTTAAATGTATCTGTTATATGCCATAACATTATTATTATGGGAGACACTAAAATAGCAAAGTATTCTAGGCACTTGATACCATTTTACAGAACAGGGAATTACAGCCAGCAATGATTTGACTGCTGCTCACTGCAGCAGCTACCAATCCTTGTGACCGCCCTCCCCTTTCAGCCTTGCTTCCTAGAACTCCTCTGTGGAGTTACTCCCAAAGTTGTGGTGTGTCTTCTTTTGCAGTTTAGCTGGTTGGGGAGAGGGAGGGGGCAGCAAGAGGAAAAAAGGAACTAAAATTAATTCAATTTATTAGGATGAATTTCTGATTTCTGCTGCCAAGCTGTGGACGCAGCTTTGGGCTCACAGCCCACAGCTGGAAGCTGCTGAAGCCATCAGCTAAGCCTACACACCTCATACCAAAAACTACCGGGGATACTTTAGAATCAGAGAACAGTTTGGATTGAAAGGGCTCTTTAAATGTCATATAATCCAATACCCCGGCCACAAGCAGGGACATCTTTCACTGCCTCAAGTTGCTCAGAGTCCCATCCAGGCTTCCAGGGATGGAGCATGCCCAACTTCTGTGGGCAAACAGTTCAAGGGTTTTATCATCCTCATCGTAAAAAAATTTCTTCCTTACCTCTAGTCTGCACCTACCCTCTATTGCTTTAAAAATGATGCTTCCTGTCTTATTGCAACTGATCTTTTTCTGAGCCTTCTCTTCTCCAGCTCTCTCAGCCTTTCCTCATGTCCAACTCCTCCCATCATTTTTACAGACCTAACCTCAAGGCTTTCATTCCGTTTTCCACTAAACTGTTTTAAATAAGCCACAGTTTGTTTGCACCAAGAGTCTCAGGCTTTGGTTTTAGAGTGTATACCCTAATAAGACCAAGAAAATATATTTAAATAAATAAATTCCATCTTTGATAATCAGCTCAGATTTTCAGTGCTCCAACACTGAGCAACATCTCTTCTTATCAAGTCAAGCTATGGTAGATCATAACTTTTCACTCCTGACAAACACAGCTGGCAAAGCTCTTTGTGTTCAGCTTGGATGCTGTTTGGCACAACAGTCTGACATTGACTTACAAGACCGATGAAAAATATGCATTGCTAATTTTCCTAAGTGCCATGCCAGTGCCTTTGGGGGCCGTGCATGCACCCACCTTCCCATACAGTAACAGGATTTGTTTCCAGCTAATAAAGCAGACTTCACATCAGCCGAGGGAAGACTTTAGTTAGGATGTCCTCCTTCTTAATTACTGAACGATACATTCATAGAAAGCACTAAAGTTGATGACATCTTTAAAATACATTTTTTCCGTACTGTGGGGGATACAAGCCGCTAATCCCTGCAGATCTCCTTTTTCTCCCCCATTGCCCCCGTGGTTTATCATGTCCAATTAGCCATCTGCCATGCCTGCACTGCCATACAAAGGAAGCCCCCTCTCCTGAGCCACAGCCCATCAGCAGGGCCATTGTCCCTGCTGACAAACAAGAATCAGACACTATTGTTTCCAGCTGACGATGCTGCTCCCAAAGTAGGCTGCCAGTTGCCACGAAAACAGCGGGAGCACCAGGGTACGCTCCAGGAGCCAGGAACGGTGCCAGCAGCACCGATATTACCGGGGGAACCTACACAAAGCACTTTTTGAGATACATTTAGAGAGAGATAGATATACTTTCTGATTTCAGGTAACAAACCAACCCGGGCCAACTACTGCCCTTTCTGTGGCAGTTGCACTGGGGCGTGCCTGACCTGCTGCCTTTACTGCTTCACCAGGCAGTCACCTGGCAAAGAAAGGGTCACAATCCCCAGAAGAGAGCAACATCGTGGAATCAAATCTTTCCTTGATATGTTTTTATTATTATTATTATTATCATTTTAAAGATAAGGCATGTCTTCTACCAGTTCAGCACAGCTAATTCCACACACCAACACTACCCTCCCTCCAACCAAAAAAAGTATTTTAAAACCTGAAAACTCCACCATGTCTACATGGGTACTTATTATGTAACAAGGTTAATTTAATTTCTCTCACAAACAACATACATTCACTCTTTTTCCCAAGGCCACTTCACTAAAAGAAATGACCAGAGCAGCTGGTCTGTCAGTCACCAAGATGTTAAATTGAAGATCATTTCCTCTTATTATTCTCAGCAAAACATGATGTGACCTTACACTAAAAACTACATTCTGCCTAATTACGGTGGTTTTGTTCCATCAGTGAAACTGAAATGCTGGTTCATATAATTAAGGTTACTAAAAAAGGAATTTCATTTTTAGTTCTAAAGGTAATTTGTTGCCTGGAATTGCAACAAATTGGACCTATGTACCTGAATGTTTTCATTTCGTGCAATTTGAAAGAAACAAAAAGCACTCCTAGATTTTAGTAAGAAAGCCACACGTTGGTAAGAGAAAGAACCCCAAAAAATCACAATTTATTTCAGGCTCTCATTAATGAAAATGAGCAACCAAAATGAATATTTATATTTAAAAGTAGAAACAGAATTATCTTCTAAGCCCTTGATTAAGTAACAGAAATTATTTCAACAAATGTTTTAAATTATATTTAACATTCAGCAGTGAACATACATCATTTCAATATATCACTTTGAATATTCACTGAATAGTTCAAAATAAAATAAATTAAAATCAACTGAAACTAATGTGAATTCACAGTAACCACATAGGTTAATGATTTCACAATGACTTATAAACAGAGGAAAGTTTTTGCCCTGGATTCAAATCATTCTGAATCAAATATCAAATATGATATGAAAACTTAGATATTTTGCTGAAATGTTACTCCTTTCCTAGCACAAAATGCTCTAAATCCCATTTCAACACACTGCAGGCCACATATCACACAGGTGACTGACTTAAACCTCGATTTAAGATTGCCACTGCAGTGCCTGGGCCAAGTCCTGTTTTCAGTTACATCTGTGAAAACTCCCAAGCAATTCCTCTGAAGTTCCCTGGATCTGTACAGCAGTAACACAATCCATCCGAGAAGCGAGTGGGAAAGAAATAATTCAAAATATTATGACTTCTTTTTTACAGTCCTGTACACTTTAAGGCTCTCCATTCAGACAATCATATTTGACTTCTCTTTTCATATCCAGCTCTCTTTTGCAAAACGTGTATTGGAATATTCCCTGTTTTTCTTGCCAGATTCTCTAGGCAAAATTCCCCAAGTGGCAGAGTCCCTTCAGTTAAACACAGGGTGCGTGAGCCATGCAGGGCTGTAAAACGGGAGTTGTTTATCCAAAGAAATATTAAAAGCAGGACACCAGTCCAAATTAAACAAAAGCACAAATACCTCTAAGTTGTTTCATGACTTCAGGTTCCAGCCATAAAAGGCACAGCGCTTTGGGTTTATAAGGCCTAATACTCCATAAGTATTTTCTTTGATGTAACTATGAAGTACTTAAAATACCACGGGGTACTGTATGGTACATGTCACCATGGAGCAATAAAGCTGCTCTACATCCATAATCAGCCTTTCCAGAGACCGTAAGGTCACAGCAGCTGAAACAACACAATACTTCATTCCCAACCTTCAAGAGGCCCAGAGCACCTGTGCAGCCAGAGGACTCCCTAAAAGGCTCTTAACATGGGGGTGTGCCTGGAAATTACAGCAAAGAAAACCCACCAATCCCATCAAAGCCGCCCCCATTTTTAAAACCTCATGTTTCCCCAGCAGTTTGTTATTATGAGACTTGATAAAATACAGTATGGGAGGCAGGTGGTAGGAAAGAGTCATGGTTATAGTTGCCTGGCCAGGTTGGATACTCACTTGTTTCCAAGCCCCTCATCATTCCAAGACCACATGGTCATCTAAGTCCACATGTATAATGGTCTACACAAGCACTAGGAGGGTTCCTCTTTTGTGATGACTTCAGGATTACAATTTTCCTCTTTCAGAGCTTCAGCCCAAAAACACAATGTAGGCAACAGGTCCCTGTGGGTGCCATATCAAGCCTTATTACAGTGCCTGTGTGCTTTACTAATGTGTTTTAAGTTTATGTTCCCTATTGCACCTTGACCTGGAAATCAAGGATTGTGAACTTCAGTACAGATGAGCTCTGAACAGAAACTGGGTGTGAAAGGCTCCTTCCTCTGGAAGTAATTATTATGTTCAAGATTAATTGAATTAATATCAAATGAAATAAGTATCTTCCTATTGGCCTATAACACAATGTAATGTCATCCAGAATGAACACATGGTAAATAAGTATCAGCTATCATCCCTGTTGCCCTGTACATACTTCTACGTGAGAAGGAAGGAAGCAGTATGGGAAAAGAAATGCTCCTCTGAACATAAATCATTCATTTAAGTTGTTCTCTTCCAGCATCAGACAAAAAGAGATCCTTCTTTTTTGACACAAGACCCCACAATCCAGCAGTTTCTGCCCCATTTCTTAGTAGCATCTGCATGGCAAGAGAGGGAAGAGGACAATCATTCCCACCAAGACCTCTTGAGTCACTTACATGTCCTTTCCCATGTCTACATGAAAAGTCCTGAACTAGAGAGCTGCCTCAGAGTCCTGAGGAGGAGGAGATGGAACAGCCACAGGGCAGAGCCACACAGCCTTCACCATGCACTGGGGAGGCTTGAGGGGACCTGGGCTCCCACCTGTAGTAAAACAGCAACTCCTCCCCCACACCAACTACATGAAAAAGTAAAAACCACCTACACTAGACAATAAAGAAAGAAAACAACAAAACTCATCTTCCTGACAGGGTCAGAGGTCAAAGCCTCCAGAAACTGGTACAGATTTTGATTAAAAGCATCACCTCAAAGAACACAAAAGCTTTCCAAATGGTAGGACAGACCTGACAGCCTTTTCTGCAACAGAGCCTCCTTTAACAGCAGCACACATTACCAGCCCAGGCCTTATGAATTATAAAGTCTCAAGGTAAGGAAGCCAGGCATCACACGAACACCTCATCCCAGTGACAACTCAATTGAATCAATTTACCTGCTCTGTGAGGAGACACTTGAGTCCATCAACCTCAAGGAGCACTTCTCTGCTGACATCATTTCAAGCACATCTTTTGTTCAAACAGCCTGGCCAATGCCAATCATTTTAAAGTTATTTAACAGCAGAACTGCCAGTCACTCATGCACAAATGAAGAACACTAAAAGTATGGCTGGCTGAGAAGCAGAGAGCAAACAGAATAATTCATTGTATCCAAAGGAAATGGAGCAACGTCAATTTTCAGCTCACAGGAAGTATCGATGACAAAGTCGGCATCTTCATATCACACATGATCAATGTTACACTTAAGTGCCAGAAAAATAAATTAGAAAATAAAACAGTACCTGCTAGTGCACAAGAAATATGATGACTACTTTAGCTAGTAACTGGTAGTTTGCTAAATTGTTGTGTCACTGACCTCTATATATTTAAATTTTTGGTAAAGAATTTCCTTATGTGTTTCACCCCTGTATCAAAACACACTGCAGCTTAAGCAGGAAGCTAAAGCTTTATCTCTGTGTCTGTATTCAAGGGATATCTCTTATTTGTACATTTTGAAAGTGACTTACTTTATGTTTGAAACTGTAAGTATTTGGATTCCATTCCACACAATAAAAAAGTTTCAGTACACATTTAATACAGACTATTAAGAGTTCCAGAGAACCTGGTCATATTTTACCTGTCAAAAAAACAGACTTAAGAAACTTGGTAAGGTATACCTAGGCATAGACTGAGGTTTTTACTCAAACAGAAGTAATAGACATCATGCAGAAATTGCTGCTATAATTCAGCAGATGGTGTTATCCTAGAAATCAGAGCTGGAGACAGCAACAGTAATTTCTGCCCTTCACGTCCCTCTGCCTGTTAATTTTTATCCCAACTACATGGGATTAATTCTCTAAAAGAGAATTCCTGAATTTCTTACTGCATGTATCAGATGGTGAAAATTAGAATAGTCCCTTTCCTGCCTGACTCCAGGGAGGTTTTAACTGACTGCCAGCATCAACTACACAGTTGTTAAATCCACCCTTTTCTTGAAAGTCGTTCCTAGTTCTCACCAGTGCAAGCACCAGAACAGACCTTCCTTTATTACTTCACATTAATTTCTTCAGTTTGCCTTTCCAGGTACAGCTCAGAAAGCTGCTGTCTCAGGTGACCCTGCTGATAAGGGACGGGCACCTCGAGTGTTTGGGTGCTGCTGGGGGAGGTGCTCTGCGAGCGGCGCCACTCCCAGCATCAGCCTCCTCTGCCGGTACCAGGGAGCAGCCTATCGATCCTCCCGGCTCAGTGCAAACCCAGCTGGCTGCTAAAAGCCTCCGAGAGACGTGCAGTTGTTTCCACTCCGTTTTTTTTAACAAATGATGCGTTCATGCTTTTTCATGTGGTAAGTGTGAATCTGGGAAGAGCTTAGGCTGTTTAGTATAAGCTTGGGTTATCAGAGCAGCTAATCTTTAAACCATATACATTTTTTATTTGATGTGAGCATGTAAGACAATAGTTCTGCTTTTACAAATCCAGAACAGAAGTCAGGACAAGGTATAGGAGAAAAAAAAAATCTAGTATCAAGGGAAAACGAATGTTAAGTCAATGCAGGTCTCTGTAGTTATTACAAACCAGACCCTATCTCACAGTCCTTACTCAGAAGGATCCCTATTGTCAGCCTGAGAGGAGTGGGAGTCAGTTGTGTCCTGGCTACGATTGTTCTCCCAAGCCCCACATCAGCTGTTCTCTCCACCATCCATTAAACCCAGCTTCACACAGCAGTGCACAAACCCACAAGTGAAGGGGCCCCAAACAACACAGAGAACCAATGCTGTCATTTCACACAAGTCATACTTGTGCTTGTGCTTTCCCCATTTCTCAGGGATGCTGCCAGCAGACAGCCAAAATTAATTACTAATAATCTGGGTTTTTTTCCCACATCATCATTTTGGACACAAGATGCTATGTAATGATGCAGAAACAAGAATTTTGCCATCTTCTTTGATGAAGCTTAAGGTGAAGCAGACAACCATCAGGGATGGCCTATGCATACATGTTTCAGTGCAAGGATAGGACCTAGGCACCTCTCCTAAGCCCAGGTTTCTGTGATTTTGTTTCCTTAAGAAGCAGAAGTGTTAGGAGACTTCCTGAAATCTCAGGGCTAAAGGTATAATGCAGGTTACAAGTGTATTCATGGATCTACAGGTGAAATTTAAGGTGAAAGAGGAGAGAAGCTTATGAGAAATGTCTAGCCACATGGCTCCCTGTGCTTTTCCCTCATTTAGGAATACTTTTTTATATAAACTAGACAGATTTGACTCTCTCCAAATTCAATTCTGCTAAGGTGCTTACATTGAGAAGGCAGTGTCACAGAAAAATGATGCAGCTTTGGGTGAAGAAGGGGAGGGAGTGACAAGGTAGGGGGGGACCTTAATTAATGTTCCTTCTAAAAGGAAAATTGGTGGGTTGTTTTTCTTTTCTTTTTTCTAACAAATCTGTCATTGTTGAGACTTAGGAAATTATCTTGTAACCAAGGAGGCTATCAACAGGCAAATACCCTATGGCTTAATGACTTGTGGATCATAAGATACACACAGCCAGACCTTATTATACTTATCCTCAGATCAAAGGGTTTTCACATAAATGGGGTGCAGTCTACCATAGCATGGAGCTGCTGCAGGCCTTCAGGATTTTACTTCTTTAAAGTTTTGGTGATTACATAATCACTTTTTTGTAACTGGAGCTCGAAGCATTGTGTGCAGCTAATGAGCAGGTAGAAGAAGGAAAACAGCTGAAAAGCAGTCTTGACAAACAGCTGTGGCAGTAAGTGTCAGTCCTAGCCCAAAAGGGTCAATCCCCTTACGAAACAAGTACTAAATCCTTTACAATATTTAATTAAAAACCTACCAAGAAGATTATAAAACTTCCTTAAGATTTTGATGGGGGAGGAAGCGAGGGAGAAGGGGGGGTGTGTCACGCAGACCACAAGTTGCTTCAGTTGAGATGCTCATCCTGTGCAAAGCCATGTTTCAGAGCTGGGGGCTCCCACACAAACACCACCTCACAAACGGGTGATGCAGTGGAGACCCCAGCACGTACCTATTGCCCACAAAATTTAATTAACCACTGCTTCATTAGCATAGGGACGCTCTGCTGTAGTCCAGATACACTTGGGCTGCACTTCAGCATCCTTTGAATCAGGAGAGTGAAACACAGCGCTCTCACCCAGCCCTGAGCTACTTAGCGAGCCCGTCTCCGCGAGGTCAGCATCCCCGGCCGGCAGCGGGACTGCGGGCGAGCGCTGCCCAGGGCGGCTCTGCACTCACTCCGTGTCCACCCGAGGGCGGCACGAGTAGCGCCCGGCGCTTCGCCCGGCTGGAGCGGGGCAGGCAGCCAGTTCCGCTTCCAAATACCAGCCGGTACCCGGGTGGCCGCCGCCGCCCCCCGGGGCGGGGGCCCGGCGGGGCCCAGCCGGCGCTGCTTCCCGCGGGGGTGACAACGCGGCAGTTCTCCCCGAGCATCATCCCCGCGGGGCTTTTGTGCCTGCTTGGGGAGGGGGCCTGGCCGGTCCTCTCCTGAGGCGGTGGGAGCGCAGCCCCGCGGTAGCATCCTCCCAGGGGCGGGAGGGGCGACGGGGGCACGGGCGCACCGAGGGGCTGCAGCGGACAAAGCGAGGCGACAGGCGGGGACCCCCTCCATCCCCTCTTCTCCCCTCCCCGCGGCTCCGCTGCTGGCGGTGCCCGCGCCGCAGCCGCCAGCCTCGCATCCCGCGGCGGAGGCAGGGCCCGGCGCTGCCCTGGCCCCTTCCCCGCGGTTCCCCTACCTGTTCGGAAGAAAGCATCCACCTCGGAGTCAGGGACAGCGCCTTCCTCCGCCGCTCCTTCGGCGGGATTCATGGCTGGGGGAGAGGCGGCGGCGAGCCCGGCGGCTGGTAATATCCAGTGAGTTAGGGAGGAGGAGAGCCGAGAGAGAGAGAGAGAAAAAGAGGGAGGGAGAAGAGAAGGGAGGGAGGGATGGAGGCGCGTTCAGCTGCGAGCCCAACCGAGCGCCGCTCGGATCATCCCTTCCGCGGTGCCTGCGGGGCGGCTGCCCCGGGGCTG
>JANPWX010000011.1:1559611-1593261 GCA_024734555.1 Trochalopteron elliotii
CGGGTCCGGCCGCTCCGGGCGGGGCGGGCCGGGGACAGGTGCGGGCACGGACGCCCCGCGGGGGCCGGGAGGGAATTTTTGGTTTACTCCCTACCCCTGTACCCTCCGCAGCCCTATCGCTGTGCATCCCCGGGCTGCACCGCTGCCATGTCTCCCCTCTGATGAACCGCCGCGGGGGCACGGCGCGGCTTTCGGCTGTTAGCTGGGCAGATACTCGGGGGGCGAAAGTGAACGCTGATGTGCTTATACAGACACAAAAAAATTGTTCTTTGTTTTGGGGTTGGGTAGAACAGTTAGGTTTTTGGGTTTTTTTTATGTTCAGGATCTGTTGGGCACGATTGCTTTGGAAACGATCAGCGAAACTGCATGTTGTTGCAGGTATGCCTTCATATTTTATTCTTTACAGTCCTCGGTGACTAGAGAGCCAAAAAAGAGTTTGGAAAGCCAAGATCCTGGTCCCAGCTCAGACATTGATTCTGCTCGCTAAATGATTTTGATTTCTCTACTGTAGCTCCAATATTTGTGATTTGGGACAATAATTGTCTCAAAAGGAGTGCTGTGAGGAATGCTTGTTTGTAGTTTGTTAGCCACTTAGTTAAATGTTCTTCCCTGAGTCCAGCTATCAAGGTTTCAAGCACAGACAGGCAGAGATAGATGAAGACAGATGTTTGCCATTTGGGCACTTTCTTTTCCTGTTCACCTATTTGAAGTTTCCCCAGCTCCTCATTCTTCTACAATCGCATAACAGCTCTAAAATGAGCTTAAGGAGAAATGCTGCTTTTTCACCTAACCACCACTGTAAAACAGGAATGTTACTCTCACAGCTCACAGTTGTTCATCTTTGCTTCCTCTACCTTTAGAAAGAAAAAGCAACTGTTGGTGTGATGACCCCTCTGGCTGTACTACCCTTGGATATCCCATCCTTGTTGCAAAATCCCATCCATCACTCTCAAGAACAGAAGTCTTTTACCAGAACATCCCCATGGCCTCACTGCCTTTATCCTTTAGGGGTAATGCCTAATCATCCCTCATTTGCCATTGAAAATCTCTGATATTTAAGGGACTTGAGGACAAAACCTCTCTAAATACCTGGTCAGCATGGAGGGACACACTGGAGCACTTCAAAAGAGGTATTAATCTAGTGCATGTTAAGGAAGAAAACACTTTGTCTAGCAGAAGTGCCAGAGCCAACTGGTTATAAGTGACACTGTTTGGATCAGTTCTCAATCCATAGGTAGTTTAGCAATAGAGGCAGAACATTTTCTGGTTTAGCCCAAATTATTTTAGATGCCAGAAGACCATGGGTTTCCTCCACCTGATCTCTTCTCAATAGAACATAAGGCAAGGCTGGATTTGGATGTATATTACGCCTGATAAAAGGATTCAATATTTCCCTGCAGAAATGTAACTGTCAAAATGGTACTGACCAAGCAGGATGAGCACAGAGATCCCAGTTACATCTCCTCTGACTTTACTACTCCAATTGAAACAGAATATGTCATGCCCAGGGACTCAGAAATAAGAGCAAACATCCTACAGAGATACACCTAGAACTTTGTTTCCTCATTCCCTCCCTCATGATATCTCATGTAGTGCCATTTCCCATGCCTACCTCCAGCTGGTTTTAACTGAGCCCATTTATCTTTTTATGTTTATGGATTAAAAAAGGTCATTTCACAACTATCTGCAGGAAGTAGCAACACAGTCTATGTTCAGGATGCCAAAGCTCATTACAGACCCCTGTGCAGCCTCTGACTCCTCAGGACTACCAGGACACCAGAAGCACCTCCATATCAGGCATGGCAGCAGTAACAGTATTTCCACAGTACAAGCATCTGAGTAAAATCAGTCTTTCAGGCACCAGACTTTCTTCAGTGACCATTTACCCCTTCCACATCACAGCACAGTGTGGAAAAGCCTTCCCTCTTCCAGGCTTAAACAAGCTGCACCATTTTGGATCCCATCTCAAGATCTCATTTCTGAATATTCACTAGCCCAAAGCAGATTTGCTCCCCAGGAATCTTACATATGGGTTCATTCAGGAGTGTGAGCTTGGCAGCTGGGAAGAATGTGGTTTGCTCCTGAAGCTCTGAATCCACTCAGGATTTGGTAAAACCTGGTTGTTTTTAGAGTTGAAGCATTCTGGAGCATTCTTAGAAGCTAGACAGGAGTTACCCATAAGCAAGGAAGGTTTAGCATCATCCAAAGGGAATTATTTTTGTCAATGACAGAGAAATTTATAATTCCCTTTCCTTAGGAACCCTGCAAATGTGTCCTACAGCATCAGTTGTAGAATTTAAATAGGCTACAGAAAGCACATTTGTCTGTATAACCTCCAATCAAAGGCATTAGAAAATGCTGAGGGGAGGGAGAGCAGTTCATTTAGCTTACCTGCCGTCCCAATACCTACACAGATTTCTGATTAATGATTAAACCAGTGAAAATACTCATATTTAACCATATAAAATACCAGTATCTTCTGAAAAGAAATTTATTTTTTTCTTCACAGAAAACCTTCATTGGAACATGAATGGTCCCAAATCTCTCACAATTTAAAACAAATGGGAATTTCCACTTTTTAAAGAATAAAAGTGTTTTGAGACATTTTTCATTAAAGTCTATCAAGACTTAGCCATACCTTTTTCTTGCTCATCTCTGCTGTGTACGACACAGCAAGTTTGTTCTTCTCTGCTTGCAGCTCCACTGGCCAGGGAAGCCCTGCCCAGTTTATTCACTGTTTTCATGGCTTTATCACTGAAGCAGTAGTCCTGCTGTCACATTTTGCACATGCCTCTCATATGCACACACCATGGCAATGTAGGATGGGCAATACTACAGTCCAAAATCAGTAAACTTTCATGGAAACCCAGACAGTGAGTGAGCTCCTGTTTTTCTTAACACTGCAAGCAGATCAGGGCTGTCACTGTAAAATATCATTAACAACTAGGAACCACCATGACTTCAGTTCAAGACCCAGCAATGAGTTTACAGTTTTTGTTGTTCAAAGAAGAGCTGTTAAACATAGAATGAAATACTATCTGCAATGTATAATTCCCTTTTTAGATATAATGCTGAAGGCACCTACAGTTTCCTTGAAAAGCAAAAGACGGAAAAAAACCCTGTAGAATTACATAAGCCAAAATACAGTAGTTTCACTGACAGACACTGCTTTAATCTTCTGCATGGCTGTACTTGACAAATACCTCAATCCACGCCAAACAACTTCTCTTTTTTAGGTACGAATGTTTTTCTTTTTGACAGCCCCTAAAGCTGCTCAAAGATCAGAAAGTGTCACACAGGCTTTTGATTTAAGGCCTTTGCTGCAGTCAAGTTTTCCAATGGGATGGCAATAGGTGGTATCTGAGATGAAACATTTTTTAGCAAAATCTCATGAGCTTGCATGCTACAGGATGAGAAGAGGGGGAAGAGTGTGAACAAGAAATCAGTGAAATTCATCTTTCCAAGGCAGCAGATCCATGACAGGAGAAACACATTTGATGGCTCCAGGACAGCTGCCCTGCTGGAATCAGAACAGAACTCTGGGAAGGCACATGCAAAGTCCTGCACAAAGGCTCAAGAGGCCAGTGCTACAAAACACAGTACATGGGCCAAGAGTTGTCATTCAAAAGGGACAGGGAGAAAAACCAATCTGCCAGACTCAGCAGACGAGCTGCAGTCTGTGAGGTGCTGCAGAGACCTGTCACTTGTGCAGAAAGTCCCTCCCATTCAGTGACACAGCAACGTCTAAACAGAGAGTGTTTTTAGGGGGTGGGATCGAGAGAAAACCTGAATCGTAGAGCAGGAAAATGTAAGTCTTAAAAGCACCTAAGGCTGCCCTGTTAATAAGTTATTTGCAGCTACATTCTGGGTATGGGAGAAGAATTTCTCACACGTGTTTAGGCCTATATGTACGTATTGGAATTGAAATTACTATGCTCTTACATTAGACCAGGCACAGTGGGGTGGAAATTTCCATCTGTATTTTAGACTATCAGGAATCCTGCAAGGGAAAATCTGCAAGTCCCCGGAAACAGGGTGTTCAGAGAAGCCTCCAGGGCAGGATGGAGGAGGCAGAAGACATGTTTCATATGCTTAGACTCAAATACCCATTTATATGCCAAAGATTATTTCTGGCTCAACAGACAGCACGCACACATCAAGGTTGGCTTTGCAGCACCCACATTCACACTCACACGTGTAGCTTAGCTCTACTGTTTGCTCAGATGTGGAACAGCTGTATGGACAGGCACAGAGCAAGCTCTAAGTCCCTGTCCCACTATCATCCCTACTCTTCTTATATTCCCCCTCTGGATCACAGCTGAAGTGGGAATATCTGCTCAGTTGCCATCTAGTCTTCTGCTTTCAGAGCAGATATAAATTCCAATTTCCCCAAATTTGGGCAGAAAGCTGAGCAATAATCACTTCTCTACAGAAACATCACCCCACACAGAAGAAAGCAATAGCAATCAGCAAAACAATTTACAAATTATAGAATATTTTTATAACAGTGGCAGTGCAAAGGTTTACTAGCATCATCAATCAGACAAATGTGTCTCCTCCATAAGTTCCAGAACTGTATTTGCCACTCTGGCCACAAAAGCTTAGACTGAATTAGCAACAAGCAGAACAGCTGATGCATCCAAGAAGACAACACAAGTCTTTGCTAAGTTTACAGATATGAATCTGGAAGAGCCAACAGTGACTGAAAATTCTTTTCTCCTTGGTAATTATTTGGATTAATTTGTTAAATAAGTTGCTAATAAGTGCTACTGGATCACAGATTCTGTTAACTAATGGAATAAATAAATCTAAACACAAAAGTGGTATTCCTCAACCAGGCTCCATTTGCTACATAAGGCTTGAAAAGAGAAGCTTGTGTTGGCCAAGTCTACACAGTACTTTTATGTACATAAAGAACATCAGTCTTAAGCACTGTTAAGCTGGAACATTTTATTCTGAGTTTCCTGCAAACTTTTAATCCTGATTCTGAAGTTCTGCCAGATTCTTACTGATACTGAGAAGCACTTTTTTACCAGTAGCTCCTAAATTTGAAGCAATCTCCCAGGCAAATTCTGACTAGTACAGAAAGAGTTACAGAACCAGACCAGAAAAAGGAAGTATTAAATATTGAAGTGTTTTTGGGAAGAATGTAAATGTACATAGTAGCTATTCAGAAAACCAATTTTAAAGTGAAGCATGCATTAAAATTAAACAGTGACTACTACTTTATTACCACAAGCATTCATTTCAATGCACTTGTAGGATACTAATTTCACACATGGTTGGGCATAAATACTAACCTGTTTTCCATTTCACCAGTATAAATTAGTGTGAGAAAGAAGTTCCTTGCTGTGATAAACTAGTAGTGGTATATGCAAAAAACAAAAACAATCTGAGCCTGGTTTGTTTGTTTGTTTTTACACAAAGCTAGAAAACCAAAGTTTGGATCTGTAAATGTGCCATAATGTTTAATCTTTGGATTCTCCTCAAAAGCCCTAGTAAACTTAAAATTAATCAGCTAACACATCAAATGAGTCATGCATTCCTATTGAATCAGGTGACAACCTTTCAAAATCCCCTAGAACTCCTTACTACAAAGTACAGTCCTTGAAAATCCTGCCAGCAGCCCCTGTAACTGGCAGCTATTTATCCAGCTTAGTGCTTTGCAATAGCTGTAATACTGAAAATTTACATTGTGATGTTCATACTAGACTCTATCCACCATGGGGAAAGTTTTTTCCATTAATTACCCAAATGAATAAAGTTAATCAAATAAATTTTATTTTGCTATGAAGCAAAGATCCCAGTACTGCTCATGTAACAAGTCTTATCTACAAATCCTTACCCGAGGAACTATCAGAAGATACCCCCTCAGTGGTACTTTTTGAGGCAGTTTAAATTTGGTTTGTTGCTTTGTTGGATTTTGGGGTTTTTTTGGTTTTTTTTTTTGGAGGGAGGGGTTTAAAAAAATTAGTGTATTTGAAGACAGCAATCAGTAAATTACTGAGACCAAATCTGATGCACTGGAGTCATTCAGTGACTTGGAGTTTTCCCTCACACTCCTCCAGGCACACAGAGCAGTTCTTGCTGCTACATTTCAGGGGCAGTCAGCACTTCTCCTGACACCAGGAGCAGGGCTCAGTTACTCAGTGTCCCCCTGCTTTCAAGTCACCACTCCTCTCCAGAGGGCTTTAAGAGCCTTGCTGAGCACATTTCCACTTCTGTCACTTCCCCCAGGTATATTTTCAGCCTGGCTTACAGCTACAGCTGGAAAGGTTCCAGATGTTCTCCTTCATTTACTGTCTTTTTGGCTTTTTATTTTCCATTAATAGCAGGTCTCATTTCCCTGCTGCCTATAAAGAGATTCACAAGGATGGAGAGTAGCCCCAGCTTTCTCCAGTATTGCTTGCTACAGGCAAGTGTGATGGAGGGGAGATGTTGGGTTACTGGGAATACAGGGGAAGCACATGTGACTGCAACCAGAAACTTGTAACTAGACAAGGAGGAAGATGTGCCCACACCCCCACATCCTCGTGCTTCCCAGAACCCCTGGGCTGAGGACCAGCCTCCACCCCTCTCCACAGTGACTCCAGACCTGGTACCTACTTGCAGTAGTACTTTGCATCTCAGTTCAAATCCCAGCTTAGCTCTGAACTTTAAAAGTAGGTCTCTACTGCCACCACATCTAGCTCAGAGTATCTTACATTTCTCATGCATTAAAAGGTCAGGGATGGATTCATTCCTATGGCTCCCAAGGAGACCTAGAGAGTCAGGGATGATAATGTACATACGGTGTACTGAAGATTCCTGATGATGTTTGTGCCCATTCCAACAACTGCAAGTATTAATGTTTCTCACCCTAGAAGAGATGCTTCAGTGGCAGAACATTTAAGAAAGAACCTCTGTATAATTTGAGTTTTCAATATATATTGCCACTTTGATATCTGTATTTAAAGCTCCAGTGCTGATGGGGCCAAGATTCATACAGAAGTGTGAGGATCTGGTGTGCTGACAGCTTAGAAGGAGACAAAATTAGGAACCAGATGGGAAGTCACAGATGATACTGTTCTGCAGAAGGGGCAAGACAGTATCTGCAGATACTATTTTCAAAACAATATGTTCCAAACCACTGTGACACTTGCTCTGAGAGGGAGGTCATTTATATAACAGCAGGTAAGACTGACATACTTTCTGCAGAAGAGCTGCCTTCCAGGTAGGTGTTTCTACAGCCCCATCTGTCAATCTGATAGAGGCTGGTATCAAAATTGACCTCCAGGAAAGCTGTGCTATAAATTCTTTAGGACCACACATGATTCTGAATATCTTTGAAAACATAATGCCTCACAGCTGCTGGAGCTGAAGTACTGCCTTCCTTCAAAGGGTAAAGCCTCTGTGGTCATCTGGATCTGTTTAGGAACACTGATATCTGCTAAAAAGAAGCTCTCTGTATCACTGACTGATATAATGAATCTAGAAATTGTACACAAGAACCAACCATCTTCATTTCCTTGACTGTGTCATGTCAGCTCTTCCCTGTGCTCTGGTGAACATCTGGAAGAGACCAACTCCATGCTATGCTAGCATGCCTTATTGCATAGCCAGCACTAGACAGCTCATGCTCCAGAGCTGCCAGAAGTCTGAGCTATAGGCCACAGGACATCTGGCTACCAAGATCCAACAATAAATACATATTAGAATTTAATATTAAGAGTAAGCATCCTTAGATTCAAATACAAGATTTCTTTATGCTGTGAACTGTGACGTTCCAGAGAATAATTACCCCTCTAAATAATAATTAACCTATCTGCAACAGGGCTGTAGTATATTCCTGCCTTCAGGGAAAGGCTAAATTCATTACAGTTCAGTGAAATACTCTTAGATCTACAGCTGAACAACACACAACCTCGGGGTGAATTTTACTCCTACAAGAAGCCTTAGTGGATCTTATGCATAGAGGTGATTTCCATATTCCCGTTTATGGTGGATGCTAGAGAACCTTAGCAGGACACTCCCATGCCCAAGAACACACATTCCCCTTGCAGCTTCTCTCTTCTCCTCCCAAGTGGCACACTCTGAGCAACAGCCACATTGGTCCCCTTTGCTCACAGAAGCAACACCCAAAACCCAGCCACGCCTGCTCCTGTCTGATGTTCTGCAAGTGCTAAAGAATAACTGACTGTAAGCTCTGCCAGGAGAAGCTTTTATTTCAGAGATACATCTCTTCATCAGTCATAAAATCAAACAGCACAACATGAATTTAAGATTCAAATGTCAATATTGCAAACATATGCGGCTTTCCTGGGCAACAGAAATAAATACTACAGTCATTATTATCATTCACATAGTCAAATATAATTTGGAATCCACGAGTTCATATTTGTTTACATGTAATGGCATTTCAATCCTTTTATTTTAATCTCTTGCCAAGGCTTTCCCTCCTGTTCCTTTCATATATCTGTGGGTACACATGCATACTTGCACTAATTCTACCACAGTCCATGGAAACACACTTCTTTTTTTTTTATATGTATTTTTCTAACACACACTTCTTTTTTAATATATGTATTTGTCTAAAATATGGGGAAACAAAACCAGTTTTGACAATGAAGATTAATGTTCTCTACTAAATACTTTTCTTTATTTACCAATGACTATCATCTTGTCTAACTTATTAGACTGAACAGTTTTTCTATGCCTTGTATCTGCAACAATATCTATGCCTTGTATCTGTCCAATAGCAGGATTTAGTTTTAGTCAGTAATATATATGAGTGTACTATGCCTACTATTGACTAACTGTGGGACTGGAGTAATGTCTCTGGTCTGGTGAAGTTAAAAGCCAAGCATTAAAAAGACTGTGTTTCATCCAAGTGCCTTTCAGGTTAACCAGTATAAGATATTTTACTGCTGAAAACCTCAGGTTCAAATACTACTATCAGCACAACTCATCATATATTTAGATTGTGTAACCAGAATGAATCCTAGGAAGTTTAATCAGGAGCAATTTCTTACTTGAATTAAAAATCAACATGTTTGCATTCTATATGCTTTCAGTAAAGTGGGTTGTTCAGAAAATTATTCTTTCACCTTGTATTAATATGGCCCAGGATGTCCCTCAGTACTGCTTCTGCATCAGTTCCTGGGCCTTGCACTACCCTCAATAACACTAAGTTCTTACACTTGAAAAGTTGCAGTTAATTCAGAACACATCAGTGCTCAGGAGCAGCTTCAATTATTTCCCCCAATGCATTATTGTGTGCTTATCTTCTGTGAATTTCATTTGCCATCATATTGCCCAATCATCCAATTTATTAAATCCTTCGGGACGTTCTCCCAGTCCTCCATACTTTATTGCTTGGCTTCACCACCTCATTATTCAATTAATCTTCTAGATCATTATGGTGTGTATTGAAAGGTATACTCTCCAAACTACAAAGTGATTATTCTTGAGATTGAATTGGATTTTGCTGTGATACATTCAGTGGTGCAAGAAACACAAGCACAAAAGCATTAGACAAAGAAAAATACTCCAACATACGTCCCCAAAGAAAACAAGAGCTCAAAGGGCTTCCCATGCTCACCAGGGACACAACACTTTGTTGTTCCAGGCCCAATAACACTTTCTGTGGTTTATGGTATGCTAAACAAAACAGCACGCACTTAAAACCGAGTCTAAAGCTTCCAATCCCTCCAGTGCAAGGGAGCTAAACATCCCCAGTGCACCAGCAATGGCTGCATTTGCTTTAGTTCTCCTCGTGCTCAGAAAGAGCACCACAAACCTGCTACTGCTTGCTGACACATCCACCTTCCTTCTAGGAGCCCTTCCATCTCCTGCAAACCCAGGCTGGGAGAGGGAGATTAGTCAAGTGGAAAAGAGGAGAGAAGGAAAGCATCACCATGCTGGGATTATGCCAAGAGCCTGGTAGACTTAGGCATTCCATTCCCACTACAGTTTTGTAGATGTTTAGTGCAAAAGACCATGAAAATAAGTTCAAAAATCCCTAAAGAAAATACTACATCTGTCACACTTTGCTAAGGCACAGAGCTGCCTCCCTGCTGTGCTATGGTTTTGTCCATAACAGTGTAGGTGGACATTTTTAGACACTAACATCAGGCAGAGGAGGTACTGACTCAGAATCTGCTCTGAACTTTCAACCTAACAGGAATCTCCCTCTGCAAAACTTTGTCAGTCTTGAAGAAACCAATCCATGAAAAGGTCACAGAAACCTCCTTCTGAGCCTACCCAGCAGATGTTGCTTTTAGTTCACCCCACAAGCAGACATCCACTTCTTTAGAGTCCAGTGTATTTATCATAGAAGTCAGAGCAAAGACAGTTGAATTTCCAGTGCTGTCACTTCCTTATTCATTTTGGGAATACTCTCAGATGAAACAAAACTGTTATTAGCCTTATTTCAAGATTTCAAACACAGTACAATGGCAGTTTGACTCTTATTTGCAGTTTGTGATTCTTTAGGTCAGTGCTTTCTATTTCCTTGCAATTGGCAATTTTCTACCCATGGCTTTAGAAATCTCATTTTCCCATCTTTTGCTCTACAGTCTTAATGAAAGACAAAGTATCTGAATGAAAAAACAGAGTTGGAAGTTGATCAGTAAAACTCAATGACTGTGTGACAGAGTTGTCAGCAGTAAGTTAGAATGACTCGATGGCTCTGGGTGATTTGCACACACAAGTGAGTGTGTGTGTGTGCATGCACACACATTCTCAATACACACACAGGAATCTCTGGATCTTGTAACAATTCTGCTATGGGTCTGCAAAACAACTTCAAGCAATTCACATTTCTGTGCCTCTCTTTTATGCTTCTGTAAAATGTGTACAGTGATACTATTTGCCTCACAAGAGTGGCAAGGAACCCTCGTTCTATTTTACCGTGTTCTGACATGCCCAAGGAGTGCTACTGAAAAGTGGAGAGTTAATTAGTTCATAAATTGTCAACCTTGTGGTTAAAAATAGCTTCAATACGTCAATTCTTTCTGAGTTAACACAGAAAAAGGCAATATCTTATGACAAGGTAGGAAGATGGGGTTTTTTTGCTGAAATGTACCCAAATGCTAATTATTGTGTAAACATTAATAACAAACTATCACTCTTTGGAGGCCCCAAAACAACCTTCAGTACAAACTAAACAAAGTTAGCAGCACAGACTGCTATGCACACATCACATACACTTTGTAACATACTATTGTAATAATAATTGCTTCAAGACGTTGTGATGCAATTATAACACCGTTATGGAGACAAAACAATGTTTCCATGGTTCTGTCACGACACCCAAACCATTCTGTGAGTCTGTATCAGAATGAAGCCCTCACTGTGCACACATGGAGGAAACATTGGGCTGCCAAAGTGAAATGAAAGGGTGATGCTGTGAATTGTTGATGAGCAACATTTAAGAAGAAAATGGAAGTGACACTAGCACGATTCTGCAAAGATGGCATAATGTCCAAATTAAACTGAACTAAATCAGAGGCATTCCATTTCAATCATGTTATGAACAAGAGCCATTTATGCATTAGCGATTCAGCTTTTTAAATGAGTCAGTGACAATAAATGACAATGTTTTGACAGTTCATCTTGAATGGCAAGAGGATCATCTGAGCCACAAGCCTTCTTTTTCCCCCCTTCCTCTGATCACCTTCCAAAGAGACTGTAAAGTACATTTCTGGTAAGAGAAGTGGTTTAAAGACAACACTCTTGAGATCTATATTTAGTCATTGTCAGTGACCACAAGAAGAAAGCTCCATTCCTACTTTTTTCCCTATAATGTCTCATTTTTACTATAATGTCTAGAGAACATGCTAAAATCAGATCTTATCTTGCCTCATACTATCTAGACTGTATTTGCAGACAGTCCCTTGTTTGGAAGAGTTTGTAGCCTGAACACCAGAACTCACTAGGAAGTTTCAACCAAAGTATTACATTTTAAGAAAAACAGTCTTCCAAATTTCAAAATTTCCTGATAGGAATATTCCTGATTTGCCAACTTTCTTTTCTTCTTTCCTTCAATTTTTCTTTCTTTCATTTTCTTTCAGCTCAAATTCCTTACCCTTCCAGTCTCACCTAAGATTAGTCCTCCATCCTGAACCACATCCCACGATGAGTCACATCTCTGCCCTTCCTAAGACACCACATGTTGCAGGAGCCAATCTGTCAAAAAATCCCAACTATATCGGAGAAATATCCTTCCTGTAATTGTGCTGAAGTAAAGATGGGGCAGAAGCTGGAATCCCAACCAGCATTTAGGCAAGCTTTCAGTTCTTGGCTACATCATCCAGACCTGTGCATCTGGAGAGGCACCAACTCAAATCCTGCACTGATGTGCAGCCACTGCAGCCTCACACAAAAGCTTCAGTTGATACATCAGTGCCAAGCTCATCCTCCTCCTCCTAATTTTCAAGAGCCTCTTCAGTTGAAGGAAATATATTGCACAGTACAGAAATCTTTCTCAAGTGACTACCCAAAGGATTAGTGAAAATGGGCTGCCCAGTAATGGCATTGATTTTTATTTGACCTGCAGTTAAAAGTCCAGTCTGGGAAGGCTGATACTGGAAATAGCCTGTATTGCATTGCATTGAGTAGAGGTCTTAAAGACACATCCTGTATTAAGATGACTTTACCCAAATAATTTTCTAATTTTTCTGACTGCTTCCTGCTTCAGGGAAGTGTGGTTGAACAAAGAGAGACTGAACCACCACCACCTCTTCCACTCCCATTTGAGTGTGGAGAGGATCCAGCATGTGCATACTGTAACCTCACAATTTCCATAGCAACACCAGAAGGGTCTTGTTAACCACAGGTCGCACAAAACACTCACAAAGGTTTTAAACCTTTCAGCAGGTCTCAAAAAAAAAAAAAGTGCTAAATATGCTGATTAGAACTTAAAATTCTCTGATAAGAGCACAATTTTAAGGTAGCACTTGAAAAAGGAAATCTCTTTCAGGTTGAAATGGTATCACTGTTCTGCTCATCCAGCTTATTGCAAGACAACTCCATAAGCATAATTTTCTGCTTTTTAAAAGGAAAGTATTAGTTCAATAGTTAATATGAATCACCAGGGAAACTTTACTACAGAAAAGAACACATCATTACATCTCAGTAATTGTTGTTTTTCTATATATCTGCTATATAAAGCTATAACACAACATACAGCCAAAGAGAAACAGTGCAGTAATGGGGCTATTGCTCCCTCTACTGTAAATATTCATGATTTCTTATTACAGGTGATACAGTATAATCCAAGTCATTAAAAATACTTCAACTAATCAAAAAAACAGCAACAAAAAACTATGTTTTCAGAATGACTTTAACAAATTATTACGTTTTCTAGGAATGCAGTGGAAAGAATATCTAAAGAAATATGATGCTTTTTGTTTCTTTTTCACTTTTTCATTTTTTCACTATATAAGAAACCAGCAAGGTATCTGTAGGTTTTAACTTAAAAAATGAATGTATGAGGAAACTTTGCTGCTGCTGATCACCTTCTTGTTTCCTAGTGGCAAACAAAAATAAGAAATAAGTGCCCAGTGAGAAGCATTTTGACCTCTGAACAGCCTCCAATTATGAACATCGGCACTGAGGAAATCAGCAAATTAATCAGGGAGAGTGGAAAATAAACAAGAAGGTGATTCATGAGGAGATTTATGGGGCTGAATTGTACATGCATGGGAAAGCAGATTACTGAATCACACAGAGCCTTCCGTTACCAGACCCGCCTCATTTCTCAGCTCAGCATCCGAACGGGCTCGGTGCCGAGGTGCCAGGCTCACCCAAAAAGTCTTCAAACAAACTCTGATTCTCTGTCACAGGCCAAAGAGGCCAAACAGAATTTTATCCAAACCCTCTAAAAATAGATTGCTATTGAGCAGAGGACAGAGAGGAGTTGCCTTAGCACCAAATTGCTCTTTCAGAGGCTTTATTCCTTTGCAACCAGAGATTCGTAATCTAAGAAAAAAGCTCCTTCTATCTTTTCTGCAATATTACAGTAATGGAGAATGAGAGCATAGCCACTAGATTTTTAGTGCAAGATTCCTGCTGGGAGGCAGTATGAAATTGCCTTCTCTCTTTCTCAGTCTCTGCTGTGGCTCAAAGCAATCAGCAGCAAAGGGAGTCCAGCCAAGGAGGGGCTGACAGCAGGCAAATACCAGAACATGACCACTGGACTTGGTTGGCATTTGCAGAGGCAGAAGCATCTTTGATAAAGACCTCTAAGACCACAGGACAGAAAAGATTCATACACCTTCAAACTTCCCTTCTATCTTATCTCTAAAATATTTTACAGGAAGGAATGAGATAACTTCCATTTTCTGCTGATCTGAATTGTGTAGGTTAAGCCTCCTCAACTGATTAGTTTCAACACACTCCCCACACTTCAGCTTGGACAAAGCACCTCTTCTTGATTTATCACTGATTAAAATCAATAGTAAATCGTCACTGATTTCACCGAGCGATGGATCAGCTCTTTGTGCTCTGCAGCCCACAAGGATCTGAAATCGTGACTGTATTTAAACAGAAGAGACTTTTTTTTTTTTTTTTTTTTTTTTTTTTTTTTTTGTGTGTGTGTGTGTGTGTGCCAGAAAGCAGTGTCAGGCACCCTGGGGAGTGTCTTCCAAGTGTCCTGTTCACTCTGGGCTCCCTGCTTGTGGAAGCATATGGCTCTTTGTGCTTGAAGCCCCATAGATCTGCATTAGTTTCAAATATACGAATGTGAGTCATTAGTCTATGATTTCAGAGCTAATAAAAGAGAACTCAAACTCAATATCACTTCTAAGCATTTCTGAATTTGACATTATCACATCACTGACCATTCTTAGGACAGCTTTTTCCAGTGATAAAAACTTATTTTCAAGTTCAAAAGGACTTTTTTTTTTTTTAAATCTTCATGGACAAATACCTTATGAAGACTGCATACCCAAAATAGCAGCACCATCACTTGAATCTAATTAAAACCATTTGTCAGAAACATATTTTAAAATTCAATGAGACCTGTATAGCCAGCCTGGAGTTCAAACTACAATTATCCTGGCCTGTGTATAATTGGAATCACAGCGATTAATGAGCACATACAATTGCAATCTTTTTTTCCTCCATCAAGGTTTTTCATTTCAGAGGAGGAAAGAAACAAGTCACAAAATAAAAGTTGTGCACTTCAGAATACATTAAAGTGAAGGCATCCACAGAGAATAAAGGAGGGTCTGGTGTGAAAGAAAGACTTGGCCAAGTCTGGAACTACTTACAAAACTTTTACTTCTAAACTGTTTTCATGACCTGGCCAGAAAGATTTGATATTCAGGTGTGTTTGTTTTCAGACACAAGGATTATTGTCATAAATTAAACTTGAAAGTTCTAGATGTTTAACCACTGACTGAATTAACAAAAGCCATTTATTTCAAGTAAAGAGAAAACATACATTAAAATACAAGAAGGAAATTCCTTCTTTACATGCACCTCCTTTCCACTTTGATTATTTCTTATCTAAAGACAAGAAAAAATAGAAGTGAGATATAATGCCAAAGTGGTTTTTCACTACCTCAATGCACCTCCCACTTCAAGCTTTTACCAAAACCTTGCAGCTGTTCCTTACTCTGTGTTGGGGCACAAAGGACAGAACAGATAGAAAACAGTGAACTTTTACTAAAACTTCTCTCCAACCATAATTTATTAACTCACCTGACCCTTCTTCCATGGTAGATTAGAGATGAGCAGCAACAGGCTACTCCAGCTGCTGCACATCTCACAAGATGAGCAGAACTAAAAAGGATAAATTTCAAAGATCCTGGATCTTAAATCACACTGCTACCACAAAAAGAGACATGATGTGCAAAGGCAAGGACTATCTTTTATTAGTTCAGCAGGTATAACTGGGAAATGCCAGATGTGGTTTTGGGCGCAGAATTCTTCCTTCAAGCCTTTGAAATACTTTTCCCTAAAAAGAGGTACACATTCCCCAAAATACATCTGTTTTCACCAGTAATGCATCTCATCTAAAATGTAGAACGTTTTGCTCTATTATTTGCATTATAATTTAAGGTTGGATCATCCCAGCTGCAACACTGCAATGCTGTGGCAAAACTGAATCCTACATTTGTTTGTTTTGTAGCCAGGTGAGGAGGTACCAACAGCCTTTCATCACCCAGAAATAGTTCTCCAACAATAATCCTACTGCATTTCCAGGCACAAAGAAGCCACTGGTGACAAGAAAAGAATTCTCCATGTCAAATGTATCAGTAAAGCTCAGGACTCTTGATTTGGTCATTATGACTGGTTTAATTAATAAATGCTATGCTGTATCAAGGCTGTGTCTTTTCATGATTTTGTTACTCTTCACTTAACCTGATCCAAAGCTTACCTTTTCACTAGCTTTTCATGGATTCTGGGTAAAACTAAATTAACTAATCTAATTCAATCAATAAATAACTTATCCCTCGTTGGCATCATAACCTTGCTTCCCTTGCTGTTCCCTTAGGAGATTCTCCTTTAAAGGCTTGATGAAGACTCAACTCACAGTATGTAACTTCTGGATATGCAGATTCCCTACGTTTTCACAGCTTTCCCCCATATACATAATAAATGGTGCTTGCATGGTGTGGGCAGAGTTATGCTACTGACAACTTGTCTTTATAATGCCTCTATTTCGTGTAAGAAATCCAACCACTTTTATCAAAGCAAAAGGTGAAAAAAGCAGGCTCTGACTGCTAAACTAATCAACAGGAGTTTCCTTCCAACTTTCACTGCCAAGTCATTTCCTGCCATGGTCATTATGTTGTTATTTGTACAGCAACAGCTGCTTCACAGGAAAACTAGAAGACACTGCTCCCTTGCCAGTGTCAGTAGGTGATGGGAGGAGCCCATCTCAGACCCCCGGGGATGGACTCACACGAAGGGTCTTTGGGCAGGAATGTTTGATTGCCTTTCCAGGGCCAGAAGAGAAGTCAGGTTCTCATTTTCCAATGATCCAAAACAAAAAAGTGACAAATAACACAGGGCAGACAAAAGAAGTATTACTTTGTAACAAGATGATTACAGGATTCTCTAGTTTCACTGTGTGTTCAAACACACCAGCTCTTTCTCTACAGTAAAGCTGTGATTTAGCAGCCTTCCTGATTAGCCAACTGCCATACAGCAAGAGCTGTCTGTTAATTATGTCAGTATTAGACTCCATCCTCTTCCCTTGTTAGCACTGAAGGCCACCAGGGTGGTTTTTCTCTCTGCTATTACACCAGCTCTGTACCAGGGCACCCCAGGGCTCCTCTCCCAGCACTGCCTCCATCTCCCACTGGCCCTACAGCAACCTGCAGCACCCCAGGAACCACCTTGGTCCACCTCTTCCCCTGTGCCTCATTCCAAGCCTTGATCTTTGTTCCAGGGAGCTGCAATTTAGGTATAACACAAAACTTTAAAAAGAACTTTATTTGATTTCATCTTGTTTAGGCAAAGGAAGGAGATAGGCTTTCTGAACTTAGAGGATTTAGGATAGGTTCCCAAATCAGTACTTTCATTACAATACTCTTCAAGACCATAAAAGGCATGGTTTTATTTTATTTTCACCGAAAAGTTGACAGTCATATTGAATTCCTTCTTGTTTATCAAAGAAAAGTGCCAGAGCCTTTCTGAACATTACTTACATTAAAATAGCATGGTAGAAATTATGTCAGTCTAATTTGTTAATACACAATGACATTTACTGAATTGGTAATTTGGGAAATAGACAAAGTGGCACTTTAACCCCACGTGTCCCCTCCACTGTCCCAGAATATCTTTTCTCCCTCAGCATGGAAGGGCAAGTAAATTCCCTCTTGGCTTCAGAACTGTAGAGTTTTGAAACTGAGCAAGAAAGAATCATACTGGGCAAAATGTGGAGCAGTAGAGATACCTAAGCTTCACAAAAATACACTGTAAAGCAGGGAGCTGAAAACACCATATCCTATTTGCAAACTGTCATGCACAGTACACAAACCTGTGGGGTAAGGTCACAGGCTTAAGCCCTGATTGCAGGATGCCAGCACCAAAGGTATCATTGATGCAGCAGGATTGAACCCCAGATTACTCCTGCAGAGAATTCCATTTGGGGCCCTGCTAAAACTCACCAGCTACTGCTCCCTCCCACCAAGAAGCCTTGGTTTTTTCATGCTCAGCCTCACTTGCCACACACCTACATCACCACGCTAGAGAAAGTTGCTACAGCAGCAATAATAGCTCACTACAAAATGGAACAAGTTTCCACGTACCTTTTTTTACCCCTAGTGCTGTTTAAGCAGGACCCATTTCAGAACTCTTGTTCATTAATGCATCTGCATAGGTGACTTCATGATTAGAGACAGGTCAATGACAACTAAAGGTGAGCACAAAAAGGGGTCAAAAGGAGAAACTTAACAGGTTCTTTGCAAGGCAATGGATTTTTTTTATTTCAGTCTGCTAATGTATATCCATTAAACATTTTGCTTATTATTTTTGTGAGACTGAATAACCAATTCAGTTCTTGGGGTTTGTGATATTGTTCTCTTTGACTTCCTTTGTGCTACACACATACATGCACATATAAGTCTCCTATAGATTAGAAGACAATCTGCTGAGATGCCCATCAAGTAAAAATCATTAGAATTATCACTGGAAGGGGATAATACCTCCTGCATACGCACATCAATTCCTCCCATTTTGTTGCTATTTGATTTCAGTATATTCTCTGCTGATGTATCATCCCTTACATATTTCCCTTGTTAGTGGACAAAACACTGTGAGGAGGGAGTGTGAACTGGAGGTGTTCTGCCATTTACATTAATATCACTAAAACTGCAAATGTTAATATTGTTATTCAGTTCATTGAAAACAGGCTGGAATCTCACCAGTAATTATGATTTAGTGAAAAGAGGTTTTTAAAACAATACATTTTCTCTCTTGACACCCTCTTTTTTTACTCCATCTCCAGGAAAAACACTGTGTCTATGTCTGACTTTTCTGTCTTTTTTCCAGCATAGAAATTTGAGGGAGAACAACCCCATGTTGCTTTATTGTGTTTTTGGCTCAAGCCAAATCTAGAAGAGGCGCTAAAAATCTTGATCATTTGTTAACACAATACAGGGATAAAACCCTCACAAAAGATTGCCACATAGTAGAGAATGGAGAAATAACTCTAAAAAATACAGTAGTAAAAAACGTTGTAAGCAAAAGAAAACATATTCATAGCAAGTGTTTTTGCTGCATCATTTTCAGCATAAATCCATAGAGAATTTCAGGAAATTATAGATTCCTCTGCAGGCTCCAATGATAAAGAGCTCAAATCTCTCCACCACCTACACAGACTGCAACAAAAGCTGACACAGAAAAAACTAGAGCCAGAAAATGAGAAAAGTCACTCTTATTTTCTCCAATTCCCACCTGATAACCTTCCTGAAGGTCAGTCCATTCCCACATGAAGATCATTATTCAGCCTCTGCCACCAGACTTGTCCCTAAAAGCAGGATCGTATTTATCATGAGTTTCTCATTAGTTTCTTGATTTGTAACTTAATGCTTTAAAGAAAGAAATGTTTGTATCATGTGTTAGCCAAAAGGAGGCCTAGCAGACCAGTATCCAAAGAATGCTGCACCAATCAGCTGTGCTAATTGCTTCTACCAGTGTAATGAAGTGCCTCAGCTGAACATCATATGGAAAATACATTTCTCTTTGCACCCCTGCAAAAGGATTTCCAACACCTCTCCCTGAACAGCTGATGTTGAAGCTATTACTGTTCTTATGCCACCATCCCTTGATACAAATGACAGAATGCTTCCCTATTTAGCAGCCACTTTCATTTGCTTTTCTCTGCTGTTTTGCCCACAAGTTCTCTTACTATAATTTTTTGGTTTAGTACCTTTCCGTTTCCCTTTTCAACTGTGCACCATCAAGACTCCTCTATTCTAATTTGTGGAAAATAACAATTCTTTCTTCTGCTACCTGGCTTCCTACCCTTTGATCCTTTTTTTTGCTTTTCAAGTAAGCCACCTGACCCTTTCATACCTCCTCCACGCTTTTTTGCCTCATTCACCTCCTCTTCTTTCTCAACTGCTTTCATCTTACTTCATCTATGTCCTCTGGCTGCCCAGTTCCTCTTCTCTCCAGCTGAAAATGTAATTTTTTTTTTCTAGAGACTGATAAAGCCAAAGAGACTTTATCTAGAGACTGATAAAGTCAAAAACTTCATCTTTAATCTTACTTCCAGTATGGATTCTATTAAAATGGAGTTGGGCTTTCCACTTTACAGTATACTGATGCAGTATTAAGAGAGTTCCAGTTATGAGGTAAAGGACCAAAGGAATTAAAAGTCAAAGCAAAATTCAGATGCTTTAAATCTTTTCCTAATTTAGATATTAGCTAAAATTATGTACAGCTGTACACAGCACCTCCATCTTTCATTATGTACTGCTCTTTGCAACTCTCTGGTCTCTTTACATTAGAAATGCTAAAAAAAACACCTGGTTAAACTGGTTAGACCAAAACAGGAGATGTTTATCCAAACTTGTAGGTTTCTGATGGTGGGCAGGGGACTGACCAAGATGCACAGTAAGAGAACAAGAGTCAGGAATGTAAGACTTGCCAGTGGCCTTTGTCACACAGCATAAACATGGGTCTCTTCTGTTCCTGGAAGCATCTGGACAGATGTAGTAGGATGCTGCAGTCTCCTCTCTGATGCAGAGGGATACAGATGTGGGGAGTGAGAAATCCACAGACAGCAGAAGAAAGGAGAGACTGAAGGGCAGGGAGAGGTTGCAAGTGTAAGGTGGATTCACAGAACCTGTGTGAATGTCATCTTTTACTCACAGCTTGTTCAGTGAATCTCCTTCCTCCATGTCCCTGTGGCCCTCTGTTCTTTGATTCCAAACTTTCAAAGCCAAGGCCAGAAAGCAAACACGTTTACTGCAGGTCAGAGGTGCTGTGCCTTCACCTGCTGATGGCCTGTAGCTCCTGTGGTGCCAATTTGACTTAAGAAAAATGCATATTTGATGAAGAGTTGAAAACATGGAGATTTTTGATGGGGTCAATTGCTATTGCTGTAGCTGGCAACCCATCACACCATACCTCTTCTGCCTCTTCTCCAGCAAGCATGGAGGTAGCTGCATGGTACATCCAAGGCTGGGCAAGCCAGTGTTCCTTCCCTGCTGCTGCAGCTGTAGAGCAACTTCTCTGCTGGATGCTGGCTGGGTCATGGAGAGAAGAGAGAGAAAACTGCCCTGGCTGCTTTCATTTCTGTTTTTCTTGAAGCATGGAGTTTACAGGAGAACCAGAGTGGAGGAATGACTGATGGGATCCAAATGAGCTGTGATGAACAGGCTTCCTCTGCCACTATGTAAGCCTAGGGGCCATGAAGTAAGAAAATCCAGCAACCAGGTCATAACTGTCCTTGTTCTTTTCCTGTCAAGTGTCAGAGCAGCAGGTGGCTGGAAAGGCTCAGGGGTCATTTAGGATGAGTGACAGCACACTTTGCTTCAGCCACCTGCACCAGAGAATTAGGGAATGAAAAATTCTCTGCCTGAAAGTGATACCCTACTTAATTTTGCTGTCCTTGGATTGTCAGATTGGATATCAAAAAACCAAGATCAAACAAGGAACTTAGAGTAAATAATTGATTTTGACCTCCCAGGCTTGATGAAAGATGTATCCTTGACAGAAGACGAATATTTGAGTTTCAAAATGTATTCAGCATTCAAACCCCTCCACCTGCATACACACTGCACCCTGCTAAGGTCCCAGAGCAGACAATATATGCAAGGCTGATGTACAAGGCTATTATTTCCCTTGGCTATGGCTACAAACAGGGAAATTATAAACATCCACATATCCCCTCCTATTTAAGGATATGGTGACACAAAACCAGCAAGCTCCTCTTCACTGTCCTTCTTCCAAACCTCTCACGGACTCCGTTCTTTCCAAAAGCAAACACAGCCTGCCTGCACTGACTGGGCTCTTGGCTTTTATTTTTGTGTTTGTCAAACCCATGAAGGACTGCTCAGCCTCTCTTCTCTGCTCATCTTCTTACCAAAACACGGATTAAAGAAGGATGTACCACTAGGAGCAAACTGAGGGAAGAAGGAGTTCAGGCAGAGTTTTCCCAACAGTCACAGGGTGCACATCCACAGCAACCTCCTGTGACTTGCTTCCATCAGTGGTGGTGTGGTCACCACACAGCTCTCTCTGGATCCATTCATTTAAGGATAAGATTAGGGATTAAGTTTAAGGATAAGATTATTATATTTTGTTTTTATCATGAAATTACCCAGGCTAGGCTAAACCAAGAATTCATCTCTCTTTTGAGATTAATTAAATACATTCCTATTAAACAAGGTTTATGAACTATTGTACATAGTAAGAATTTATGGCAAAGAGTAATAGCATATAAATATGAATCACAACAAAAATCACCTATTATTTAATCAAACCCCAATAAAAATTGCTTAATTTCATTTTCTCAAGGACTAAGTATCTGTATTTACAGTTTCTCTGATTGATTTCATTCATTCACCCCAAGCTTTACTTCTGCTCTTAGTAATCCACAAGAGAAAGTTACTGTGCCCACGTTCTATTGCATTTGCACAAAATATCTTAAAGGAGAAACAGAATTAAACATGATGGTTGTGTCATTACATTCTGACTTAGTACAACACACAAAATATGGTTTAAAATTACCTTCCTGTTAAAGCCAGTTTAGATAGCAGCAATTAAAAAAAAATATATGCAGATTCAAATAATTAGGCATCTTCAGTCAGGGTGAGTATTTTCAGAAAATTCTTAAATGGTTTCTGTGAATCCTGAAGGTTAGGAAGCCCAGAGATAGCTGTTTATTTCCCAGGTGCTATGGGGAGTCAATGATTGATAGAGACAAAAGCAGTGTTCTGGTTTTAATTTATACCAAGCTCCTGTGCCCTTTTCTTTAAGCAGTGTTTTGCCAACCTGAAGAGCATGAAGTCCAATTGCTGCTGATGCCAGTGTCTCTTGCAGATTGTTTACAAGTGTTAGAGACAGTGCTCCCCATGTCTCCTGTGCCGGGGGAAGAAGAAATTGGCCTTCTACTACTTTTTTGATGGAGGAATCTGGCTTTCTTTTGTATTCCTCCCACAGAGTTTCCTACAAGGCAGCATGATCCAGCCCTCAGTAATTAAGATGCCCATCCTCTTCCCACAATTTTTAAGTACAAAAGCCAGCTCTGACATCAACAAGAAAGAGAAAGTAATATTATTAGTGCTAATTAGTTAGTAACAAATCTCTCTGGGACATATGAAGCCTATTCACAACGTGAAACAGTTAGATAGGGGAACACATAACTGAGCATGAGAACTGCCTCAAGAATCCTCAGCAAGCCTGCAACCAGCTCAGCACTGACTTCAGCTGGACAACCCCAGTATCCACTTCACACTTTGGTGAGCGACGATTTAGCAACACTATTTAAATTTTTGCATCTGTGGAAGAAGAAGAACTGCTTGAAGGAAGAGTTTCACTTCCACAAGCAGCAGGCTAACTCCCCAGCATTTTCTGACCTTCAAAGATACCCCTAAATGCAATTTCAGACAAAAGCATCAGGAACAAAGAAAGACTTTTTATGTAGAAATAAAATAACTATTTATATTTCATTTGAAGTCACATAAACAACTACTGCCAACTTCTGCTGGAAGTTAAGATTCACCTACAGAAGTGTTCTTGTGGGTTTTTTTGAGCTAACACTTTCCAAGTCCTATTTTGCCTATTAGTAATCACTTATTATTACATCTTTCTTTTCCCCATTCATTTCAGTCCTAATGGCATTGAACAGCAGAAGTCCATTAATAAATTTCAAGACTGCAAATAGTTCTTTTTGGTTTCCTCCTCTGGTTCATGTGCAGAAACACAACCCAAACAGTAAGTCACATCTGTGTCTATCCCATACCTCCTGAAGTGCCCACTAAGGTCACAACATGAGAGCAGAGGTCACACTCCTCTCTGCAAGAGACCATGTGGGGCAGGAGCAAGACACCAGCACTGAACCTTGTACAGGCAGGTCCACCATAACTCAAGAGTTGACATTTTTGGTGCAAGGCAAAAGAAATAGGAAATAAACTAAGGGAGATGATAACTACTGGACTCAGACTGGGGATCAGAGTTATGAGTGAAAGTGAGGAATCCAGTGGAAGACACTGAGCACAGAAATAACTTACTGCAAGTCAGAAAGCTTCTCCATATGCTCTGACATGGACACCAAGACCAAGGCCATCAGTTTCATCTCTGAGAGTGAAACTGAAAATGAAGCTGTGAATAAGTTATAAGCCCTGAAAATCAAATCAAAGAGAAGAGAGAAAATCCAACATCCTGATAGAAGCCAAATAAGGGGGGGAAAATCCAATTTCTTCTCAAAATTCAGGCCAGTCTCCACAGGTCAGGCTGTCTTTTGTATTGGGTCACCTCAGCCTAATTCAGCCCTGAGGAGACTCTGGTTCACCTGAGGCAAGGCATCACAAAGGCAGCCAGTCCCATGATATAACAACCACTGCAAAACATCTCAGTTTCAATTCAATATTGGCACCTTAGGCTGTTGGAGAGGGACAGAGAATGTAGCCTTAGAGAAGTTCTCATATATGGCTGCTTTATGTCTCACCACATGGAGAAGCACAGACACAACAGTCCAAGCTCCCCTGGCTCAGGCCAGGCTGTGCTCCTCAAGGGCAATCCACAATAATTTACGTTAGAAAAGGAAAAACTGTTTTCGAGTCTTTATGTTTTCAGCTTTCTCTGCTGTGGGAGTCACAAAATATGCTAACACATTCACTAGCAAACAGAGTGAGACCACAGAATTAATTTCTCATAAGACAACAAAGAGTCATAAGATATGAAAAGATCTCCAGTCACTTTCATTACCAGTCTGGGCAAAATAGTAGGCAGTGATTTTAACTTTGTAATTTTGGTTTTTTACAGAAAACAGATAGGACACAGATCCTAAAAAAAGATTTTTTTAATTATTTGTCCAAATATTTCAGGAAATATGATGAGCAGGATATCACTGAAGGATTTGCATGGCTGTTCCACAACTGGAAGTAAAAATGATTGCTTGAGAGATTTAGCTGAAATATACTGAAATATTGAAGATCCAAACCAGACTTTTCAGGTAAAGTCCAGACAGATCTGGATGAGAAAAAGTGAAGGATAATTCCCATTCCATAAAACAGACTTAGGAGAACCTGTGCTTAGACGATTAATGTTTTTCTGTGACTAAGGTCTATTTTGCTTCAATAATTGCTTTTCTCAGAGAAGATAATTAAGGTGAAGATGATGATGATATCAGTGATTTAATGCTCTTTAATCCTACTGAATAATTTAAGGTGAAGACAACACTTTGCCTCCAAGCCATTACTTGCATCCTTTGATGGAGTCCCAGTGCTATGGAGACATATCTAACACATGCTTATTTTCAGTCATTTCCTTATTGTTTCAAGAAGCAGATAATGATACATTTTCTGCACTATTATGTGGTTTATAAAGGAAATAATACAAGCTTGCTATCAACTAAATAGTAAGTTCCCTAATCACTTCAAATGCTTGAGGTTAAGGCCCAAAGGGAGTAAAAAATATTTGGAGCTCTGATAAGCTTGGATTCAGTAAGCTGCCAGTGGCTAAACCAAGAATACAGGTCATCTTCCTAGCTCAGGTAAATGTATTGATTAATATTGATTAATAGGGACTTATATGGATTTACATCAATTGTATTGGGGCCAACTGAGGTTCCATTTTAAATGGATGGTGCTATCTGGCCCAGGTCTTACCTAATTCCCTAGAAAGATAACCAAAACTCACAGGCACAGAAGTCTGGTGCTTTTATTTTTCTTTTTTTTTTTTTTTTTTTTTTTTTTTTTTAATACAGTGGGAAATTTATCAAACCTACAAAAATGCTACTCAATAATAGATAAATTACATAAGCAAGATGTGTACATTTAATGACTAGGTTTGTAGTGAATCGGTTTCCTCATCACCCCACTGCAATGTTCTGAAGCCAATCCACTGCAGCATCAAGCCTAACCTGGAACCACCAAGAAGTACAGAAGGTGTAATACACTGAATTTTTCTCACAATATCTTCTGACAAAACTCACTCATCATACTGTGATGTTAACATTGACCCAGAATGTTAATTGAAATGTTTGTGTTATTACTTTGCTGAAAGGAAGGGAAACCATTTGATATATGAATTGTGTAGAGGTTGCTACATGTAGGTAGATTAAAGGAAGCAGTTTCTAATCCCAAGGACCCAGAGGATGAAACCTAGATTAAAACTTCCCTTAACATATTTTAACAAATTAGAAAAGTCTTGTGGAAAAAAGGTAGCTACTCGATACAGGAACATGCAACATTCTACAGTGAGTCAGAATTCAGTAGCGGTATACACAACATAAAGGATGACTGGGTTTCTCATACTGTTGCAGAAAGTTTTGAGAACTATCATGAAATTCAAGTTCAGCATTAGCTGACAACACTGTGCTATTGCAGAAGAGAAAAACGTAGGGGGAAATATAAACAGGGGTAACATTTTCAGACAGGTGATGTAAGCCTGCTGCTATTCTTAGCATTGGTAAGGTCTCAGCTGAAGTGGTTTGTCCCATTTTGGGCATCGTATCTCAAGAGAGATGTGTATCAGCTGAAGTAAAAGTCCCTGGCCCAAGGGCAGGCATGAGCTGGTTCTAAGGGAGGCTGGTCAGGACCATCAGGGCCACTGATGCCCTCAGGGATGCAGGACATGGAATGGCACATGGAAAGCCTGGAGCTCTTCAAGAGTAGGCTCCTGGCAGGATGGGCAGAGACATCTCTGACCCAGCCTTGGGGCAGAAGAAGAGACCAGGTGACCTCTAGGCTTGCCTTCTTGGTTTTGACATCTCAAGTTTGATGGCAGAGATCTGAATCTCTCTACTGTACAACTGCTGTGGCCCACAGTGATGTTCCCCAGACATCAGGAAGGATGCCTTGCACAGAATGAAAGGTGCTGAATCTGCTCTAAAGGTCCTGAATCAAAAAGCAAGAGATCTCTTCCCCACTTCTGGGGCAAATATATTTAACATTGATAATTCACATTCATAGGTTTCTTATTCTATGATTCCAGTAAGAGTGTTAACACTGACTACATTTTCAGTTTGGATAATTTGCTTCCACCCATATGTCTGTAAATATTCTATACAGATAATATAAGTACAAGAGATGGTGAATACTGATCTATTAGTTGTTTCTATATAGTGGAAGGTAGATTATTTCTTCAGCTGTGCTTCCTCTGGCCCTGAAGATTTCTGGTTTTCATAGTCAGATCACTTGCTCCCTCAAGTCATATCCCCTTTGCCAAAGAAAGAATATGCATGAATAAATGTCCAGTAACAAATATAAAATTATAGCCAGGCCATGCTTCTGTAAAATTAACATCCTTCCAGATGTTACAGAACTACTTCTTCTACTCACACTGCTAATTTTACCTGTATTTTTATGACTTGTAATCATTTATGTGCTTCCACTTTATTTATGGAGTATTTTTGCTATAATCTTTCTTTAATGTACCCAACAAATACGTACTTTGGGCATCCAGTTAGTCTCTGATGTCACTGATGCTCCCCACATATCACAGCACACCTCAAAAAGAAAAGCCTAGGTCAAGCCAAATTCAGTTATTTTGGGGAATGATATTGGATTACAGAAAATGTTGTCATCCTCTGAATGAAGGCAAATAGGATGCATTTCTCCTGTGATGCATTTTTAATTTGTGCTTATCCCCAGGTGGAAGGGAGAGATATATTGCCTGTAGGTGGACTGGCTCACATGTAGGAGGCACTCGATCTCCCAGAAGACTTAATTGAGAGTGCAAGGAATACTGGACACCTTACTGAAAGAATTGAGTGGCTGAAGTTTTTAACCCTGGCATGTAACCTGCTCAGAGCTGAAAGTTTACTCATACTCCCATGGTGTCCTGCATAGATATGCTGTATATTGTGATTTTGTGCTGATGTTTATGTTGAAAAAGGGGATCAAGGTTTAACCAGGTAACCACTAAAAGTCAGGAGGAAACATTTTTTTTTAGGTATGAGGGAATTACTTTGACTATCTTCTTTCAAGGATCAATGAGGCAAGAATATTTGTAATAGCTTTTTCTTTTCCAGACAATTGACAACAAATTAAGCATTGGGGGAGACAGCTGGAGAGGCAGGGACAAAAGCTGCAGGCTTCATGTAACAGTTTGCTACAGCTGTTTCTGCAGGGCTGTGCCTTTGCTGTGAGTGTGATCACAAAAGATTTCCTTTGTTTCCAGCATCACTCAGCAGCCAGGACTGATTACTGAAGCAGTATCCTGACTCTGTCTTGCTATCTCTCACTCACTCTGATTTTGTATGGCTAATGTAGGAGACTGGAGCAAACTTCTTGTGTCAAAAGAAACATCAGCATCTTTCCACACTACCTCATATTCAGGCAGTCTCTGTCAAAGAAACCCAAGAACATGAGGGGAAGTCAGTACCACAACATGTGTTTCCAGTTACTAAGAAAACCAAAGGGCAGGTAATGGGTTTGGATCTAATGGCAATTGATAGTCAATATGTATGGAAAGGAAACTGCAGTCTTCCAACATATCCTCAAGAAACCAGAATTTAAAAGCTTATCACTTAATGCTGACAACACAGGAAATACAGTCAGGGGTTTCACTACAGATTCAGAAAAGTACCTACATCCTTCTCACAGGACTTAAATGTGTGACTTCTTCAATTCCTTTAACTATTCAATACAAAGAGAAAACGGATTTGTGAATTTCTGTTAGCAGTGGAAGACAAGCAGGTTACAGTGCTGATGTGACTAGTTGGAGGTATTGTTGTGACTGATTCACTGCTGATCTTAGGAAAGGACCTCTCTCTCACCCAGTTTAGCACAGTTGGGCACACATTTACATCCATAGTCCCATAATTTCTATGTGGGATCATGAGGAGGATTAACAGAGCACTGGCTATAGCACTGTTTTTATATCAGTATAGCCAGCTTTATTTCCCAGCCCAAAACTTTTAATTCAGATGAGGTAAGGCCATGGATGTGAGCAAGGCAATAGATTACACTGAGATAATCAAAAAGTGGATGTGAAGGAAATAAAAAAGTAGAAGAAAAAGGTTTTGAATCACAGAATCATTAATCTTGGAAGGGAGCCCCTGAGATCATCTGAATGGTCTGGTACAGCTCAAATGGAAGTTAAAGCTTCAAGCAGAAATCGGTGGTTAAAGCTCTGCTGTTTGCAACACAAGTATATTATTTTTAAGTCTCTTAGATAATACAACTTGCTTATCTAGGAATTTTCTCCTAAAACAATAAAAATTACAGGATTTAACCTTGGTGGGATCAACTTCATTGACCTTTGACCTCAATACTCTCACTGCTAGTACTAGTTCCAAAACCTGCCTCATGGGAAATCTGAACAAAAGTTCTAATTAGAGGCAATTCTGTTCAGATATTTTATTTGCTGTTCCTCCATTGCTTCATTTCTTTTCATAACTTAGAATGAAAATGAATATCTGAGAAATTAATCTGCCATTAGAGTTTGTTTTTCCCCTAAACCCATCAGACTCTAGACCTGTTATTAAACTTGCATATTATGAAAGTTGTCTCTGTGGGTTTAAAGATCAGTTTGACATCACAGTCGATTTTATATTTAGTACAGCAATAAATAAATAGTGCTTTAGGTAAAAATTCCTATTTTCACACACTTTCACTAATAAAACATTACTTTTGTCAGTAAGATTGCCTGAAAAGACAAGTCGTGACAAAGATTCTATGAAATATCAATGGAATTCTCGTAGCAGTCCCTAACCCAAGAAGTGCCGGGATTTATCGCATGGAAATTCCAAGTCCATTTTAGGTTCAGCGCAGAGCGAATTATTTCATGCGTCCGTGCCGCCATCTCGTGGGAGCCAAGCCCCCTGCAGCAGTCCTGTGTCAGCACAGTGTCACCTGCTGCCAGCACCGTGTCACCTGCTGTCTGTGCACTCTGGGTGTGACACCGCCATCAGCTCATAGCTCGACTCCTACTGATGTCTCCCACAAATTATAACTCAACACCCTTCTGATCTCGTCCTGGTGAGAACTTCTCAGGATGAAGAGCATTTCATGTGCTTTACCTATGATCCTTCACTTAAATGCGGGCAGACAGACCAAAACCAAGTTATTTTTTCCCCTCTATATTTGCATAATATCAAGAATTCATGGTTTATTGGCATATTAATTCCAAAGCCATCAGAATATAAAAATGTGATTACAGGCTTTGTGATCCATTAAGACCACAGGCCTCATGCAGCAAGTCCTGCTGCAGCTTTCACTGTGCGTGACTGAAATCGGACTGAGACAATGAAAATCTACTGTAGATTGTCTTGGAACCTCTTTTACAATTGCACCACAATTCTAAGGTCCATAATATATCAATATTTACTTCCTCATTATATCTCTACCTATCCAACTTAGACATTCTCTATTAAATTTCTGCTTCCTCTAATAATACTTTACTGTGGTCAAGACATCCCTTAAGCCTGACTGTGAAAAACTAAGGTTGCTACATGTTCATTGATATTTGCCTGTTCTTTTCTCTTGGCTCTATGCAGATTAAAGGATAGGTGGATAGACAAAAATCTGTTAATTTGCTTTCTGTTAGCCAAGTTGTAGCTTTATTCCCTAATTCTACACTTACAGGGATTTGGAGAACTACCAAAATAGTCTCAAAGAATATCACTGATATTCTTGGCCTACTTGTCTTTTAAAAAGCTCCTTATTTTGTGAAATGCTTCCTTGCTAGGTCCACACAACTTTTTGGTTGTAACCTGCTCAGAGGAAAGCTTAATATTACTTTGTGCTGGTGCTCAATCATGCTTAGGTTAGTATTTAATTACATCACTAGAACTTGTTAGTTGTGGTAACAAGAGACTTTCAGACTTACACTGAATGTGAACTTGCCTCGGTTTTCCTAGGTAAGTACTGGGAAAAAACCATTTTCTGATGAAATTGGATTGACTGATTGATTGATTGATTGATTGATATCTTCTCTCACCTTTATTCATTTTCTTTGCTTTCTCTCCTTCCTGCAACAAAAGAGCATTGTTTTATTTCATTTGAGAATTGTTCCCTCAAAGATCTCTGCTCCTCAAAAGCTTGTGTTCTGTGTATATTTACTTCTTCATCATTATTAAGCACATCAGTCTTTTACACAGTATTCTGTAAGACCCCGGTGTTTCAACTCACTCTGTAAATAATTTAGGGTAAGAACAAGCTTTTTGTTATTTTCAGTGATGCTTCATGCAATATGGACAGCACCTCAAGCATTAAGATTGCAAATACAACCACATGTATGTTTTAATTATTCATCATTCAGGCAGCTCTTCCTTGGCTAATGATTTGAGTCTTTTTTCCCACATATACTATGCTTTTTTATTTATGTCACATTTCCCAGCTTTTTTCTTCTTTTCTGATTGACATTAGCTTTATTTCTGCACCAAATACGGGTGAAACCTGGAATATTGTCAGTTTTCTTTCACAAAGGCCTCAGCCACATCCAAAACCATGTCCTGGAATTGTTTGAGGAATGTTAGTTTTCTGTCAAACAGGAGGAAATGGTAAAAATGCTTTCACTAAATGGAATTAAATTTTCTCTCTGAAAGATATCTTGATGATAAATAGGAGTAACAATATAAGATTATGTATGAAAGAAGCTCAGGAATTTGAAGCATTTCAGTATGTAAGGCAAAGAAGAATTTTTTTTTTTTTACTCACTGTTTTACCATAATAACCAGACAGGTCCAGAGATATTCAGTGATTCCCCACACTGCTTCAATAAAGAAAGCCAGTGTAGTCAGAAAAGGCATCCATCTTCTGACGGCTCACTCTCTGCTCAGCATGTACTGCTGCAAACCCTTGCAGTCTCATAACAGCTTGTTCTTGCCTTTAAAGAGTGACTACTTGGAGCTCTGTGACCATGAGAATTTTTAATTATTTATGCACTTTTTAATCCTTGAGGTTGCATTTTAAAAAATTATTTATAAGACAATCATGCTGCTTCATCTGTAGTTTCAAAATGGTTCAGTTGGCAAGAATGGGACCTGATATACTTTCTGCATTCGTTTTCCTTCGCATGAATAAAAATGAAGTGCTGGCTGATCCGTGTGTCTTCAAACCAAACGATGAGATTGAGGGGAGATTCGAATTTTTTTATGTTACCTGTTGCTAAATACCTTGGAATAATTCTTCCTTATTTAAATACTGCACCCACATCTATCAGTTGAATGAGAACCAAATCATAAACTTCCAGAAACTATCTTAAGAAGAAAGTATGCCAATGGTTCTGGCTCTAATTTGGTAGTTGCCACAACCCTTTTTGAGCTTTTTTATCTTTCTTTTTTACCTTCATTTTTTGTCTTTCTAGTTTATATTCCCTCCTTCAGCTGTTCTATTAAAGTGATCTCATACTTTTTAATTTTCCAAAGAGAAGAATTGAAGCAGTCCCCAAATTCCTGCCAGAAAACCCTTCTGAGTTACTGTTTTGTTTGGGGTTTTTCTTGACAAGATGATAAATACCTTCACAATATATTTTTAATTCAAGTTTGTCATAGTTTCAGCGTAAATGTTAACATGGTAATAAAAACAAAATTTACACACTGGGAGAGCAGAGATGTTGAATGTTTACATACACTTCTGCTATAGTAGTCTTAATAGCATAGTAACGCAACCACATTTTCAGCCTGAGTAAATGTAATTGCTCCCAATTCCGTGTGCTCACAAGGTCTATTTATCCAGCTAATAAAAGTGAGGACATGCGGAAGACTCATATGCCAGTGACACACAGTGTGTGTGTGTGTGAGCGTGGAGCCTGGGGCAGCAGCCTCGATGACCCGCGCACACGGCTGTTCCCTGGGAACGCCACAGAAGGTTTAACGAGCTGGGAGCCATCCTGCAGGACCGAGAACCGATGGACTCAGCCTGCACACCGCGATCCAGCTGCTCCTTTCCCATGTCAGCCTGCTTTACCTTGGCGTCCCCGCGGCAGCACAGGCAGGCCTATCCGGGAAGGATAGGACGACAGACTCGAGCTGCGCCAGGGGAGATTCAGGTTGGACACGAGGAGGAATTTCTTCACTGAAAGCGTGATTAGACATTGGCACGGGCTGCCCAGGGATGTGGTAAAGTGGCAGACGCTGGGAGTGTTTATCAAAGACTGGAGGTGGCACTGAGTGCCACGGTCTGGCTGACATGGTGGTATTCGGTTACAGGCTGGACTCGACGAGCAGGGAGATCTTTTCCAACCTGACTGATTCTGTGACTCTGTGACCATTCACCTGCAGGGCTTGGTTTTCCACTTATTTTATGAGTGTATGGAGCCCGTGCCCCCGCGGAACAGCCACCGGGCGAGAATTCCCGTCTCCGGAGGGGCGTCCCCTCAGGGAGCGGCGGGGCGGGGCACGCACCGCCCCCTCACGCCCCGCCTTAGTCCCGCCCTTCACCCTCTCGCCTCCCATTGGCTCCTCCGCGCCCACTCTCCGCCAATCCCCGGCCGCGTTGCCTCGCTCATCTCCTTCCTCTTCCCGCGCCCGCGCCCGCCGGCGCGCAGGGAGGCGAGGCCATTAGCCCCGCCCCCCGATTAGCTCCGCCCCC
>JANPWX010000011.1:1593356-1625993 GCA_024734555.1 Trochalopteron elliotii
CGGTGCTGGCGGGGGCGGGGCCGGGCAGGGACCATGGCCGCGCCGAGAGCTGCTCGGCCGCGCAAGGTGCGTGAGGGCCGGGGGGGAACGGGCGGGGATCGGTCCTCGTTCGGGGTTCGGTCCTTGTTCGAGGCTCCTCGCCAGAGCCCGGGTGTGCTCGGAGGGGGTGAGGGGGCGTCGGGGATCCCTCCCCGCCGTCCGCGTAACGCGTCCTGCGCGAGGTCGGGCCTTCCGATGCCGAGCCCGGCTTGTACCGCAGCCACCTGACGGTGATCCTGAGGCGCCGTGGGCGGTTCTGGGCCTGTCGCTCTGCCCGAGAGACGTGGAGCTCCTAGAGTGGCTCCAGTGGGGTCTGGAGCATCTTCCCTTACGAGGAAAGGCTGAAGGGGCTGTGGGTGCTCAGCCTCGAGAGGAGATGACTGAGAGCAGACCTTATCAATGTGTGTGAATAGCTACAGGGGGGTGTCGGAGGATGGAGCCGGGCTCTGCTCGGACACGAGGCAGTGGGCACAAACCGATGCACAGGGAGTTCCACCGGAACATGAGGGAGAACAGGTTGTCCAGAGAGGGTGTGGAGTCTCCGTCACTGGAGATATCCAGGAGCAGGTCAGGATGCAGACCTGTGCCATGTGCTCTGGGATGGCCCTGCTTGAGCCACTGTGGTCCCTTCCAGCCTCACCCATGCTGTGATTCTGTGACTGTGATTGTGTTTCTGTGCTCTGTGTTCTGGCCTTAGATGATTCTTAATGTCCCCACAGTTCAGGTCTGTATTTATCAAGCATGGTTTCCATTTGAAACACGTTTGTACTTCAGCTCTTGGAGAGTCCTTAAGTGAGTGTCTGTAGAATGCTGTGGAAATCAACAAAGCATCCAGCTGTCGAGGCATGTTTTGTGAAATGAAACCCTCAAGTCTCAGGCCCTACTGGCAGCAGTTGCCCCCTTGGCTTGAGAGTTGTAACTTCCCTTCAGCTGATCTACCTTGGCAAAAGTTTTTGGAATTGGTGGGCAATAGTAGTATTCAAATGTTGTGCAAATACTTCGTGAAAATCAAAGTGTATTTCTCTAATCAACAGGGTCTGTCTTCTGGAAGGCTGTCAGGAGCAGTTAAACTAACAAATGGAAGAAATCAGTAAGACCTTATTCACTAATACTGTTTTAAGTTGAATGTATGTGTGAGCATTTGGGAGTCTTATACTTGTCATACCTCACAACTGAACAAAAAATCCTTGTGTGTATGTATAAAACATTTTGAACTGAAAGGTTCTAAGCATCCCATGAACAGACAGGCACAAACTGAATAGAAATTTGGTAAATAAAAATACAGATTTCACTCTTAATGTTTTATCTATAAAAGACTGAATTTATATAATTACTAGCTGTATGTAAGACTGTTGAATGGAGACTGAATTCTCCTTTGATGTTTATTGTTATTATCTGCTTAACATGTTTGTTGCAGCCATGCAAAGTTTATAGAGAGTTATATTGTTTTGTGATGAAATTAATTTTTTTTTGTTTGCTATGACTTAATGAAAGTAAGTTTGTGGGTTTTTTTATTTTGTTTCCCCTTAAGGAGGTGGTATAAACAGTGAATTTCATTTTTCAGGTTTGGCTTAAGGAAAGGATGTCATTCTGATGTAGAATTCCATTCCACTGAATGTGACAATCAGGTAATTAAATGGCTCTTTGACACAGTCATCCCTGTTATTTAAAGGGAAGGGAAAATGGAATACCTTGAGTAACAGAAGAAAGCCAGATTAATTTAGATCCTAATTAATTTCCATCTGAACCTGAATTGCTCCTGCAAGGCAAGCAAGGGAGTGTCTGTGCTGCATCTTGCAGATAGGAGCAAATGAGCTTTGTGTGCAGTGAGCTTGGCTCTGACAGATCTCAAGGCACAGGATACATTGTACAAACACAAATAAGCTGCTTATGGACAGGGGCTGACCCTCACAGAAGAGCAGCTGCCCTTGTTAGGTTTTTGTGCTGGAAAGAAAGGGTAGCACAGAGTCAGTGCTGCAGTACTGGTTTTACTGGTCCTGAGCCACTTGTCTGCAAAATACAAGTAGGCTGTGTTGTTTAAATGTACATGGAAATAAGAATAAAACCCATGCATGTAATTAACATAAAATCCAGCAAATGGACGTGTATGCAACAGCACAATTTAGGTATTTTGCATAGTCTGTGTGTTTGCAAACTTTCATGTAATTGCAGAGTAGTACATGGGAAATGATACATTTTTTTGGTTATGAGTTGTTCTTTGCCAGGTGGCAGATTGGGGCACACTCACCTCTAAAACAGCATCTTGGTTTACTGAAAGAAAAGTGGTGCTCATTTACTGACTGCAGTGCTCTTTGTGCAGGCTGATGCTATTCATAATGGACTTGACCACTGTGCAGCTTTACTGAAGAATATCTTACAAAAGGAAGCTACAGGTGGTATCTATTGAAAACACAAGTTACATTTTTAGGGTTTGTAATACTCTCTTGATTTGTTTTGTTGACCACTTTTTGTTTCAACCAATACTAGGAAGGGAGACTGTCCATAAACAACCTGGGAAAACAACTACTTTTAAAATTACTCCCAAGCCTTTGCTAACCAAAGGAAACACTTCCAAGAAGAAAGGCTTAAAAAGAATCATTACTCCTGCCCCAGTCCAAAAAGAAATTGGTAAGTGGGCTTTCTTAGGCTTGATTTATTTTTTGTTCAAGCAACCTTGAAAGACTCCTCAACTTGGTGAGATTCAGCAAGGCTTCAAATAATTGTTGCTGTTTGTTACTGGTTGATCCTGGGTTGGATCCACAAAAGGATGTATTATTCCCTTTTAGAAACCTTAAATGTTTACTAAACAATTACTGAAATTCATAAGTGTTTGAACTTCAGGTACAAGGAAGAAAGTTGAGTGTGTTTACAAGTATCAGCATCATCAGGTTTATCTGGTAGGCAGTGTGGAGGAGAATGATAATAGCCTTTCCCTGTTTCTCTTGGACAGGGAAGCATTGCAGTGCTTGGTCTCAGTTCAGGGTCCACAGCTAGAAACTGGTCTAAAGTTCAGTGTCCAGCCAGGCTTTTCTCAAAGAAGGATTTGTGGAAACAGGGAAGTGTGGCTAGAAATGACAAGACCTCAAATGGTTTAGTGGCCAAAGTGCTGAATAGAAAGGTAAATGGAGTGCTGTCAGCTGAGTTGCTCCCAGGGGAAATATTTCATTTATTATCATTTCTGCCTCTCTGCACCCCCTTTCTTCTGTGCAATTTCTAATCCAGTAGATGAGAGGGGCCTGTAGGCAGGTGTGTAGCAGAATGCCCACAGGGAGTTGTAGGAAGTGAGCATGGAGCTGATAATCTTCCCAGTGCTGTAAAATTACAGAGTTTTAATTATACCTAAGCAGAGGTTTTAAGAATTGCTTTTTAGAACTGGCCTTTTGTAGGATTAAGTCTCTGTGCCTTCCTTCAATGACAGCTGCCTGTCCAGCTGGTTTAGGTTGCTCTATCTGGAAGGAAAAAAATTGATGGATTTATTTGGTGGTGAATCAAAATCTGACTGGAATCCTGGGCCACAGGATCTTTGTTTCTGTTTTCAAGGAAAACAGAATCTGCCAGATGATACAATGGGTTTGTGTAGATCAAGAAGACAGGCAACTTCAGCTGGAGTTTTTTATTTTTTCTTTTTCTACAGTGCCAATATCAAATGGAAAAGTTGCCTCATCTACCACACCTTCTACTGAGAAGGAACTTTGCAGTGCAGCACAGAATCAGATGGTTCAATCAATTCATGTGCCTTGCAGTGAACACCCTCCTGGGGCATATCAGAAATTGTATGAGCAGGTGCAAACTCAAATGTCTCTGATGACTGGCCAACCCCCACAGAAGAATAATGAAATTCCTGCTGTAACTCCTTGTCCTACCTCAAACCAGGGTTAGTGGACCTATTAATGTGGAGTTGACTATTTAATTTGCCCACATTGCCCTAATCTAAGTGTTTTCTTTTAGGATGTCAAAATGTTACAGCTTTGAATTATCAGTTACCTGCCTCCATATCAGCACTGTCCCTGCAGCATTCAGCTCATCCCTTGTCCACTCAGTCAGTAAGTAAAAGTTTGGTTCCCACTATCAATAAACATTGAATTAGCACTGCCTATTTATTTATACATTTCCTTGTGTCAGTTTTCCTAATAATCTTCCTTTTAAAAAATTGTGTATTTCAAACTGTAGCGTTGCACAGAGAAAACACTGCTATTCAAAACACATTTTATGTAGACACTAAAAAAGGAAATTAGAGGCATTTCAACTGGCTGCTTGCTTCTGCCTGGGGAATTCTGTAATGGACAGCAAACATGGAAAGTGCAGGAAATTATAGATTACTGTTAACTGCATTCTCAGTAATGCACACTAGGATCATTAAGCAACTCCTGATAGAAGAACTCATATATCATATGGAGCTTTCCTGCTAATGATCAAGGCAATTATTTCTTCAGACATGCTGTATCATCTTAGAGCCACATGTTAAAATGCCTGTGTATTTCAGGGTATAGAATAGTGGTGATGGAGAATACCAGCTGCCACCTCAGGAGCTGTGGCAAAGGGCTTGAATCTGTAAACCTGTAGACTTACCTTCCATCTGCAGGCACTCCATGTGTAGCTAGTGATGACTTTGACTTTGAAAATTTCATCTACTTAAAATACTAAAAGGTAACAGTATTGTCCTTTATATTTCTTTTCTTCCCTGTTCTGCTTGGATTCAAGAAACTGCTGAGGTTTTTTCATTACAGAACAGTGTAAAAGAACTGTGATTTAATGTTGCCAATAACATTTAAGATAAAGGTAATCTAAATCAGATTTACATTTTAAGTGCTCCTTATTATACAGGAAAAGTATTCCATTATTAATTTGTAGTTGTTCTTATAATTAGCAAAGAATGAATAAGTCTACATTGAGTCAGATAAAGGTGGTGCTGTTTGGGATTTTTCTCCCTAAAGATTTAAAAATCATGTTAATTTTTTGTTTAATTAGAATATGTTTTATGTAGGGTGTTCCTGTAGACAGTGCCAATGCATGTGTGCCAGAGATGGGAGGACCTGTGGTTTGCCCAGTGGTTTCTGCTGCACAAACACAGTCTGGAGCTGCTCTTCCTGGTATGATCCCTCTTACAGCACCAGGAGCATCAACCCCTTCAGTGCCTGCATTGATCCCAACATCTTCTGCCAGAGAGATGGCCCCAGGCCAAGAGCAGCAGATGAAAGAAGCAGATCTGATGTGGTGCATTCAAACCCTGTTACAGTCCCATGAAATGCTGAATGGCAGGACTGAGCAGAGGGGCCATCACCACTGTCCAGCAAAATGTGATGGCTCATGTGACACAGAGGAGGATACTGCTGAAGAGCACAGTGAGGACATGGGCAGTGAAGAAGATGAGTTGAATGTACTTGACGTGTCTCCTGTGAAAGATACAAGCTGTAAGACAAGCTGTGTGAAGAAAGTTCTAAAATCTAGAAAAGAAAGTCCAGAAGAAACAGCCCATAAAGTTAGGACTGTAAAGTATCTTATGGGTGAGCTCAGAGCACTGGTAACAGATCAAGGTGAGGACATTTTCATTGTGCAGTAGAGTTATTACATACAAATAACACAAGAGCTCAATTAAGGGAGCGAGCACTTCAGTTTCTGGAAGTTGTACGTGTCAGATGATGTGTGACATCTTACTGTGGTTTTTCACAACTGTAAAACCTTCTGGATTCACTCTGGATAAGTATTAAATTATTTTTGTAGTATTTTAATTTTATCATGACAGCAAGATAAAGGTTGTTGTTACTCCCTATACAGAGGTTTTCCCTGAGAAGGGTCCTGGTGTGGACAGATTGCAATTGCAGTCCCACCAAGGCTGGTGGGCTGTGTTTTATTGAGGATATGAAGCATAGTTTTCATACTCAAGCTTAACAATTTTAGATATAGTTAAAGATGGAGTTTTCTTGGGGGGAAAAACCCCAGATACTGTTAAATTAAATCACTTTGCAGATTGCTTAATCACATGTAAAACACTAGTTATATTACAGATTTATGGGTTTATGGAGTCCCTTTTTCCCCTCACTTCTTGCAGGTGACTCAGAAATGCTGAGGTTGATGAGTGAAATAGAAGACTCTGTGTCACTGCTCCCAGCTGTAGTGGGCAGCAGGAGTATCCAGGCTGAAATTGCTCTGGCCTTGCAGCCCCTGCGGAGTGAGAACGCCCAGCTGCGCAGGTGGGCAGCTCCTCAGTCAGCCTGTGCTTCCTGCAGGTGCACCTAAGGCACCTTTAACTGGTCTGCTTTAAATTGCCTTTCTTAAGGCTCTTGTCTGTGCAATATTTATGAATTAGAAGGTGTGCTGGGGTAAGGCTGTATACTTTAAAAAGCAATCATTAACACTTCAGTATTTTAGTACTATCAGTTTCCTTGTGATGGGGCCTTTGACTGGGTGGGGTCAATGCATCACTCTGAAAACTGCACTACCAAGATAGTTAGCCTGCTCATATTCTTTTTGTAGTTTATTCTCAAATGCAAAAGTGTCTCTCATTTCAGGGGGTTCTCACGTAACTGGGTAGCATTTACTTCAGAAGAGGGTTATATACCAGACATTTACCAGATACTTGGAAAGGATCTTTTGTGTTGAATAAGTACCAGAATGTAAGAAAAATGTGTTATTAAGACTTCTTTATATTTCTGAAATATTTCCTGATACTGAATTCTCAAAAACAACTTCTCACCAAACTAATTTATAGTGCAGTCCTTTTGAGTGTATTCTAATATTTCTGAATTCATGCTTTTTCACAATTCACACTTAGGAGACTAAGAATATTAAACCAGCAACTTAGGGATCAAGAAAACAGTGAGAAGACATCTGGACAGAGCTGCAACTATGAATGTAAAGTATCATTAATGTTGCTTGATAGGGACATAGTTGTTAAAACTTTATTACAATAGATATTATAATTTTTTGCTTATACATCTGTGGTTTCATATGTCTGTATGTATTGTGGCCTTTAGTAATAGCTGAACTAAGTGGGTCTAATGCTACAACTGCATTGGCATGTACAGTTGGGCCTTTTTCAACTCCACATAGTAGGATTTGGCTCTTCAGCTGCCAAGCAGGTTACTTTTCCTTATGTGCCTCTTAAAATGGAGATGACTGATTAAATAATTAAGAAGAAATCTTGAGCTTTATCTTGCTGCAAAAAAACCCAACCTTCTACCTGTAACCAAAAGGTATATTACCAAGATTATTTAAAAACTTAGTTTCGTTTAGAAATTCAAGCTACCACACAAAACACTTGAACATTTTATGTTTTACTTTTGGTAGTGGTTTCTTTGCAGTCCTTGAATATGATGCTCCAGAGTCAATTGAAAGAGTCGCAGAAAGGCCTTGATTCACTGCAGGCTAAAAATGAAGAACTACTGAAAATAATAGAAAGTCAGAAAGAAGAAAATAAACATCTTGCAAAAAGTATTCAAGATAAGGAAGAAGAATTGCTAGAAAACAAACAGCATTATGACATTCATTCCACCAAGCTCAAGATTGGTGCGTGTTTTCAATTTGGCTATTCTTTGTTTAGCATTTTAAATGTTAAAAGAAATAATTATGTAAGTTCTTGTTGGCATTTCAGAAGTGGAAGAGGCATTAGGAGCTGTGAAGAGCCTTCAGTTTAAGCTGGAAGCTTCAGAGAAAGAAAATAAGATTTTGGGCATAACATTACGTCAACGTGATGCAGAAGTTAAGAGACTGAGGGAATTAACCAGGTACTATTGGCTAAGCTTTTTTTTTTGGCCTTCTGACATTATTTTTCTTTTTTAAAAATCTTTATTCTTTCTTATGCCTTGGGGGTTTTGGAGTTTTTTTCATCCTGTAGGTTATTGTAGTCTGAGTATCTTGGTGGTGGGAGGTCACATAAGCTAAAACTTCTCTTTGCAGTTTGTTTCGTTACAATGCTGCTCTAATTTTGTTTTAAAACAGAGTTGTCATATTCCATGACTTCAGTTCTGTGGTAAAATACTATCTGCCATAACTTATGTGAAGTCTTAACTCCTAATAGCAGATCTGCCAGTAAGAACTATTCCTGTGAATTTATTTTATCTTGCTCTTTTATGCTGAAAATAGTGGCAGACTGAGAGATATAAATAGCTTTTTGCAGATGCATAGTGATGTGTATATACAATTGCTTTGGATATATTGTGCAGAGGAAATAAAACTGTTGTCTGTCATGTTTGTAGTTGAGACTGATTGGAACAGCAGAATATTTTGAATAGACATTTCAAACTCTTCAGCAGTTTAGACACTTCTCTGAGTGCTGTGCTGACCACCAGGTGGTGGTAGAATGATGTCATATCACGTGTGTGTGTGTGTGTGTGTGTGTATGCTAGAGGCATAAACATCTAAACATTCATCTCTTTGATGGACAGAGCAGTAAGTTAGAAGAATTACTTCTTTTATTATGTTTTTGTTTATTTAGATGCAATGGGAAGAATAATTCAGAAAACCTTTCTTAGTGTCTTAGTGATTTTGGTAACTGCTTCTATCAGCCTTGTAACACTTTCTTGGCATCAATTCATTTCATCTTGTGCTGCTCAAAGCAGGTACACCAGGAACAATCTGCAGAACTTCATTGGGTTGTGCTATTTTTGTTACTTTTTAGCCACAGTGAGCTGAAGAATTCAAAAAATTTGGAAGTGGTTCACATTTGTACTGCATTTTATAACACTATCTAGAAAGTGCATTGCAACTTTGCCACAGCCTGATAAATCTATTTTTTTTCCTATAGAAAAGTTTTTAACAAATTTTTTTTTAGTGATTTTGAATCTGTCTGGTTAATTTTACAGAACCTTGCAGGGCAGCATGGCCAAGCTTCTGTCTGACCTCACAGGGGACAATGTTAGACCCAAACATGAAAAAGCTCTCTCCAAGTCTCTTTTGGAAGACCATGAAAAGCAGATGCAACCTGAGCTGTTTCCTGGGAGTACTTCAGTAATGACTTACCTTAAAACATTAGAAATGGATCATATTTTGATAGATACAGATCTTCAGTTCTCAAATAAAATTGGAGAAGTAGAAATGCAAAATCTGTCCTATGAAAAGTTTGCTGCTGAAAGAAGTAAAATTAACAGTACAGTCACAGAAGAACAAACATCAGCTCCCAGAGGACCACCAGCTCCATTGAAGCAAGATGCAGAAGCAGGGAGTGATTCTGGAACTTTACTAGATGACCAAACCAAGTTGGATGAGACAATTTATATTCCACTGACTAGCAGTGCCTCTAAAAAACAGCAGCCAGGCTCTGGCAGAAGTGGTGTGCTACCCCAGAGCAGAGGGGCTTGTCAGAGGCTGGATTACCACTGTGAGCTCCCAAGCTCTGTGCAGCAGTGTGGGTGTGAGGATCCAACTCTCCTGGATCAATTAAATGCTGGGTACAGTGTGAAAAAGACTCTGGAAAACACTCTTGATGTTACAGGGGATAAAACCAAGCCAGAAGGAGACAAAGGTCAAGTGAGACCCAGAGGCACTGCAAATGAGGCTGCAAAAGATTTCATGGATAAACCAGTCCAGCCTCAGTCTGATCCATACCCTCGTGCATCAGTGCCATTTCCAATGGGGATTTCTCAGAAAACAGGCACTAAAGCAGCTGATTTTAGTTGCATTTCATTGGATGATTTCTCAGGGAGGTCTGACTGGAGCATATCTTCTTTCTCAACATTTACTTCTCGAGATGAAGAGGACTTCAAAAATAGCTTAGCAGCCTTGGATGCCAACATAGCCAGGTTACAAAGGACTCTGCAAAGTAACATTAGAAAACAATGAGTGTGAGAAAACAAAATGGGCTGCAGCTATTGGGATAAATTAAGTTTTTTTGAAGCATATTAAGTATGGTACTGATATGTGTATTTGTATGTAACATCTTGTTCCTAGCTGTCTCAATTATGGATAGAATTTGTTCCTCATTAGGCTGTGGTGCTGTTCCCCTTCATGTGTACAACTTGAAATAACTGGCTTTTTATATAAAATAGAAGTGGCTTTTTTAATTATGACTTGGTTTTATACTCTTTACTTGCAAAATTAAATGTACTTGTTTACTTGTGGTTTTTTTCCTTTCCCAAAGAACTACTGTAAGGTGCTGTACATGAGCAAGAGGTTCCACAGGCAGAGGCCAGGGAGAAGCTAGTTACAGAGCAGTTCTGCAGGAATGCTGAGAGTTAGAGTTGCTAAGTCAGGATCATGCTATTCCAAAAATAAAGGCAGCCAGCAATATGGGGTTTTTAGTGTATGATATATCCTATGAAATACATGAAGCAATCCTTTTTCTGTCACCACTGATAAAACTATTTTCTCTTTGGAGCGTTGTACTTGAAGAAAGGAGTTGATGAAGTGGAGAGTCCAGACGAGGGCAAGAAAAGGCTCATCAAAGTTCCATTGCTTTCTACAGCTCTGTCATAGAGCATGCTTTTTACAAATGTTTGCTTTTTATCTAAAGTAAAAGGGAATGTCCTACCAGTGGATAAACACAGAACAAAAGATGCTGAGGAACAGAAGCAGCAGAGCTGACACAAAGGAGACAAATGAGGCTTTAGCTGAAAGCTGGCAAACCGTACAGTTAGGAAAGCACCAGAATATACAGCCTGAGGAAGGCATGGAAATTCTGCAGTTGTTGAGGTGTCAAACATCTCTTGGACATTAATACAGAGAGTCTGGACTGAATCACCCAAATTGGCTCTCACAGGAATGGGAGTGGAGCAGGGGATGATTCCAGTCTGTTGTTCTCCCTGACAGGCTTTTCCATATCTCAGTCTCAAGAATATGCATAATGTGTTTAGGTTACAGGTAGAGGAAGGTACCACTGCTACCATTCCGTGCCTCTTACACCCTCAGCAGTGCTTCAGAGCTTTCTCAGGGAAAATAGCTTTGGAAAAGAAATAGCAGTATAAAGACCTGAGTTTAAGGCTGCTTTTTCTGCAGTGTTGCCTATTAATTTTTTCCTAGAAAACATTGTTGTCCTTCCTGGCACTCTTTTCTTGTATGTTTCCATGTAGGAGAAAAGTCCCTCCTGTTATCTGCTTGTGTGGACACATTTTAAAGTTAGGACACTGTCCATGCATTGTGCTGGGGAGCAGCTCTGTGATTATTTTAGTTACTTGTAACTGAGTCATACAAAGGTATGAAGAGAACACACACTACAGAAGATGCCAACTGGCACTCCTGCTTTGAAAAAGGAAAGTTAGACTAAATAGTGACTTCAGTCATTTAGAATGCTTTTAAGGCTTGGCCTGGATTTCTCAGTATTCTCCACACTCATTGTGCTCAGATTCAAAATAAGGTTGATGATATGAAAGTGAACAGGTTTTAATTAAGTATTTACAAGCAGTTTCAGTGTAGAAGCTAAGCAAGATTTAAACAATTATTATGGTGTGGGTTAAAGACAAGCTACAATAAATTCTAATCTTTAGAACTCGCAAGAAACCTGAAAAAAGATGGGAAGAATATATTCACTAGTAGACAACTCATTCAATTTTCTCCTTGCAGCCAAGACTTTCTCCATTTGAAGGAGGGTATTCCTCCTGGCTAAAGCTAACTGCAGTGTGTAAAGGCAGCCGTGGTGTCAGGATGCCCAAGCATGTTGCTCTTGTGTTGAGAGCATTTATGTTCATTTTACCTAAGTGGGGGAAGATGTTTCATCATCTTACTTGTTTCCTGTTTGCCTTCACAAAGTCAGTTCTATGAAAGCAGGAGATGACTTTGACTTCTGGAAAACACTCCTGGGCATAATGACAGAGGAGCAGGTTTGAAATATGTGCCTGCCTCCAAGGAGGAGGAACTTAGAAGAAGAGACAGGAAGGAACATGGTCTTTTGTTTTGTACTCCAATATGTCAATCAGAGCTATGGCAACTTCATGAAATATAAAATTTCCCATATTTGGGCATTATAAATGTGCACTGTTATGTGTTCAGTAACAGCTGTGAAACACCTCTTCTGTTGCATGGATTAACTTAAACAGCTCAAACTGCAGCATCAGTGATCATGATTAGATAGTACAAAAAAAATCTTCACTATGAGACTGGTGGGGCACTGGAGGAGGTTTCCCCCAGAAGTTGTGGATGCCCCATCCCTGGAAATGTTTGAGGCCAGGCTGAACCAGCTGTTCTGGGCTTTGAACAAGCTGCTGTAGGGGAACATGTTCCTGCCTAGGGCAGGGGGTTGGAACTAGAGGGCATTTTCCATCTCTTCCAGCCCAAATTATTCTATGATATTATGTAGCCTCATGTAGGTTTTTCTGGTGAACACAGAAGTTACAAGAGTTTTATTTTAACAAATCATATTCTGTGAAGTTGACATCTGCATCTTCCAGTGATGCGGAAAGAAAAGGAACTCTTAAAACATGTCATCAAGCTCTTTTCCCTTTATGAACCCTTTCTCTTGTGGAACATAGAAAAGATTGGGCAATACTCCAGAGTACCTGAGTTTAACCCACGTGTAATTCCCTGCTCTGATTCCTTGAGCAATGAGTGCCTATAATCCAGTGTCCCATTGCAAGAACTGGGGAAGGGCAATGGCTCCCTGCCAACACAAAGGATTGGTATCTCACTACTGTGTCCAATTCCATCAAAAACTTCATGAGGAACAAGAGCTGCTGAAGTAAAGCCAGTGTTGCACCTGTGTGTGCTAATAATTTACCTGGGACACCAGTTGAGGTCAAGTGGCAACATCATTCACTTACCTATGGAAGGGAGGTTTTAGACCTCAATATTTCACAAAATATGTAACAAAAAAACTCCAAACAAACCAGGGATTGTTGCTGTCACCTCAAGTACCTTTCTTAAATCTCTGACTTAATGCAGGCATTCTTAACAAGGGTGATTTTTTTTTCCTTAGAAGGGAATGAAACATTTCCTTTGTTAGATCAGAGAAACAAGCTAAGGCGAAAAAAAAGAAGGAGAAAAAAAAAAAAAAGAAAGTCATAGGTTAAGTCACGTCAGTGGTCCTCAAATAATGTAAATGAATATTCAAGTTTGGTCAGCCAGGACAGGTCTGCTTACCTGCCATAGCACCAGAATTTACCAGAAGAGATGAAAATGTGAAGTCAGATTTGGGATATTAAGGTGGGTATGACACATAATTCAGTCCAAACACAGATTTAGCTCTAAACCCTCCTAGGTAGATCAGACTACCCACATTAATTACCTGTTTTCAATTAAGCTCAGGCAGGCCATCTTCAAGTGGTTTTTCAAGATTAATGCAAATAGTGTTAGAGATAGTATCTGTCTTCCCAAAAATTAATGGAATTTCTTCCGTAATTTCCTTGACAACAAAGTCCTACAGACTGTTCTCCTTCAGCCAGCTGTAGTGATATTCTGGAGTGTTCAGTTACATGAGTCAGGGCTTTTTCCTGCAGAGCCTTAGGTACAGAGGAGTCAAGTAGGAGATGAGGTCTTACTGCAGAGCTCGCTTGAACCTCTGCTTTAAGGTGAAATCAAGAGTCACTGTCACTTTCATGACTGTTCTTGTAATCTGAGCTGTAACCAGACAGGAGCCTGAAGAGAACACCTTTCCCCCAGCCTTTGATTTGTATTGCAGTTGATCAGGTCTCTCTTCAGCATAAGCAGAGACTGAGTTTGTTTTTTCTGAGAAATCTTTTTGGTAGAGAAGAAAATTGTTTCTTCAGTCTCCAGATTTCTCTTTATCTGTGAAAATTAGTTGTTTCTGTGTTCTTTACCAGTCTTAAGAAGTGTATTCACTATAGCTTTTTGCCTTTCACTGCAGTGAGGTAAGAGAAAGGTGCCTTTCTGTAAGCAGTCCACACTGCTTTCCCTCTCAGGGCTTGGTGGAAATGCCACAGTTACATGGGGATCTTTTCCAGGGATGAAATCATATGTGAGCAAGATGCATCAACCATGAAACCCAGATTTACACAGATCTTGTGGTTATACCTAAATGCATCATCAGTGAATGGTTTCACTATTTGAAGACCAAACACCAAGCTGAACTGAAAGCCCAATGCTTTCACAGACATCTTCTGTTTATCAGGGCACAGAATGGAGAGAATGTTATCCAAAGGTTCTCCAGTTGTCCTGGCCCCACACAAGACTGGAGTCACAGTGCACAGGCACGCAACAATCCCCAGTCCTGAAGTGACACCAGTAGTATTGCAAGTTCAGAGGCAGGGGCACATGCTGAAAATCTCCTTTTTGTGTTCATGGGAATATCCATTACTGAAGTTTTTACACTGTGTTCCAAAAAGTGTAAAACCAGTGCTTCACTGACTGCAAAAAGCAGCTTAAACAGCTCAAAGTGTAGTGGCCATCTGTGTTACAGCTAACGTGGTTTATAGGCTCTTTAGGCATTTGAATGGCTGAAAACCACTTAGAAGTATTATTTCTTTTAAGACTCCTGGTTTTGTCCAAGCCCATGATGAATTCTGGCTATTTCTCCGCTTCAATCATAAAGCCAAAACATATATTTTCTTACTGCCTCCTCCCAGATTTTATTCTGTATTTAGAAGCTAGCAGTGATGGTTTTGGACTTGCAATTATGATATTAAGCTAAGTGTAAAATATTTTTCTTGGCATAACCAAGATTATAAATAGCTTTAACATCAGTTTCTGGTTCTCTTTATTCCCTGAGGAATGCCAATTCTCTTCCATAGTTAGTCTCAGCAGTAAGATCATCCCAGTATCACCCTTGCTCCAGCACCCCTTTCCATGAAACACAAGCAAACCAGGGCCAAGTACTCTGCTCTACTCCCCAGGGCTTCAGACATACAACACTGGGAAGATGTTCCCATATATTCCCTGATCCTTCACCCCCCTCCCCTCCCAGTCTGCAGAGATGCAGCAGTTCACCATGACACTGAGCTCTCTCCAGCACAAGTGTTGTCTCCAACCAAGGTTTCATTTCCACTCAAAGAATTTTCAGCATGGCATTTTTATGTCCCACACAGGCCCCTGGGCAAGAACATGACATTCAGGGACTACTGCTTTTCACCTTCCCCCTGTAACACCAAACACATGTGAATGTTGACACTTTGTCCATTTTTTAAACCATGACCCTCTGTGTGAGGAGCAGTGGAGCCACTCTTGTAAGCACTGAAGCAAGAGTTTAAGTGACTGCTTTAATAGCAGTCATTGACTGAGGAGCAACAGGCTCAGATCAGACTTTGAAGTGAGTTTTTTTCAAAAGCACTATTTTTATTTTAGAAACACTATCCATCATCAATCCAATTTGCTCAGGGTAACATATACTGAGCAAATATAGGCATGTGCCTGTTCAAGCTTCCTACTTCTTCCCAGGAGCATTCCTGAACAGGGTCCTGCAATCCCTGCTGTGCTGTTAGGAAGTCTCTGAGTGTCACTGACAACCTTCCCTCTGCAAGTGGTAATCACACCTGCAATCACAATGTCATCTGAGATAACAGTGAGCAGTGTGTGTACAGACTGTGGAGTGACAACCCTGCCCATTCACACCCCGTGTTGGGTGAACACACATCAAACACTCCCTCACGTGCCATCTTTACTGTCTTTACTCCACTTTTGCCATCATAATCCAGCCCTAATCCTTACAAAAGGGCTCAGAGCATCCCCTGGGAAAGCACTGCTCCAAGAGGCAGGCTCAGAGCGCAGTCCCTGCAGCAGAGCTGTCTCCCGGCAGCTGGCTCTGGAAACAAGAGCAGGAATTAGCACCACAAAGCCACGGAGAAGACTCAGACACCGCTCGTTCCTGAGGCCGCCTCAGTCTGTGCACGGCAGAGCTGCTATTGTTGGTGCTGCTTAGGAAATATTCCAGGGAGTGTGTAATTGTTTATGCTCAGATTCTTTTATCAACGCTTAATTAACTGCAGTTACAACACATGTTCACCATTAATATTTTAAATCACTGAGATGTTTGCTGAATCTATTCTGATGGCCTTCCTTGGAAACTTCCACCAAAGGTTCCAAAAGTGACAGGATGTACTCCTGTGCAGTACTTAGCCCCTTCTTGCTTAAGGGTTTTCAGGCATGATCTTGGGTGATATCTACATTTCATGGCCATGACAGTATAAAAAGGGCCATTTCTAAAAGTTATCTGAAGCTGATTTTCTTCCTTTGTAAACAGCTCTGGGCATTTCTAAACCACTGTTTTACTCGGCTACAACAAAAGCTGTTGTCATCCAGCCGTGCTGCAGAAAGTGGTTATTTTGGATTTGGCCACATCTTCCAAATACACTGTTTCATCAGTCATTTCATCCCACAGAAGCCACAATTAGAAACATTTTGCTCCTAAATTCCAGAAACAACTTCTAAAAGCCTAGAAATTTCCCCCCAGTTGGCTCCTTCAGCTGAATCTCCTCTAGTGAAGTAACTGAGCAGCAGCTTTTTCACCTTTTAAACAGGAACACGCAAAATGCACCCAAAGTCTGGTTTCCCTTTTACCCAGACCTGGGAGAACTGCAAATGAAAGTCATTTTAGAGTGCCTGGGTTTTGTTGAAAAATCATTCAGGGCTCCAAAAATTAGCAAAAGAACCCTTCTCCTTTTGAAGTTTACTTTACAGGCTTGTGACAAGATCCATTACTTGAGTCACAAGGCTTGTAATTGATCATTCTCAGCCTGTGCTCAGACAGCCTGGCGGTGCAGAACACCAAGTCACCAGGGATTTAATGCTTGTGGGTTTGCAGGGTTTTAAAGAAGTTATTCTGGCAGTTTGAGGGAACATTAACTAGTCTTGTTGCTCCCATCCACCTCTTGTGAGTATTGACAATCGAATCAAGGTTACAATTAATATCTTCCTTCTGTGCATTATTACACTGAATAGCACTGTCAGACTGTGCTTTTCTCCTCTGGAGCAGTTTTGCATTTCTTGGTCTAATCTTTGTGGCTTTATGCTTATATATTAAAGCCTCTCCCTTTCCTTCCTGCCATACTTCTCTCCTTGCAAATACCATGTTACCATGTTGTGTATGTCTGCTCCTATCTTCCTTCCAGTGCAACCCTTACCAGGATAAGACTCTTCCTCGGTTATCCACTGGAGAAAACGGACTCTTACCATAATGGAATCTGAATATCTCTGGGTAGTTCATTATAAATAATAGTTTTAACTTCCAGAGCCCCTCCTAGCCAAGTTCCCAAAAAAATGCTTGTAAAAGTCTGTGTACTTGTAATCAGTCTAAGTATCTCAGCTCTGAGCCTGTGAAGGAACTCTGCATCTCAGTTTTAGGATCAGGACCTGTATTTGCTAGAATATTCAGACCTATTATTGTTTAACTGAGGAGCTAATAGCTGACAGGATGTGTTAGCTAAGCTTGCTAATTCTGTTCTTCCAACTCCATCCATAATTGACAGTAAATTGCTATATTCTCACATAAATTGCAATATTCTTTGGTCCTAACATGTTCCCATTTTCCCATTTTCTAATTAGGCTGAGCATGGAACTGCTGTTAAACTTCTTGTTAAACTGCAGTTTTCAGCAAGATTTTTCATAAGCACTTTTCCCATATGTGATTATATTGTTTGTGTGGCAGTGGAATTCTGTCAGCAATCTCCTACCTGAGCCTTGAATGTACCAAACACATTTGGAGGAAATCATGCTTTTGTCCTATTTATTTTCCTTGCAAATAATTTCTGTGTTTCAATGAAAGCTTAAAAGAAACCCTAGATATCTGCAGAAGGTGGAAGCAGTGACTGTGACAGCCCTGATCTCTCAGGAAATATTTCCATGGAGATTCAGCTGGAGCTATCCTGGCCTTTCTCCTTCACCACTGAGCTCTAATGCTGGACCTGCTGCTGCCATCATTGCACTGGATGTGCAGTTCTCCTGAAGAGCTCAGAGCACAGTGAAGTCTGTAAGTTTTGTGAGACATACATACAGCAAAAACTTGCTTTGTTACATGACTTTTGGAGCTTTGTAGCTCTCTGGGTTAATTCTGATCATCTGGAGTCATTTAAGCATGAATGAGTGCTCTAAAGATGCAAGGCAAAATAGTGTTGCCCATCTTATTAGGCAGACACATCTAGGAATAGCATTGCTTCCCTCATTTCTCAGGGAAGGGGCTTGGGCCCAACTTATCACAGTGACAATGAATGGCAATGAAAGCCAGGCTGGGACTGAAACAAATGTGAGAGAGAGAGAAAGAGAGAAAGGGAAGGAGAGAGAGAATCAAAGAGAAATAGGAAGAAAATCTCTTTCGTAGATAAAACAGGAAAAAACCTTCTGCACAATCAACAACAGCAGACACCAGGCTGGTGACATTGTCCATCTTTCCATTTCCAGGATGGTTGAATCACTGGAACACCTGAAGAGCTCCTTCACAATTAGATGTCCTTACAATTTATATGTTATCACTTTTGGGCTTCTCCTCTCCACTTTTATTGCCAAAAATCAGTTGCTAGAATGCCTTTGTTTTCCGTTTAAGCATGCCTGGACCTACAAAGGATTCCAGTTAGCTCTAGCAGGCACAAGGTATGTTGTTTCTTTGGAAACATCAACTCTAATTAAAACAGTAGTGCAGATAGAATGCCCTCGGGTGTCTCCAATCCAAGGCATATTTGGGATAATGGGAGATGGGATAATTTCTCACCAAAGTGTAAAGGTCACTTTGGGGACTAGTGGACATCACCTCCAGTTTGCTCAGTTGTAAATTAATTTCCTCAAAGTTTAAGTTGATATTCCATAGTTCATTACTGGCAGTCAAGCCCTTGACATCCTTTGATACAATACACAATTTCACAATCCTACTGTCCCCTCCTCATTACCCTCTCTCTACACTGCACACATGCATAGCCACATTAAAAGTAGATGATGCTACATGCATTAAAATGCTAACATTTGCTATTCAGATTTATTGAAGTCAAATTAATTCTGATAAAATAAAAGCTGATACCTCAAAGTTTGTGTTCAGAGAAAAGGGGCTTTCCAAGAGCTGTTGTCCAGCCAAAAGCCTCAGATAGAGGTGTGTTAACAACAGTCAATCTGCTCATACTTAAGCTGTTTTCAAACTATAATGAAAGCATATCATTTTTTTGCTAAGGATTTGGTTTTAGATCTCTTTGATTAATTGTTTTCACCCTATCATTACATTTGCCTTAATGAGATTACCTTATAGCCATCATTCCATGAATAACTAGTTCATTCATGGGCTCAGCTCTTTAGAAATATAGCAAATTATTTGAAATGTTCTCAGAGAAAAAAGTCTTTTGCACTAGAAAAACTGTTAGAGCTTTAATTACAAGTTTTATTGCAAATCATTTAGCACTTGAATGCCTCTACTGATGAATAGGAGTCTGATCTGAGTCTCAGGCTCTAGCTCATTCTCTTAATTAATTATGGCCATTTTTCTGTGCAGTCAACATAATTATTTCTATTGTTATGAGGCTAAAAGGCTGCAAACTAGATTCTGTTTTAGAAGATGAGGGATATGTATAGAGAAAAAATCCTGAAAGTCTAGTACAAATAGGCAAAGAATATGTGTAATTAATTATTATTAGAACCTCTATTTAAAAGCAGGGAGGTTGAGATACAGAAAGCTGCCCAAATCAGATTACATTGTAAGACTGTGGTAAAGAAATTAAAATGTTTCTTGAGCACCATAGCTGTGGTGAAAACATTTCCCTTTGATGTGACTCGGCTGCCTCTAATTTCCCATCTCCAGCTCACATGAGAGACACGTTTCTGTTCCTAATGAACCCACACTCTGGGATAAAAGCAATATGTGCAACATGCAAACACGTCAAACAGCTCCAATCAAAAATTAAACTCTGGCAGGAAAACATATAACTGAGGACTTTTCTGCAGTTTATTTTGGGGGTGGATTTTGGAGTAATTTGTTGGTTGTTTGTGACCCCAGCCCTTTGGATGTTTAGGATGTAATGAACGCAGTGTTCCAACTGAAATGAGCATGGTTTCCAACTTACATGTATGCAGAGAAAGACAATGGCAGGAAGCCTCTCCTTCAAGGGGTAAAATTGAAACTGACTTTTTTAATGTATATGAAAACATTGGGAATTGGAATGTCTGGAGACCAACACTTTCTATTCACATGTGGAAACATCTGTTCCTCTTATACACTTCTCACCCCTCTGGAAAGTGTAGCTGGTCAGAAAGGTTGTTCTTTCTGCTGAAACCCTCATCACTTCTGAGGTGGCCCATGAAAGTGCTAAATCAGCACCACTGAGGGGATAAGTCTGAGCAGTAATCTGATTTGAGAATAACCAAGATGTACCAGAAATACTTTCAGAGCTTAAAAACCTACACCCCACTCACAAAATTATCAGGGTATCTTTTGAGAGACACTTTCTGTATAGAAGTAGGTTAGTGAGTGTAGGAGGAACACTGATTCATCTCTTGCAGCAAGCATACTGATAAACAGCCAGATATTACCATAATTCATCTGTATCTCACTTTTCAGAGCTTGGTTTTCTTCTTCTTTAAGGTAGACATTCTGCAATACTCCAATAGAAACATCCATTCTGATGAAATGACGCCAAAGATCTGGAGATGCAAACAAGCTGTGGTTAGTGTGTGTTTGAAATATTCAGGAAAACTTGAAAAGTTCATTGGAAGAATCTGCTGGTTATGATATTTCTGTTACACTCTGCTCCACTCCTTTATTCTGCAGTTCACCAAAAACTTATTTAACATTTTGAACTATCACAGCCATCAATCTTCAAATATCTCAAGCTCATTCAAAAGAACTGGTTTTTAAAGTAATAATCAGGGTTGGCATCTGCAGTGCAATGACATTTTAGTCTGTTTTGGAGATCAGGGAGGCAAACTAGGCACCTTTTTCCAGGTTAAGGCTTGGAAAGATCCTAGTCCTCTGCTTAATGACTAAATATTGCCTTCATGCTAAAGAGAGTGGCACACATACACCTATGTGTACTTATACATGTACACATATAGAGGCAAAAAAAATCCTACAGCCACAACATAATTTTAAAAATACTCTAATATTTTGTTAATCCTTATAGTGGAATAACAGAGCATTAGTCACAGTTTTCTGAATCCAAAGCACTTCCAGAAACAAAATGCACAAAGTGCACACTCTCAGCAGAGTCGAGTCCTGGCAGGGATCTCCACACTGGATGTCTTAATGAACACCAGGTACAAAATTCATACCCACAGCTGCCGCCCTTCCCAGCTAACAGCTTGTGCTGGAGCAGCATCAAAGCTGGCTGCAGGCACAGCAAATGTATGCACCTGCACTGAGTAATTACTGAGCCTAATGCCAGTATGGATTAGCTTCAGTGCTCTTGTGAAAAAAGTATGGATTAACTCACAGCATTCAGCTTATTACAGCTGTCTTACTGCACATCCAGTTTTTATGGGCACTTATAAAGCAATATCCATCTATGTTTTCTTTTGATTTCTGATGATGGAGTCCTTCAGCTGTGACATTGGAGTGTACTTCAAAGCTCCCCCTTTGTCTGCTTTTCTCCCCCTTTTTTTTTTTCCATTTCAAACTCAGCATTAATTTCTTGTAGGTTAATGCTCATGTTCTGCCACCACACGTACACCTAATGTCTATTTCTTTTATATATAATTTACTTTTTAATGTCATTGTACAAATTTCTTCCTCATCATCTGGAACCAGTGGGAAGACTGAATATCCATAAAAAACAGTTTGGAGATCTCTTCTAAAAATCAAAATGGCTTTGACAACCAGTGCTGTCTGCAGTGGGTACCCATCTAATGAGAGCCCCATTTAGACACTCCTGGATTTTGATCAGTATTTTCCTCTTCTGGAATAAATCTGGAAACATAGAAATGAACAGCTGCTACTTCTGTACCCATTCTCTTGAGCTGTCCCCAAAACCATGTAAAATTATTCTTATTGTCAACTTGAAATTTTTTTTCTGTGAAAATGTAATAAAGATTAAAATAAATTTCAGGTCTAATGCCCTGTCTGTCCTGTGTATGCCTGTTTTGTCTAGACTGTGAGCAATGAGAACCAGACACCATCTGAAATGTTAATTTACTTTATTAAGGAAATGAGACTTATATGATCCTGGTATCTGTCTGTGTCCCTTTAATAGCTTTTGAACTCATTGCCTGATTTTGAGCTAATGTGACAGAAGGGGGGGAACAAGATAATCGACCTACAAGTTTTAAGAAAATTAGAAGTTGTACAGAAGAGAGTGAGCTGTAAATGCCCTGAAAGCCTGCTGCAAGAATGTTCATGCAGGCTGAGATTATTCATACAGTAAAGATCTCTTACAAATTTCCCCTCTGGAAGAAAAATTCAAAACCCAAACACCTAGAAGCTGAAATTGTAGTTGATCAAGGAATACAAATAAACAGCAACTAAAGCTTGAGTTAGGCTGGTGCCCAGAGAATCAGTCTGCTTATCTGTCAAAAAGCAGCACCACATCTTGTGATGCACAGGAGGAACTGTCACTAGAGTGAGAAAGGGATCAGATTTTCCTTGTGCTGGGCTGGGGATCAGCCACAGGGGCTGGGGCTGGCAGCCTGTGGAGCTTGCACTGCTTGGGGCAGACAGTAAGCTGCATCAAAGCTGTGTGAGAACAGAGTTTTCTATAAGTGTGCTGGTTTGGATTTGGTTGCCAAAATATTTAGAGACTTGCAAGGGCATCAAGCAGCCCGTGACAAAACTAGTTCTTTTGATCACAAATTACTTGAATGCCCAATCTTTCACTGCAGGGCTGCAGAGAAAAGAGATGCCAACTTTGATGTTTGAAGATTCTCTGCTGCAAGGAAGACAATCTATTTCTAAATTACTCTTTTCCCAGCACAGGTGAAAGGAAGAGCGTAACTGGTATTAAGAAATTGCCCCTGGAACTGTAATTGGTAGTGACACTGTGCTAGAAGAGCTGTGCTGTGAGTGAGTACAGGCAGATACAGTGTATTTTGCTCTGAGCATGTGGGATAAGACCAGGAAGAAGAACAGAGAAAGATCAGAGGGGAAAAAAAAGGAGTTGCACTTCTTTTCAGTACTATGTGTCTCTGGGCTGGTGCTCATTTTTGTGCTGAGCCATTTTAAGCCTGAAAGTTCAGGGACACTCTGAAGTTATCCTGTGCTTAGCTCAAGGATGAACATGAGACAGAGTCAGCTGCTTTCCATCTATTCTCCTCCTCCTTGGGGAGTCCTGCTTCTCTCCAGCAGAGAAGGGAGCCCTTGCTTTGGAGATAGAGGAGAAGGTCTAACTCCAGGAATGAAATTTTGGCTGTGTATATGCTGATGGTGTTGTGCCAGCCTCACTAGCAGTAGTTGCTGCTTTGGAAGTGGTCTAGAGAGGGAATGATTTTATTTAGAGTATAGTTAATTCATTTGCTCTCCATAATGGAGACTGCTCACTTGAATGCTGCCCTACATTTTCTTCTCCAAAGCACCCTGTGGATGCAGCACCCCAGGAGGAGCCAAGCACCTGTAACCAGGTGCTTTATTCCACCAGGCACGAGAGGACACTCTTAAATGGGGTCTCCTCTCCTCTGCATGAGAGGTTGCCCAAAGGAATCAGAGAGAGTTTATCATATCTCCATGCCTGGGAGATATGGCAAACAATTAAACTTTTTAAAGTTGTATTTTAGACCTGTCTCCTCTGGTGCTGTAAGATGCCAGCAGCAGGGGGATGTATTCATTGTGTAAGTAAAACTAATAAAGGACACAACCACTGTAATTTATCCATTAATTTGCAATCACAAAAAAAGGGAAGAAGAACTTGTCTCATTTAGTCCTCACCCTGCACCCAGATTCTAGGCATCCTTTAGCTGTCCTTGGTGAGGAGATGAAGGAGGGTACAGGGTATTTTTCTAAGAAACAAAATTTAACCTTGTACAAATTATTCCTCTGGGTTTGTTTTTTTTTTTTTTTCATTTGTTGTTTTTGTTTTTTGGGGTTTTTTTCTTATTAGTGGTATCAGACAGGCAGTAGCCAATACTGATTTAAAATATATTTTCACAGGACTAGATTATGGAACTCCCTGCCACAGGACACGTTGGAGTCAGAGTCCCAGCATGACCTGAAAAAGTCTGAATGTGTTCCTGGACACCAGCAAATACTGAGTCTTCAAAAGGAACAGGCTTTAGGGTAGTGCTCCAGGCACAAGCTTTAACAGGGGAATATTTTAGGAAATGGGGTTCAGCTATGTTGCACTGTGAAGAAAGAGCTGGGCAGCCTGACTGACAGGGTAACTTGGCACTGGTGAGGTGATGGCTGTGGGGGTAACAAACACTTATTTGGCACTCCCTGGCTTCTAAGGAGCCATAGATTTGTTTCCAACTTGGTAAAATTTCCCTTGTGCTGATGAAACTCCTTGTTATGCAAAGACAAACAATTTCTATATTTCAAGCAAAGAGAAGCCACCAAAGAGAAGGACCAAAATGCCCTCTATTGCTTTTCCATCTTATTATTACTATTCCTCATTTTAAGCACCTGAAATGCTGCTTCTATCACAGAACTTTGTGCCAAAGTTCTTAAATAGTTGCTCAGTTGTCCTGTGAGCAAATGGAGGCCCTCACACTTTGTTCTCTAAGTGCTTTCTCCTCCCTGGTTCCCAGTAGGTTAAGATGTGTATGAATAAAATACACAAATGTGTAACATAAAAATGCTTTGGAGAAGGTTGTGTTTAGCAAAACAAATGGCCTGACTTGGCAGTTGGTTATTTGTACTGCAGGGGGCCTGTGGAGCCCCACTGGGTGAGGTATTTTCACAGGTCTATAAAAGAAAATACTTTGCTTTGGGGAACACCTTCTGCCCCCTTTTGTGTCACAGCCTGGAAGTGGAGCTGGACTGTGAATTGCCCTTTTATCTGGAGTCAATGAGCTCAGCTAACTGGCCTGATCTAACTTTCTTTGGTGTCCCAAAACCTTCCTGTGGTTATTTTCTTACTTGATTTCTCCACAAACTACATTGACACAAACAATATTAATTCCTGGTCTCTACTGGTTCTTGGTAGAGCTGAGAATTGCATTTACTGCCTTTAGCAGTGCTATGATAGCCTCACTCTTCCTGTGGATGATGCAGTTTACCATGTTTGAACAGGTAAATGCCATTCACTGCATGAGGAAAGGTATGGTAAGAAGGCAGATCCTAGTTTAAAGTAAATGAAGCTTCAACCTTCAGCTAAAGGAAAGCTGGAAATGTTTTTCAAGACTTTTTAAAGAAAAAATTGATCCTGCAACAGGAAGCAGGCGTTCAAAATAGAAGATCAGTGGGAATATCACAGGAAGAGGAGTCTGTGAGTTTACAACCTGGTTGGAGAACTCAGGTGTCTGTGGTAAGTGTTTGCTCTACATGCTTTTAAATGCCATGGTGGGAGAAGTGGATTTGAAGCATATGAAATGTTCTTGGTCTTCTGTAATTCTTGGTATGTTGACAGGGCAGTTAATGAAAGGCTGTTTCAGCTGACCAGTTGGAATATAGATAGAGAATGTGCATGTGGTGAGGAGATCTGCATTCAATTACCCTCCTACCACAGACTGGCTGCAGACAAGACAATTATTCTGTGCCTCAGTTCCCTAATTCTAAAACAATGAGCTTCCTTTGTCTGACTTGTTTACATAGAGGAGATGCTCCTTGGCACACTGATTGTCTCTTTAAATGTTTTTTGTTTTACCAGTTAATACAGAGCAGCTCTGACTATCTGAGTACTACTGGAATTTTCCTGCTCCTAATCAGAAGTGGATAATTAGCCACTTGCTGCCTCTGGGTTTAATTTTTGGTTTTATTAATCTAATATTGGCAAAAATTTTTTTTCTTGAATAACAGTGTGACATTTATTTTTGGAAAACTATCTCATGTGATATCTTTATTCCCCTTTTTTCTCATTCCATCACAATCTAAGAATGTCAGCAATGGTAGTCCAAACTGCCATACTAAACCACACAGACAAATTTTTCTTAGACCATAAAATTTTGTTCTAAATAAACAAATACAACTACCACTGCAGAGCTGCTTCATTGTCAGTTATCTCCCTGTGCATAAAGTTAAATCAAAGCTTTCAGAGCAGATTTGAGATGCCAAAATGTTACTGGCCTAGGTGAATTTTAATGCAGTCTCTTGTGCATGTGTGTTATTCACATTAAAAATATCACTTTGGCACAGAAGCCACTTGGGCAGACTTAGAAATATTTGACCAGATAACAAGGAGACGTAACAGTCACTGGAAGCATTTCCAGCTTGGGATATTTAATTAGGCCTTATGACTGAAAATTCTTATGATCATCAGAAGATCAACATTCCAGCATATTCCTGGTTATATTTATTAAATACTTCCTTTTTTGGTCCTAAGTGTGAATGTTTGGAAAATGTTAATACCACCCACTTGACTTCACTGGCACATTTTACAAAAGAAGGAGGAAAAAATGTGGAAGCCACTGAAAACTAAATGGTTCTTGCTTCGGAGAAAAACAAAGTCCAAGCCAGTGCTACAGACTGGCTGGAACTCTTCCACAGTTTTAAAAGGAAAAGACCCTATTGAAGGTTCTTTTCACAAAACTCCTTTACTTCCTTTGAATAAAAGAAGAACCAAGCGCACTTAGCAGTGTGTAAAACACATTTCTTTAAGAGAAGCCAGCTTTATCTTCAAGTCCCAGCTAGTTAATCTGCTCAAACCCATTTTTAACTTAAAGTCTGAGAAATCTGACACCACCACAGGGACTTAAAGCTTGTAGTCTAGATGGAATTTGCTGACAATACTTTCAGCTAGGGCACCAATAAAGACAGATTGGTTTCTCTTGTTATATTTGGTAAAAATGAATGTTTTCCTCTTACAGGGAAAAAGAAGGAAGGGGACAAGTATTCATTTTCTGTCCCTAGATCTGTAAATTGTACTAGCTACATCTACATGGTATCTTCAGGTACGTGTGCCACAGCTGAATGATGTGCGAATACAGCTGTCTTGGAAGTTCCTGGGAAATCCTGCATTCCCCTCCTGGAGAGGAGCATTCCCCTCAATAAGTTGCATATTTTCACCTGCTCTGCAATAGACTCACATTTCTGGCTATAAATCCAGAAGCCTGGGTATATCTGCAGTGTAACTGGGGTTGGCTTCCAAAATACAGATAGTGAACTGCTTGTGTGAAACTCTTGCTGTGGGAGGTTGGGAATTCCAAATGTGCACTGGAGCATGGTCAGGTATGTGCTGCATTCACAGGTAACTATCATATCTTCTTGCATTTTTACTGTTTGTGTATTGGTTGATAACTGAAGAGAATTTCCTGGCAAAAGCTTTTAATTACAAATGGTACATTACTCTCCCATAACTGTTGAAGTTACCTAATCTGAGCTTTGTCAAATAACAACAATTTTGTTGCCATGAATTAGGCAAACTTCAAATATATCTCCCAATTTATCATGTTTACTTCTTGAGGGCAACAAATCTGTGTTATGTAACACTTGCCAAACATTGTTTCTGTCACACTGTTCTTCACTTTGATTCCCAGGGGTTGAGGTATTTGCATTCTTTAGCTTAGCATTAAAAAGAGAAGGAAAGAAAAGAGAACAATAAAACAAGAATACCGTGCATCTCTGTAATTATGCTGTAGTCATATAGCCACGACCAGTGCTTCTTTCTTTAGGCTAGAAATTGAGATTAGAGACTAAAGGTTGTAATAAAAGTAAATTATACTCTCTAGCTGGCTTGGCTGGTCTCTGTATGCATAGCAGAGGACACTAACTCCAGATGCAATGGAAACTCTCTACTGTAGATTATTGAAAAGAATATAACTGTGCTTTGGTAGAAACAGTAACAGGCACATTTGCTGAATTTTCCCAGCCTCTGATTCATCTCAAACTCCCCCTGTCAATTTGAACTTAGGTCTGCTGGACTGAGAGCTTTAGGACAAAAAGCTGTGTCTTCCCCATGCACAGGCACTGTTCCCGTTTCATGAAAAAGGACAAAGCTAACTGCACAGTGCAGAATGGGAAGATTTTCCATCTGTTGATTGTCTTTACAATAAACCATAAGAAGGTTTAGGTTGGATATTAGGAAAAGGTGGTTGGGCACTGGAACAGGCTCCCAAGGGCAGTAGTCACAGCACCAGCCAAAGAAGTGTTTGAACAATGTTCTCAGGGTCATAGTGTGACTCTTGAGGTGTCCTGGACAGGGCCAGGAGCTGGACTTCGAAGGCCTGTAGGTCTCTTTCAGCTCAGGATGTTCTGTGGTTCTATGACTGATCTGCAGGGTCAATCAAGCTTCAGTTGGTATCTGTTTCCCTGTGTCAATTTGCACAACACAGGGTAACCACTCCCTTTATCTACCCACTTGACTTACATGAAAACCCGTAGCACCCTGCTCTGATGGATTTCATTCAGCAAGTCAGAAGTAATTACTGTTTTTGATGCTGTAATTTATGAAAGTGGAAGTTCTCTGCCACCACCTGTGGCTTTGGAAAAATGAAGATGCAGAATATTTGTAGTTCAACCAAATATTTGGTCTGCTAGTCTGAACAGTCTGTTAGTTTGAAACACAAGTTGTGCAATTTAGCTGCTATTAAAATCAATGAAATTGCTAGGTTTTCCTTGTTTATTCACTAGCTTATGTTGTTCCAGCCTTGTTTTATCACAAGATGATAAAACAGCTGCTGAGTTTCCAAATCTGAAATTTCCCCAGCAGCCAAATGCTTACAGCCCTGTTGCCTTTTTCCATCAAACACACAAGAATAAAGGCTCAGATACCAGTGCAAGTCACCAGATAGGCATAAACTACCTGTGTGGTCTTTTGCTGGCACATCTAATCCAGTTTTCTTTCTCCTGAACTGAGTAAACTGATGCTGGCCTAAATGTTGTATGTCAGTGTTAATACTGACATACAGTACTTGTATGACCTCTTGGCTTCCTCCCTCCTTACGTGCTCAATCTCTATTTGTAGCACGAAACTCACAGGCTTTTAATGCTTTCTATGTTCACAATCAGCAAAGACATAAGCAGGATGAGGATGATAATTTAGTCTGCCTGCAGATTTGGGAAGATATTATAGTGGCTCCCTTTTTAGAAGATTATCTTCTAATCTCAAGAGGCTTGAAACTGCATTGCTTCTAAAATGAGTGTTTACATTCTGAAAAAAAACCAAAACAAGCTCTTGTGTCAGAAAGAAAAGAAAGAATGGGCTCAGGGAAATGGACAAATGTGTTCCTTTTCAATAAAGTTAATTCCTAAGTATCTGATTCTAGCAGTTTCCCTGCTTAATTAGTGGTCATATCAGGAACAAGCCCTAAACTTAAGCAGTTTCTGAAGCAGAAGGATAAGTGAGAAGGCAGCACATATCAAAATACAATTGTGTTTCAGTACCTCCTGAACTTTATCCTGAAAGGAACCAAAATGATTTTACAGAAAGATTGCCACTGAAAGGATGAATGGGGAAGAAAGCACAAGGCAAAAGCAGAGGTTATCTTTACTCTCTCTATGCAGTGCTGCTACTTGTTCTCGTAATCACCTGATAATCATCTGAGCCCTGTAGTTCAGCTTCAGTAACTCATTTTTCCTAACACTTCAGCTGGGTAACTTCATCCTTCACTCATTTCCTGTGCCCTGCCCTACAGAAGCTATATAAGCTCTCTAAGGGTTTTGCTGGTTACAGTCCGTGGCTTGTAAGCTACAAAAATCTAAATGTAGGTCAAGATGAGTTGAAATCTTTTAAACACAGCCAGCCGCTGTTTCCTAAACACGTCCCTGGAGCAGCTGCATGGAGGATGTTTACAATTAAAAAACAACCCTCAAGCAGCCAGTTCAGAATGCACAGGATTACTGTAGCCAGCAGCATTCACTAAATGTCATATCTGAACTTTCATTATCTTGAGCTTGATCAGATTTAAGATCAGCATCTAAAGAAGGGGAACTATTGACTTCCAGCATCCCAGAGGGCTCTTAGAACAAAGGCCCAACTAGAAGATAAATGGTCCCAAAAGGACTCTGGGGATGAACTATGACTGGACATCAAGTGTTATGTCATTCTGGTTTCTACCAGGATGGGAGATCCCTCACATTTTTTTTCTTTTCCTTCTTGATCTCACTTGTGCAATTAAAATCCCAACAAAACAAATCAGCAAAGAAAAGAAACCAGCATAACAAAACAGGAAAAAAAGATGAGCTCTGCTGAAAATGAGTCAATCCCTTGAAACCCAGCAGGGGCACCGTCTGCTCTCCTTATGGAGCTCAGTGGCTTTCATCACGATTCAAGTGTCTCCTACTCCTCCCTCTCAGCTGAAGGCAGATGTGGGTTCACTGGCAACACTGGGCCTTGTTCTTTGTGAGTGTTTAAGGCCTGAGCAATCATTTTAAATTGAAAGCAGAGACGGCAATGCTATTACAAGACTGTCTAGAGCAGCGATTCCCAACTGGTAAGACATCAGAACGTTTATAAGAAAAAGGTTTCATGAAGTCTAGGCTAGAAATCAGCACAGAAAAGCATAAGCATGATGCAGAGCAGCATCTTCTTAACAGTTAAAATACATTGAGAAGAAAACTTCTTCCAAGAAGGTGCTGGAAGTCTTCAGTCAGACCACAGAGAAGGTCGAAGCAAGCTTGTCCCTGGCTCTGTTTGACTGTTTGGTTTTTGCACACTTTCTGTGTTCTAATGCCAAATAATAATTTATCTGCTGAAAACAAGTGTTCATGCAACAAGCATCTAGCTTTTAACAGCTCATGTGCTGATGGGTGTGTAGCTGTGGAACTCTGTATGCATGCACTGCCATCTGAAATCCACTATAGACAGACAGTCATGCACATCAGGAAAGATCAGGGATGGATGTCCATTTGTTTTGGACTAAAGAGAAAAACATCTGGCAATCCAGAATTTGCCACAACCATGCACTGAGAAGGAAAAAGCCCAGGAGTATTAGTCTGGCTGGATGTAACCAACAGGGAGAGAGGTTTAATAGAGCAACTGAGGACTGAGGTATTCAGAACCTCTGACAATAAAATAACTTTTCTTTAGGATTCCCTTTTCAGTGATTCTGGTAGAAACAAAAATCAATCAATCAATCAATCAATCAATCAATCTCTATTAACCTATTTTCAAAGTCCCAGAGCCTTTAAAACAGCAAAAGCATCTTGTTCTCCTAAGAGTCAATCTAAAGGAATTAGGAAAAAGAAAACTAACACTTCCTCCTCCTGAAGAGTTAGCAGGAATTCCGCCCAGTGCACTCCTTTTGTACTGCACCTGAAAAAGTCAAAAGTGATGGCTCTAACTTTTCATGGACTCATGCTGCTAACTGCTCTCATCCTTCACAGAAGCTCAGGTACCAGTAATGGTGCACCAGGAAAAGGCAGCATCCTGCACTGCCTCCATGTACAGCCCACTCGGGTTGCAGGACACATGCTCTATCAATGGCAGAAAAATTCACCTCAGAATCAAAATAGAAAACATTGAGGTCTCTGCAAATACAAAACTCTTGACATCACTGTAGCCAAGAACAGCTTTGCTGTGACTTGCTTATCTTGGCCCCATTTTTCTGAGTTGACAGCTGTTAAGATGAAACAGTGAGGGAAGAGAAAGAATTGAAGCCTAGGCTGTGGTTTACTCCATCACCCTTAAAAGTATCTTAGTGCCTAGTGAGGAGGCAGGTTTTCTACAGCTTGTGCTTTTCTTTTTCTGTAGCACTTCAGAACCATGTATTAGCACACCTACCAGCAATCTGCAGCACGGCAGAACATAAGTGGACAGAAAAGAAAGGCTTTATGCATAGAACCTGGGCTTTTTGTATGTCTATCCTCATGTATGTTTATGATCTGGCTGTAAGTCCATTTCAAATACGGAGCTGATTGTGTTTTTTAAATGTGTAAATGAAAAAAAAATTAAAGTATCAGAGTAAAAAGCTTTAAGTTAGCAATGTATGCAACTTCATACATTTTCTCTTCAGGTTCTTCAGTCCCACATTACGAAACAGCAGTTCTAAGGTCTTATTGTTGAAGAGGATTCAATTTGTCCCCATCTCGCATTTGCTCTTCCTTCTACACTACTTTAGCACTTAACACAATTAACCGTAAACGGTTTATTAAAATAAATCCCCTGCCCCAGATTTGGATGTCCCCAGGCAGATGTGGCAGAGCATGGGCCCTAGGCAGGCCCTGAGGGTGGGGGAGGCAGGGGCAGTCCTGAGCCCCCTTTGTGCCTGTGGCTGGCATCGGGACACTGCATGGCAGGGCTGCAGCTCCTACACTCCCCATACATACCCACATGCACATGCCTAAAGCATCCTATCCCAGTCCCATGCAAACCTTCACATATATCCTCTGTGCTCTCCTCTGTATGCAAGCTATGCAGTTCCTCCAGAATACACGCACAGATCTCCCATATGTATTTCATTCACATCCCATGCCAGCCCATAACCACACTCCTCTACACTTCCCATACATGCAGCCCATAGATCCAAGGTCTATAACCCCCACATCCCCACAGGCTGAGCAGCACACGGCTCATACGGCACCCATGTGCATCCCCACACACTCCTCTTACACCCCGCATCCAGCTCTGGACACTCCCCCCATCCGCAGCCGCCCCACCTGGGCGAGCCGCTCCACAGGTGCTCAGCCCTCCCTTCGCTGGCCCCCCAGGACCCCCGGCCGCTGCCGAGGGAGGCTCTGCCGGGAAGGAGTGAAGGGCAGCCGCGCCGACCGCAGGCGGTATCGCCGCTGGGCACCGCTTCCCCCGCGGGCTCCGCGCTTCCCCCGCTGCCGTGGTGTGCGGGGCAGCCGCTCAGAGG